>JAJPUD010000923.1:359798-433467 GCA_023553655.1 Myrmecobius fasciatus
AGAGAGAGAGAGAGAGAGAGAGAGAGAGAGAGAGAGAGAGAGAGAGAAAGAGAGAGAGGGAGAGATTGACTAATAGAGACTAGGTATGGTTAATGAGATGACTCACTCCATCCCCCACCCTTTTGTATTTGTATTTTTTTTCTTTTGACATCTACTAGAAAGGAGGGAAAAAAGTACTTTCTCTTTTTTCTTCTTTCTTTCACAACATATTCCTTTTTTCCTCCCATATTTCATTTAAAATCAGCAGAACAGAAAAAAAAATTCACATCTTTCTCCCTCTTTTGTCTTGATTTACTCTCTATAACACATATTTCCCCTCAATTAGAATATAAGTATTTGACCATCATTGTATCCCTTCTAGTTGCTCAGTTGTGTTTTACTTTCTAGGTTTCTGTTGTCTGTCCTGTGCATATTTCAAAGATTCTTTTCACTTAACTGTGGGCAATATAACAAAGTTGCAGTCACTCAAATTAATTTACTAATTTGATTAATTTCAATGTAATACCAATCAAACTACCAGGGTGGTTTTTTTTTTTTAGAATCAGAAGAAATAATGAATTCATCTGGAGGAACTAAAGGTCAATAATCTAAAGGGTAATAATGAAAAAAGTGACGTAAAAAGAGGAGGCTATCAGTATATTCTAAAGCCACTGCAAAGCAGTAATTATTAAAAATTATTTCATAATTAGTGTAGTGGAACAGATTAAATACACAACAGAAGCAAGCTAACGTAGTAGCACAGCATTCATTAAATGCAGTTACCACTTCCTCAGATAGCATTTAGTTTAGTTTTTTTTTTTCCGAAAATTTTATTTTATTTGCATAACATATGTGTGGGTAATTCTTCAACATTAACCCTTATATAGTTTTCTATTACAAATTTTTCCCCCCAACTCCCCACCCCTCCCCTAGATGGCAGGATATCCACTACATGTTAATTATGTTAAAATATTGGCAAATCAAATATATGAATACACATTTCCAAACTTATCATTGTTGTACAAGAAAAATCGTATCTACACAAAAGACATATCAGATAAAGGAAACACAATGTAAGCAAACATCAATCAAGGGTATGAGAATGTTATGTTGTGGTCCACATTTCACATCCCTCTCTCTGGGTGTATATGGCTTTCTTCACTGAACAATTGGAACTCGTTTGAAACATTTCATTGTTGAAGGGAGCCATGTCCATCAGAATTGATTGTCATATAGTATTGTTGTTGCCGTATATAATGATCTCCTGGTTCTGCTCATTTCACACAGCATCAGTTCATGTAAGTCTCTCCAGGCCTCTCTGAAATCGTCCTGCTGGTCATTTCTTACAGAACAATAATATTCCATAACATTCATATACCATAATTTATTCAGCCATTCTCCAATTGATGGGCATCCATACAAAAAGGGTTGCCACAAACATTCTTGCACATGTGGGGCCCTTTCCCTCCTTTAAGATCTCTTTGGGATATAGGCCCAATAGAAACACTGCTGGGTCAAAGGGTATGCATAGTTTGATAACTTTTTGAGCATAGTTCCAAATTAGCACTTCGTTTTTAACAAAAATTTCTTGGAAAACTGAAAAGCAATCTGATAAAAATGGGGTACAAAACCAATGTCTTAAACCAAGATAAATTCCAAATGGGTGCATTGGTCAATCAGCCAGCAGTGGCAGACACTGGTGCAAAGAAAAAAGTTATTTTTTCAGATTTGTGGATAAGCAAAGAGTTTGTCACTAAATAAATGACAGCATCACAGAAAATAAAATGGATTATTTTGATTATATAAAGTTAACTCTTTTTTTTTGGTACAACTGGACAAGATTTTTTCTTTGTGCTCTCAATATTTAGTACAGTTCCCGACATGTAGTATTTAGTAAATGCTTAATTACTTATATAGTTAAATTTGGAAATGAGAAGTAATTAGGGATAAGGTTTTCTGAAAAAAGTTTCATGCCATACGTAGTAGATAACTTACAAAAATACAGAACTGGTTTTGACTTATAAGACTAAGAGCCATTCCTTAATAACTAAGTCAATGGACAGTTTTTAAACTCTCGGTCAATCACCATATGAAAAATCCTCCAAATCACTAATAATGGGAGAAAGACAAATTACAGTAACTTTCTGGTTCCAAATATTGAAGAGGCTATTGAAAAAGACATTTGATGTCATTGATTCACATGGATGAGGCTATTTGGAGCTGGGAGTTGGACTAGTTGTTTTGTAAAGCAATTTGTCTCCCAGTTACTGAAAACTGTAAATCTTTTGAGTTAATTATATTACTAGAGGTAAAGAGGAAAAGGACCTATATGAACAAAAATATTTAGATCATCTCCTTTCACAGTAGCTCTAGGTAGGAAGCTAGAGGAGAGCACCTTCTGGGGAATGACTTAAAAAAACAATACATGAATATAATGGAATATTATTTTGTCATAAGAGATTGTTAAATGTATAGTTTCAGAGGAAGCTGGGAACAGCTGAACAGATGCAGAGTTTAGTACACAGTACCAGGAAAAAATTGACACAATGAGAGTAACATAGAGAAATTTAACTTTGAAAGACTTGAGAAGTCTGATTAATTCAATGATCATCCACTGTACCAGAAGACTGAAGAATAAAAGTGATATTAACTAGCATTTTTATGGTACTTCAGGTTTTTCAAAGCACTTTTCATGTTCTCAAAGCATATCACTCATTTGATCTTGCACTTGAGGTTGAAAATTTGTCCACGGTTACACAATTAATTATTGCCTGAGTCATGACTTAAATTTGGGTCTTCTTGACTACATGAACTGCACACTATCCAGCATACTACCAAACTAAAGATGAATACTATCTCCGTCCTCTTCCAGTTGTAGTGTTAGATTGAGAAAGTCCAGAATGACATATGCATTTTAGATATGACAAATGTGGAAATTTGCTTTGCTGGATTATATGTATTTGTTGTGAGGGCTTTTTTTATTTTTAATTTTCAAATTGTGGCAGATGGGCACATTATGGGAGAGAGAAATAGAAAAAAATAAATCAAAATAACCTGGCAACAACAAAGATTCTGCTTGTTTTTGCTGTTTCTATTAAGAATGTTGGAAATTCTTTGTTGTTTTAAAAGTCCATTTGTATCTCTTGTAAGATGCTCATTGTTTGTAGGATAAATTATTCTTGGTTTGAAAGGTTTTTTCTTTTGCCTTTTGGCATTAGTATGTCTAGGATAATCTTTTCTTTACAACAGTTGCAGTAAAATTTTCTCTGATCTCTGAGCCCTGGTCTTTATCTTTTTTAGTTGCTTGTCAGTCACCTAGCATTTCTCCAGACCTACATACTATGTATTGGACACTGTGCCTAGCAAGACATTTTGAAGTATTCTCAGTGTGGAGTTTCTTGAAGAAAATAACCAGTAGTTATCTTACAAATGAGCCTTTTATTTAAAAAACTTTCTGCAGAGATTTCTCTTCTGCCTCTTCCCCATTTATCTGCTTCTATTTCAGTTTTTATTCATTAGATTTATTTGTGCAAAAGTTTTAATTTTATATATAATTGTCCATTTTAACTTATGTTGTTTTCTTTATGCTTCCAAGGCACTACCTTGGTGTAAGCTCTTGCTGGGGCTCTCCCAGGAATCTGGGTTGCCTTTCAATGGTTTTGCCTTGTTTTATGGTGTGGCTGTATATGGGCTGCTTGGGTGCTGTCCCTTGCCCCCTTTTTTTTGCAGCGGCTTTAATATGGGCTTTCATTTTGCTGGCTCTTACTTAGGACCCCTCCACATTAGTGTGAATCTATCACTCCTATAGTATGTACTCCTTTGGGGCCTTACATATTGGGTATGTGTCTGCTCTGTATGGGCCCCAGTCTGATGTTTTCCTTCTCTGTGACTCCAGACTATTTGCATGCTGTACCTTCTGCCTAATGTGGCTTTTTTCCCCACTAAGAGTTTTAGGTTTCTTTTTTTTTTTTTTTTTTTTTGTAACATCTTGAACTAGAAGGACAGGTTTGTAGCATTCCTTCCTACACAACCTTTCACTATAACTTTTGATTCATTTTTAGTGCTTAGCCCATCTTATCAGCTGGAAAAACTGTATACTATTGAGGGAAATCCTCTTTTCCCCATTTTCTTTTTCCTTTTTCTTTACCTTTTCATGACAAGGTAGGGGAAACCTGAGCAACTTTGTAGGCAGTAGGGGAAGGAGGTGGTATATAGTGAGAGATTGTCAGATAATATTGGATGGTATGTATGAAAGACAGAGAAATCTTATTAGTCTTTCTCAGAATTCCAGATTTATCTCCTCCAGTTTATTTCATTTTTCACATATCTCTGCAGATCTCAAACCTGCCCATTCTTCAAACTTCAATCAAAATCCATCTCTGCACAAAGTTTTCTATTACTTTTGACTGTTTATAACACCTCCCTCATCCTTGAACTCTCGTAGTATTTCTAGTTTTTACTTTACAATTTTAACACCATATCATTTATGTTCTCAGTGCATTTCATGAATTTGGAGCTGTTTGCCTCTAACATTGTTATTAGTATACTTGGAATCATGGAATTGACACTATCCTGTTTTGTTTCCCTTGATGTTTGTTCCTGCCTGTGTGGGGCAGACCATTCATTCGGTCAGTGAGAGCCACATTCTTATTCTTGTCTGTCTTTTAAGTGCTGCCTTCTTGCCTGATTGTCCTTATTGTGTTTCACTAGAGGCAGCAAGCCGTGCCATAGTCCAATTCCTGGAGATCAACCAGAGTGAAGAAGCCAGCAGAGGTTGGATGCTTCTGACGACCATTAATTTGTTAGCATCCTCTGGGCAGGTTAGTTTTACCTTTTGTGTCTTAATGACCAAAAACAATTTTGTATTCTTATTAAATTTTAAGTTAAGTTTTAGAGTTCTTTTAGTTTTTCCTTATTTTAATGCATATATAAATGAAGACTTTAGTCTTGAAAGAATGCTTTTCTATTCAAAAACTTTTTATGGTGATGAAAGAAGGAGTACTAAAACACTTTGACATTTACACTGGATCACTTTGGCATTCTTAGGAGAAAAAAAATTATATGATTCTTTTCCCTGAAACTGTAGCTTTGTGATTCTAAATATTTTTTTTTGGAGCTTTAAAAATGCTTTATATTACTTTAAAAGTGTTTGATATGGTTGTATTTTATATGAATCCATTAGTGTTCTCTAGATATTTTATCAGATTTTGAACATTTGCTTATTAAATAACAGTTATCTTCTGTGATCAGATCATAGCCTAATAGATTTACAGCTGGAAGAGATCTCAGAGACTATCTAGTTCACCCCTCTCATTTTACAGATTAGGAAACTGAGGCCAAGGAATGTTGACTTGTTTGCCCCAGGATACAAGTTGTAAGTATCAGAGATTGGATTTGAACCAGGTCTTCTGACTTCAAAGCTAATTCTTTTAACAGTTTTTCACCTGAGGGTGAAATAAATCTAATTTACCTCTCTAAATAAATGCTTTTGCATAAGGAAAATTTCTATCTAGAACCCTTGGTTTTATAAGGTTGTATTTGGGTTCTGAGAGACAGGAAAACAGCCTAGGCAAAGGTGCAGAGAAAGGAGATAAAAGTTTTGTCTTTGAGGAATTGCAAGGAGGCTAGTGTGCAAGCATAGGAGTAACAGGAAAAAGTTAGAAAGGTAGGTTGAGACTAGGATTTGAGAAATTTTGAGAAATTTTAATAGCAAAATCAGTTAGCCATCCATCATTTATGAAGCATATGCTATGTTCTAGGCATCCGAGATAAAAAGCTAAAATGCAACAATTCCCACACACAAGAAGTTTATTACATTTTAAGGAGAAATATACATACTTATAAGGTTAGCTACCATTAGATACTCCTGGAGGGTGGAGACAATGAGACCCCATCCCCGTCCGGCAAAAGTTAGAACTGATCTGCTTATGGAGAATGATTTTGCCTAACAACCCAGCCCAGCTCCTATTCCAATTCCTTTGGTGTCTCTCCTTCACTACAGTCATTGCCTAGTAGCTCACTCTGATGAGCAAGGAATCACCCTTTAGATTATGAGCTTCTTGCGGGCAGAGACTGTCTATTTTCTCTTGTTGTATCCCCTAATAAATGTTTATTGACTGACCAATCATAGTTTTTCTGGTAGAGCCATAAGATTCCCCCTGGCCTTACTTTTTGCCCTGACACCATGTATAAGGACAGCTGGACCTTACCATAAGCTTTACTGCTTTGCCTTCCAGACCTGCAGATCTTGTACCTCAGCTTGTGCCACAGCTCTATACTCTTTTTTTTTTGTTTGTTTGTTTTTGTTTTTGTTTTATGAGTAGATTGTGCTTTTTCTTTCTTTTTTTTTATTTTTTTATTAAAGCTTTTTGTTTGCAAAACATATGCATGGGTAATTTGACCCTTGCAAAACTTTCTGTTACAAATTTTTCCCTCCTTCCCCCCACCCCCTCCCTTAGATGGCTAGAACACAGCTCTTAAGCAGCAATGTCATCCACTCTGTCATGTCCTTCATTCCAAATGTGAGCAGGGACTTTCTTGATTTTCCTTTGTATCTCCCTTGCTTCACAGTGCTTGGCATATTAGTAAGTACTTAATAAATTTGTTTGTTTTCCTTTTATTCATTGTGTGGCACATAGTAAACAATGATAATGCTGGTTGATTAATTCATAAATTCCATCCTCATGCTTCATGAAAATCATAAACTTGAAACTTAGACTTTAAAACTTCAAGTATCTGAATTACTTGAGTTAGAAAATGATAATAGTAAAAATAGGATTTCAAGAAGAATTGTAACACTGATTTTGATTTATTTACTTACCTGTCACAACCCTAAGTCAAAATGACTTAGGAATTTATAAGAAACTCTTGAAATCGTCTAACTCAGACTCCCTCCCTCCCACCCCACCCCCTTTTTTTTCAAATTAGAAAACTCAAGCCCATTGGGGTTAAGTGATTTGCCCCAAGTCACTTGTAGCATGTAGTAGAGCTGGGATTTGAACCTAGTTCCTTTCATTCTAAATTCTGTTCTTGTTCCACTCCATCCATTTCTTTGTAATCTAAATGTTTACTTAAACAATAAGCTGGCCTTCTATGTAGGAAGCTATGTAAAGTTTTATATTTTTAACAAAATTTCAAGGTAGAATTTTGGAAGATTATCAATATTCAAATTAGTGTTATGGTCCTAGGTCTATTTACAAACACCACACAGAATTATGGGAGGGTGAGAATTAAGAATTAAATGTGAGATGATGAAATGACATAGAAATGTTTGGAATGCCAAAGGTGAGGTCATCCCCAAAAGCTTAAGTCCTCCTAACCTCGAAATTCTGAGATGTTTTTTAAACAAGTCATATAAGTTTGGAAATAGAATATCTTGTCTCAATATGTTTTTTAACTTTGCAATCCTTAAAATGATGTTATCTCAAATTATATGTTTTATAAATTACAATTTGAGTAACGGTTTGTTCAACTGCATAATGTTTGGATTTATTTGGATTTGTTTTCCAGAAAACTGTAGACTGCATGACCACTATGTCAGTGCCTTCCACACTGGTTAAATGTCTCTATCTATTTTTTGACCTCCCACATGTGCCTGAGGTAGTTGGAGGTGCACAGAATGAGCTACCTCTGGCTGAGCGCCGAGGACTACTCCAGAAAGTCTTTGTCCAGGTAGGTTGAATGCTAGTCTGTTAGTCTTGGGTCTGGCCGGATTACTGGTGATTTGACATACTTTGAAGAAATTGGGGTGGAGTGAGCTCAGTGACCTTTCTAAAATGGACTGCCCACTCCCAAATACAGTTTTCTAAATGTTATCTGAGTGTAGTAGGATTGTAATGTCCTTATTCCTAATTCCCTTCATGCAGCTGATGATTGTTAGTTTTTTGGCTCTTATAGCATTGTTGAATCATACTTAGCTTTCACTCCATTAAATTTCCTAGATTTTTGCCCTCAGACAAACTGTTGCCTAATCAAGTCTCCCCTGTCCTGGATTTGTGAAGTGAGTTTGTTGAATTGGAGTGTGTAAAATGTTTATCCCCATTAAGTTCATCTTGTTAAATTTAGCCTGTTGTTCTAGTCCATCAAGATCTTTTTGCATCCTGATTCTACAATCCATCCATCCATCCATCCATCCATCCTATTGGTTGTTCCTCCCAGCTTTGTGCAATCTGCTGATTTGATAAATATGCCAATCTGTGCTTTTTTTGTCTTAGAACCTTAGTTTTCTTATTTATAAAATGAATATAATAATACCTGTAATGATACCTTACAAAGTTGTTATGAAGAGCAAATGAGACTATAAATGGGCTATAGAAATGTCAGCTTTTATTAATTATTCACTATTAGAAAATGACCAATTATCTAATAACCGACTGGTAAACTCTTAAGTCACAACTCTTAGGAATTAAGTGGCCGCATTGGAATTAGGAAACAGGTCTCCGATTCTGTGGTCAGGGTTCTTTTTTTCTGTGTTACATTTTATTTTATTGCCAGGCAAGTGAGGGTTTATTTTTATAATGTCCCCATGAAGCAAATGGTACTGGGGGCAGCTAGGTGGCGCAGTGGAAGGAGCACCAGCCCTGAAGTCAGGAGGACCTGAGTTCAAATCTGGCCTTAGACAAGTAACACTTCTTAGCTGTGTGACCCTGGGCAAGTCACTTAACTTCAATTGCCTCAGCAAAAAAGAAGCAGCAGCAGCAAATGGTACTTTAGTTATAATTATTAGCCATTTCAGTAATATTTTTTGTGACGGGTGAATGTCTCATCTTTGTATTTGTGATAAGATGTCTTTATTATATTGAGCAGTTACTTCTGTGCTAACCTCAATAGTTTCTATGCATAGAAAAGACAGTGATACAGTTGTTGTCCATAATGCTTTGGTTTTCTTTATGCTTCATTCAGACAAAATATTATAGAAATGATTTTAATTCATCTAAAAAACCAGTGTGATTTACAGTGAATAGGACTAGCTTGTATAGCCAGTATCATTCACATTTTTGAGTTAAGATAATAAGAAATGGTGATACTTAAATTCTTCCAGTTGGGCAGCTAAATGGTGTAGAGGATAGAGTCCTAGGCCTAGAGTCAGGAAGACCTGAGTTCAAATCTGGTCTCAGGCATTTATGCTTGTGTGATCCTGTGAAAATCACTTAACTCTGCTTGCCCCTGTTCCTCAAATGTAAAATGTGCTGGAGAAGGAAATGGCAAACTACTCTAGTATCTTTGCCAGGAAAATCCTAAGTTGGGTCATGAAGAGTCAGACATGACTGAGATGACTGAACAAAGCCAATAGAAGTATATTAGTATGTTTAAGGGACTCTGTAATCTTCTTGTGCATGTGTATGTATATTGTATTCTCTGTACTCATTAATTTCCAGGAAATTAATGCTTAGATTCTCTGAGCATTTATTTACTTAACTGCCAGTTAGCATTATATATTCTCTTATTTTCTTTCATTCCTATCCATGATATGTGGATTCTATATTTTATATTCTCTTTCCCTTCAGTTGGCTTGCTTGCTACGAAATAAAAATTTATGTTCACCAGACAGGAGAAGGGCAGTTTTCTTAATAGAAGAATATGTCATAAAAGGTTTCTTTCAAATTGGAAATTTATTATTGACTTTTGTAAACTTATGAAAGTTAGCAAAATTTATCACCAAGATGGTCAGAGTACTTAAAAAATTCATTTACTTGTGCTCAACTTTATTGCTTATCTCATTTCTGTGTGTAGATTATGGAATACTAAGGGATGAGATCATATTATAAAAAGGGAAAAATAAAGTAAGAGTTATGAGTGACTTTCTTTTCTCCATGTTTCTTCTGTAACTTTTGCACAAAATGTATGCCTAACATACTGAGGGTTAGCCTCTCGATCCACTGATATCACTTGGAGACCCTTTGATCAGAGGCTTGCTATTCATTTATTCCTCATTCTTATTACCAACAGTATTATTTCAACCCATAAAGCATTTAAGTGAAGTAATAATGATTGCAACAATGATGTTGATGGTGATGCAGAAACTTTTATTTTTATTTCTGTGTAGGTGTTTTAGCTATTTGTGATTTCATTGGTATAGAGAGGAGCTACCTGTGGGAAATGTTGTCTACTAAATTGTGTGTGTGTGTGTGTGTGTGTGTGTGTGTGTGTGTGTGTGTGTAAATACCCACAGGTACTTGAGAGTTCTAGAGAATTGCTTGAAGCACTATGAGGTTAATTGACTTTTCAGCCAGTGTGTGTCCAAAAGGAAGTAGTTGTTGAATCCATGTTTTCATGATTCCATTATACTGGCCAGCTTTCATTCTACTTTTTAGTTAAGAGTAAAAGTCATAAGCCAAAGTTCAAATGCTTAGAAATGACTTTTTAAAAAAAAGTTAAATTTTTTTCCCAACTGACATTAATTGATTGGATTTTCTCTCTTCACTCCCTTGGCTCCCTGCTGGAACTCTACTGAAGTCAAAAAATAAAATAAAATAAGTTGTAACGTATGCATAGTCAGTTAAATTATATTCTCTCAGTTGTCATGTCAAAAAAGGTCTATTTTATTTTACATACCCTGGTTCTGTCACATCTCTGAAGAGGTGTGTAACATGTTTCATTATTGGTTTTCTGGAATCATGGTTGGTAGTCACATCCAATAGAATTGTTTTTCAAATCTGTTTATTTTTATAGGTTGTTATTTTAAATGTTCTTATTCTACTCAATTTTGTATTGTCTTTTAATCTTCCAGGTTTCACTGCAGTTGTGTCTTTCATCCTTTATTATAACATAATTCCTTTCCAATATGTTAATAAATTATATTGTGGCCAGCCACTCCCAATTATTGGGTACTTTTTGGTTTCTTCACTTAAAGAGACATAATACGAATAGTTTTGTACATATGAATCCTTATCTCTTCCCTTTCCTCCCTTTCCTCTCTCCCTTCCTTCCTTTCACTCCCTTCTTCCCTTCCCTCCCTTCCTGCCTTCCTCTTTTCCCTCCTTTACTCCCTTCCCCTCTTCCTCCCTTCCCTCCCTCCCTCCCTCTTATATAATACCATTGAAGTATATGCTGTGATTATAATTCTAGATTATCTAGATCTTCTAGATTATAGATTTTTCTTAATACTTTAAAATCAAAAGCATTAATTCTACCTGGTTCTAATATAGTGATACCTTAAAACTATGTTTTAGATCTGTTTCTTCTTTTCTTCCCCTACATTTAATCCCCTAGCCACAATTTATTAATTGATTGATTTTATTCATTTGTAGATATTGGTGAAACTCTGCAGTTTTGTGAGTCCAGCAGAAGAGCTGGCTCAGAAAGATGATCTCCAGCTTTTATTCAGTGCAATAACCTCCTGGTGCCCTCCTTATAACTTACCTTGGAGGAAGAGTGCTGGGGAAGTACTCATGACCATATCCCGTCATGGGCTTAGCGTCAATGTAGTAAAGTATATTCATGGTGGGTAAAATCTTTTTTTTTTTTTTTTCTTTCATTTTGTCCAGTTATTTTCTCCCAGAATTTAAAAATAAAAGTATTTAAGCAGGGTTGTTTTTTTTTTTTTTAAGTTGGCAATAAAAATATGCTTATCCATGTTTATTTAGATAGATCATGAAGTACAAGTCCTTATAATTTCTAAAATATATTTCAAGAAAAATTTGTTTCACTTCAGCATGTGTTCACTTATAAAAAGTGGCATAGTCTTAGTTCTTCCTCTTCTTTCCCCTAAAAATAGATTTCATTTTTGAGGTTTTGTAGATACTCATTTGATCTCTTTTAGGAGCACAAATGACCTGTTTTATTGGCAGTAACATCTCTAGGTGACTGATGTTTTCTTTCCTAAGGCTGTGGTTGAAGGAGAGCAGCTCTGGAGGAACTGAGGATCAGATTTGTTGTATACAGAGAGGCTCTTACTGTTATGTTCTGATAGATGATGTGTTATGGAAATTCCTAAAAGTGCTCATGTGGACAGGGTTTATCA
Source organism: Myrmecobius fasciatus (assembly GCA_023553655.1). Classification (NCBI taxonomy): domain Eukaryota; kingdom Metazoa; phylum Chordata; class Mammalia; order Dasyuromorphia; family Myrmecobiidae; genus Myrmecobius; species Myrmecobius fasciatus. Next base: position 371,740 of record JAJPUD010000923.1, read on the forward strand.
TCTTGTGGGTGGGTACCATTTACACAACACAATTATACACTGTAATAGTGATGCTGAAGAAACTTATAGCACAGATTGGGACTTTTCTCATCATCAGTTCTTACTAAGAAAATCCTGGTGTAGTTGCTTTACTTATTAAATGCATCTTAATATTAATAAGTGCTCAACAGTTTCCAAATAGGAGATAGCTGGCTTATAAATACGCACACACACATTTTATAAATAGTTTGCTTATTTCTTAACCTAACCCAAATTTTACTGAACTTGAAACTGAAACTGATATTTCAAATAAAATTTGAAATTAATTTATATTCTTTTACATTATAATCTCTTTTGATTTTTAATATGGGATGGGATTCTTTATGAAAATTTGAATAAAGGTAAGGGAATGTAGAAATCTACTCTTCAGCCATTGCAGATATTCATAATTTGACCGATAGTATTGTGTCTCAAATGAATAGCAACTTTCTGTGTTCTTTTTGCCTGAACTGTATCTGTATAATTCTGAACTGCATTTGCACAGCTCTAAATTTTTTTTAAAACAATAGATATTCTTTTGCATGTTGTCTTTATGTTATAACCATATAAGAAATCCAAATTGTAATGTGGAAATAGCTTTTGGTGAGGTACTCAACCTATGAGTCTCAGTTTCCTCATGTGTAAAATAAAGAGTTTTGACTAACTGGCCTCAAAGGGTGTGGTGTGGGGTTGGGAGTCAGGACCTGAGTTCTTAACTCTTAGTCACTTATTAGCTGTGTGCTCTTGGACAAATTATATAATCTCTGTTTGCCTCTTTTTAAATTATAAAATGGGAATATATAGCAGCTACTTTCCTGGGTTGTTATGAGGATCAATGAAATGATATTTGTAAAGAGCTTAGCACAATGCCAGGCACATAGTATGTGCTACATAAATGCTAACACTTATTCTGTGATAATAGCAAAAGACCATTGAAATATATTGTTTCTGTCTGTTTCTCCCTGTGTGAGCTCATATGTGCATGTTCACATGCACACACACATAAACACAGAAGCACAGTGTCTGACCTATATTAATGTGTCTTCCTTCAGGACCTAAATAATCTTCATTTTTGCCTTTTTTGTATCCCTACAATCTAGCCCAGTGCTTGTATATTATATTTTGGGTTTTGTTTTTTAACCAGACTTAATATTTCATTAGTGTAAAAAAGTTCCCTCTATAGATATAGATTTGTACTTGCTTTGCAATTGAGGCTGAGAGAATGACTTCGTACACTGAGAGGCTATAGGTATGTGTCAGAGACAAGATTTGAATGCAGGTCTTTTGATTTTGAAGTAGACTTGTTAGATTTTTTTCCATGATTATAATGCCTTGCATGTAATGGGCACTTGAAAAATCTTTATTGAATTGAAGTGACTTGAATTTTTTCCAGTATTTTTTTTGTATAATGTTTCTTCAGAGACATGATTTTCTCCAAAATAATTTGAAATTTCTGTTTACTTTCAGAAGTTAAAATAAGTCTTAATATCTAACATTTTAAATGTAACAACTAGCTTAGCCACAAGAATGAATAAAAATGTGCAAAGTAATTTAAAAAATTTTATGAATATATAGTTATTGTAACTTTTGGTTTTTGTAGAAAAAGAATGTTTGTCAACATGTGTCCAGAATATGCAGCAGTCAGATGATCTTTCTCCCCTAGAGATTGTTGAAATGTTTGCTGGGCTTTCTTGCTTTCTCAAAGATTCCAGTGATGTTTCTCAAACACTGCTTGATGACTTCAGGATATGGCAAGGATATAACTTTCTTTGTGATCTCTTGCTCAGGTAGGAATCATTTATTTTATTAATGTATTTTTTTGTCAAGTGGAATTTATTCATTTTGCCTCACTTACTTCTGTGTGATCTATATGTGCATTTGCGTAATTAGATCTAGTTATTTTGGGGGAAGAATACAATGAAAATTCTTTTCTTCAATTTAATACGTTTTCACAATATCAATTGCCTTCATTTGCTTTTTTCTTAATATTCCAAATATCCAACTCTGTTTTTTGGCCACCATAACTCTTCCTTGATAAACAAATGAAGTACATGACCTTAATTTTTTACTGTATTCTAGCAAAGCTAGGAGTGTCTAGGATGTCAGATGTGTTCTGGAGAATTAGTACAATAAAAGTGGCAAAAGCAAGGAGAAGTAAACTCATTTTCTTCTTTATTAGTCAATCCCTTGATAGTTGTGAGGGGAAAAAAAATTGAGCATATATCTTGTGGCTAATGAAGAAACTTTTCCTTTTGGGTTCACTTTTAATTACCTCTACTTTGTTCTATTTTAGACTGTTTTATTAATAAGAATTAGATGTGGTTATATAGATTTATCTAGATGTTAGGTTAAATATACTAACAGTCCCATTCCTTCTCCTAGAAGATATATTGGACATATATCTGGGGACAAGTACTATTGAAAAGCATATATTTTTCCTCCCTGTTATTCCTAGATTTTTAACCCATTGTTCCACTATAGTCAGTCCCTCTCATCCTGAGCTCTACATTTCATTACTACTGAGGGAGGTATACTGTGTATTCCTGATGTAGTGTTTATTCATTGTTCTTACTCTTTGTTTTTATGTCTGTCTTTTTTGGTGTGCACCTGTGCTTTCATAAGGTGTGTGGTGGTGATATTTTTTGGATTAGCAGTGAATCTTATAATAAATATTAGAAAGTTTGTAACTTATTTGAAGGTGAGTGACCTGCCCATGACCAAACTGGTAATTATGTGTCAGACCCAACAAAATAAGTAGGTATATTATATGATCATGTTATGTTAATTTTTAAAATATCCATGAATTTATTAATGTAGGCACTTTGTTAACACAGATTAAAAGCCCTTTGCATTCTGTTTCTCAGCAGTAGATACTCCGTCACTTGGAACTATTCCAGTTTGGTAGCACTTGTCAAAACTTATATTCTACTCATCAAGAATCACCTCCATGCCATGATGAGACATTGGAGTGGGATTGGAGTGAAGCAGTCATGTTAGAATTAAGAGATGATTTAGAGAAATCTTTTTAAAAAGGGCTTCATCTTTTGCAAATTTATCTATCTTAGTTATTTGTTCATAAAACTGCCCTGTACCTCAAAATTATATTCACCTGGTAACAAACTCAGTAATAGTCAAGTGATAAAAGCCAGCTATTTGATATAATTTTTTTTTAGATAAAGCATTTAAGTTCTTTTAGTAATATGTTTCGTGTTGTGCTCTCAAACCAGCCAAATCCAGACATAAATGAAAATCTTGCTTAGAGATGACTTTGCTTCTTCTTTATTTTAGGAAGAATATTTTTACAGTTTCACAGGGTTTCAAAATTCAGAGTTAGAAGGGACCTCAGTAACCTATATAAATAACCTTATCGTAAAAAGAAGTTCCTCATTGTCTGTAGATTCTTCTCTTTCCTTTTTTTCTATGTGATGGAGTGGGGAATAGAAATTTTTCTCTTTTCTTTTTCTCATTTCGGCCAACATACTTGCTTATTCTTCTAGGATGTGAATGCTGTTCATATGCCTCAGTTAACCTTAACTTATGATCAAAATATATTCCCTAGTAAACAAATAGGCAAAGGACATAAACAGTCCAAGTGACTTAATCATTAGAATATAGTCTTGAAGACTAGAATGTGAATTCTGCCTCAGACACTGGTTGTATGATCATTTGAACTGTTTACACTTAATTTTCTTATTTGTGAGATGGCTATAATAATAGCATATATCATAGATTGTGGTTAAGATCAAAATGCATGAGAGTATATGTAAAATGCTTTTGAAATCTTGATGTGCTATATAATGTTAGTTATTATTATGCTATATAAAAATGTTCCAAATTATTAATATTAAAAGTATTTCACATTTTAAAATTGAAGTTTCATTCATCTCCATGAAATTAATAAAGAAATCAGTGCTGAAAAGGCTGTAGGAATACAGGAATACTACTAATTCAGTATAGATAAAGCTATGCAATATTCCACATATACTATGTAAAAAGATTTAAGATTATTAAAGAAAATTGACCAAACTTTTGGCTCAGTGGAATGCATCCCAAGGAGATAACAAGGTACCATGTCTTTTAAAATGTTTATAGGAACACTTTTTGCTATAGGAATAACAAAAACAGAACCTCCAAACAAAATTATTCCACATATATTGACCATATTATGATATATGAATGTAATTATATTGTTGTTAGAAATTTGAGGGAATCAGGGAAAAATGAGGTTTCAGTGAATTGCTAGAGTGAAATAAGTAGAGCTATAAAAACAATAAACAGTGAAGTAACATAAATGGAAATGATAGATATCAAAAGAAATCTAAATTTTGAGAAATTATGAAAAATCTTAATCCCAGAGACTGTATAATGAAACATACCAGATTATATGATGACATACTTTTCTTCTTTCATTGAAACCACCCTTTAGGGTGGGTTTGGGAGAGTAGAGGGTATGAATTTTACATATATTTTAAGATATTATTGATTGATTTTAATTTATCTTGTGGTTGTTGTTACAAGGTGGGATTTCATTGTAAAATAAAAGAGGTGATATCCCAAAATAACTAAAATAAAAGACATCTATAAAAATTATTTCATAAATAAAATCTAAATTAGTTGATAAGTTCCCTGGGCACCCACCTTAATTTCTTTAGACAATACTGATCGTTTGGCTTCCTCATCAGAATTGTTTCTTCTTGTGTTTTAGGAATTTCATTCTTAGGAGCTTCACTTTCTGGGCTGTCTTCTGTTACCTTGTCTTTCTCCATGATTTCTTATTTGTCTTTCCTATGAATTGTTTGAAATTTATTCTTGAAAAACTCAGAATTTGAAAGGTGGGGCCAAGATGGCAGAGAAAAGGCAGGAATTTACCTGAGCTTTCTTCCACTCCTTCTACTTACCCACAACTTTAAATAAAATCTAAAAACAATTTTGAGAGTGGCAGAACTGACAGAAGGGCTGTGTGAAACAACTCTGTAGTCCAAGACAACTTAGAACTATGGTTGTGTTGAAACCAGAGTAGAGTGCTGCCCAATACAGGCTGCACCCCAGCAAACTGCCAGTAGGCCTTTGGGCCTTTGAATCAGTGTCAGTCTCTGGACCTCTCAGCCCACAGAGAGTTGGGGCAGGGAGCGGTCAGACAGCTGGTGGTTCAAAGGGGCCCTCTGTTTGCACAAGGGACAGAACTCTGTTTTATTGTCCACACTTGGCTCTGGATTGCAGACCTGGGTCTCAGTACTGAGTGATGAGGACACTAGCACACTAGAGCTTGCAGCCACAGGGGATCTGGTACCCTGGTTGTGGTCACTCAGACCAGTGCAGAGACCAAGACAGTAGTACACACAGTCTCCTCAGATTGTACACCCTTGGAAGAATCAAGAACTTAGAGGTTTTCAGAACTGTCTTTGCTAAAGAGATGCAGAAAAATCCTGAAGCTTGGGACAGTGTTCTCCTTACTCTGGAAACAGAGCTCCACTTTAGTATGGAGTTAAAAGTCAAGAAGTAGGTTGGTAAATGAGCAAGCAAGAGAAAACGATCCTGACTAGAGAGAGTTAATATGATGATAGGAAATAGTAAAACACATGCTCAGAAGAAGACAACAAAGTCAAAACGGCTACATCCAGGGAAAAGTGTGAAGGGCCACGCTCAAGTGTGAAGCCCAGAAAGCCTGTAAAGGGTTAAAGGGGACTATACCATGAAGGGGCAGTGGGTTCTCTGAACGTCTCCCCCTGCTGTGAATCATAATATACTTGAAGGAATTGTAAATCAGCCTTTATTCCTTGTGAAATGGGAATGGCATAGAGGCAAGAGGAGAGAGGTCAGAGAATGCAACTGCCTCTTCGTAGCGTTATCATCCTCTCACATGAAAGGATCTATTCTGCTGGTCACATTTAGATCCCAGCAGCCACTAGCAGTCTACTCCCGTAACAGGGGAAAAAAATAATATATATTTAATCAAGTAGGAAAGGAAGAGGAAAAAATTGGGAAGAGAAATCAAAGAGATGCAGGAACATCATAGAAAGAGTCAACAATTTGGTAAAGGAAGCACAAAAAATACAGAAGAAAATAATACCTTAAAAAATAGAATAGACCAAATGGTAAAAGACACACAAAAATACAACGAAGAGAAAACTGACTGAAAAACAGAATTGGCCATGAGGAAAAAGAGGTACAAAAATCTACTGAAGAAAAGAATTCCTTAAAAAGTAGAATAGTCAAATAGTACAGACTCTCACTGAAGAAAATGATGGGGCAGCTAGGTGGTGCAGTGGGCACCATCCCTGAAATCAGGAGATCCTGAGTTTAAATCTGTTCTTGGACACATAATACCTCCTAGCTGTGTGACCCTGGATGAGTCACTTAATACCAATTGCCTCAGCAAAAAGCCAAAAAAAAAAAAAAAAAAAGAAAAAAAAAAAGAAAAGAAAATGATGCCCTACAAATTGGATGTGGGCAAGTGGAAGTTGATGACGTTGTGAGGCATCAAGAAACAATAAAACAAAATCAAAAGAATGAAAAAAAAATAGAAGGAAATAGAAGAAGAAATATCTCAACTGGAAAAACAATTGACCTGGGAAAGAGATCCAGAAGAGATAATTTAAGAATTATTGGACTGCCTAAAAATCATGATTAAAAAAAAAAAAACAAAAAGACCCCTAAACATTATCTTTTAAGAAATTATTAATATTGGTATTGCTAAGCCAGATGGTACAATAGAAATTGAAGGAATCCACAATCACCTCCTAAAAGAGATTCCCAAATGAAAACTAGGAAAGTATAGCCAGATTCCAGAGTACTTTATACATTAAACGATCAGAGGGGTTGAAATATGACAGATGGCAAAAGAGCTAGAATTGCAACCAAGAATCACCTTTCCAGTAAAAATTGTATAACCCTTCAGGGAAAAGCATAAATATTCAGTGACATAAAAATTTTTCAAGCATTCCTGATAAAAAGACCAAAGTCGAAAAGAAAATTTTATTTTGAAATAAAAATACTCAAGAAAAACATAGTAAGGAAAGAGAAATCATAAAGGATTCAATAAGATTAAATGTTTATATTCCTATATGATAAGTTGATACTTGTAACTCTTAAGAATTCTTTAATTATTAAGGAAGTTAGGAGTCTACACAGATAGAAGGCACACATGTGTGTTGAATATGATGGAATAATTATTTTTAAAAAACTAAGGAATGAGAAAGGAATGCTTTGGAAGAAAAAAAGGAGAGGAGGAATGGGATAAATTATCAGACATAAAAGATGTAAAATCATTTTTACTGTGGAGGGGAAGGTGAGGGCAATGGGACACTGTGTGAATCTTATTCTTTTTTATTTTATTTTATTTTTTTTATTAAAACTTTTTATTTGCAAAACATGTATGGGTAATTCTTCAACATTGACCCTTAGAAAGCTTTCTGTTACAAATTTCCCCCCCTAGTTCCCACTCCCCCCAGAGGGCAGAAAATGCACTACATGTTAATTATGTTAAAATACTTGATAAATCGAATATATGTATACGTATTTCCACACTTATCATTGTTGTACAAGAAAAATCATATCTACAAGAAAAAAAATCAGAGAAAGGAAATACAATGCAAGCAAACATCAATAGAGAGTATGAAAATGTTATGTTGTGGTCCATATTTCACATCCCTCTCTCTGGGTGTATATGGCTTTCTTCATCACTGAACAGTGGGAACTGGTTCTAAACATTTCATTGTTGAAGAGAGCCATGTCCATCAGAATTGATCATCATATAGTCTTGTTGTTGCCGTATATAATGATCTCCTGATTCTGCTCATTTTGCTCAGCATCAGTTCATGTAAGTCTCTCCAGACCTCTCTGAAATCATCCTGCTGCTCGTTTCTTATAGAACAACAATATTCCATAACATCCATATACCATAATTTATTCAGCTATTCTTCAATTGATGGGCATCCATTCAATTTCCAGTTTCTTGCCACTACAAAAAGGGTTGCCACAAACATTTTTGCACATGTGGGGCCCTTTCCTTCCTTTAAGATCTCTTTAGGATATAGGCCCAATAGAAACACTGCTGGATCAAAGAGAATGCACAGTTTGATAACTTTTTGAGCACGGTTCCAAATTGCTCTCCAGAATGGTTGGATCTGGTGAATCTTATTCTTAATGAGGGAATAATATACACCCTCAGTTGGGTATGTAAGTTATACAGAATATAATTTCCTACAACAAAATAGGAGGGGAATGGAGATAAGTAGTGGGGATAGGCTAATAGGAAGGAAGGTAGGTCGTGGAAGGCAAAAGTTAGAACCAGAATATGTGGGGGACGAGAGTGGGGTGGGGAAGAAGGACAGAGAGGGAGAGAGGGAAGGAGGGGAGGGGAGAGGAGGGGAGGGGAGAGGAGGAGGGGAGGGGAGGGGAAGGAAGGAGACAGACAAGTAGAATGGAGGCAAATATGTCATTAATAATTATTATTACATATAATAATGATTATCATATATAATATATTACATTCATTATATATTTTAAATATTTACTGCTGTGAAAAAATTTACAGTATGTTTCTTTGATAAACACCTCATTTCTCAAATATAGAGAACTGAGTCAAATATAGAAATAAGAACCATCCTTCAATTGATAAATTAAAGGATATGAATAGTCAGTTTTTAGACAAAGTAATCAAAGCTATCTATAATCATATGAAAATATGCTAAATCACTTTTGATTAAAGAAAAAAAATGGAAATTATATCACCCCATACCTGTCATATCAGATAATATGATAGAAAAGGAAAATTAAGGGGCAGGTAGGTGGCAAAGTGGATAGAGCACCAGCCCTGAAGTCAGGAGGATCTGAGTTCAAATTTTGTCTCAAACACCTAACATGTCCTAGCTGTATGACCCTGGGCAAATCACTTAACCCCAATTGCCTCAGCAAAAAAAAAAAAAAAAAAAGAAAGAAAGAAAAAGAAAAGGAAAATGACAAATTTTGGAAGGGATTTGGGAAAATTGAGACACTAATATTCCATTGCTAAAGTGGTATACTGTTTCAATCAGTTTATAGAGCAACTTGGAATTATGCCCCAAAAGTTATAAAACCATGCATATGCCTTGAACCATTACTAGGTGTGTATCCCAAAGAGAATTAAAAAGAAAGAAAGAAAGAAAGAAAAGAACCTATATATATATATAAAAATATTTACAGTAGTTCTTTTAGTGGTGACAAAAATGTACAAATGGAGAGGATGTTCATCAATTGGGGAATGGTTAAAGAAGTTGTGATATATGATTGTAATGAAATTTTGTTATTGAGCAGATGCTTTCAGAAAAATATGAAAGACTTACATGACCTGATGCAAAATAAAATGAACACAAATATACACAAAATATACAGAAAAACTAAAATATTGTATGATGACCAAATGTGAATGACTTAGTTTATCTCAGCAAAACAATTATCCAAGATGATTCTGAAGAATTTATGGTGAGGAATACTATCCATCTCCGGAGAAAGAACTGATGGAATCTGAATGCAGTTCAAGGCATATATTTTTAAACTTTTTTTTTTGTTTTTTTGTTTATATATTTTTTCACAACATGACTCACATGGGAATATGTTTTGTAGGACTGTCAATGTGTAACCTATATTAAATTGTTTGCTTTTTCAATGAAGAAGGCAAGAAAGAGTGAGTATTTGAACTAAAAAAGAAATTTTAAATAAATGTTAAATTTTTTACAGGTAATTGGGGAAAAATAAAAAAATTTCCTTTATCAGAAATTCTAAGTGACTACTTATCATCAGTGTATCCATCATTTTCACTAGACCACTCAGTTTGCCAGCTCTGTAGGTCTACATATGTTGTAGAAAATGATCTCTTCCCCCTCCCCCTTTGGCATACACCTGCTCAAACAAAGCAGGGCCTTCTTACTTGCTAAGGGGACTTCTGTATGCATTGTATTTAGTGGTGATCAGCATATTAAACATAGATTACAATAAGCAAGTAAAGTAGATTTAAGTAGAGTTTTGTAGTTACTCTAGTGCAGTATTAACTTGAATAATATTTAGTATTGTGTTAAATTTAAGGCTGTATTTTTTTGTTGTAAATCAGACCCATCTTACCTTTTATAGATTGGAACAAGCAAAAGAGGCAGAATCCAAGGATGCTCTGAAAGATCTAGTTAATTTGATAACTTCTCTAACAACATATGGTGTCAGTGAACTAAAACCAGCTGGTATTACCACAGGGGCACCATTTTTATTGCCTGGATTTGCAGTTCCTCAGCCTGCAGGAAAAGGTGAGTTGATTTATTTTTATCTTGATATATTTAGAGGAATCAAAATGTAATTTAAATATATTTGTTTTCATTAGTACTGTATATGTAAAACCAGTTTTAAAAGTTTCCAGTAAAATTTGCATATTGTATTTTGTTGATTTCTTGAAATTAAAAAAAATTAGTAAAAATTATAGGTGATTGAAATGTAAAGTGAGTTTATATTGAATTATACAAAATTCAAATTTAACTGTTGTTAGTTTTGTATTATCTCGGGGCCGGGGGGGGGGGGGGGGGGGGGGGGGGGGGGCGGGTTTTTTTTGTGGTTGTTCACAGGTTCAATTTTATTACTGATTGGCAAGGGAGCTTTGACTGGCTTCATTTCTGACTTGGACCAGTTCTGCCCTCCCCAGGCATTCCTCCCTACCTCACAGGCTTGTGATATTGGTGTCTCACTTACACGATTAACCTTAGTTGCAAGTCAGAACTTCCAAACTCACCTAATACGCTAGACTCTGCCTTCCTAATAGCAGAGATTACAGGTGTTTTTACCTCCACGAATGAGGCCTGACTTTAAATTTTACCTCAAACAAGGGTAGTATGACCCAGTGAAACTCTGGAAAGTCAGTTAACTTTTCTTAACTGTAAAATAGAGATTAACACAGACCTCCCAGGCTTCTTGTGATGATTAAATGGGATAATATTTGTAAAATACTTTACACACTTTAACATTGTATATAAATATTAACTGTTGTGGGTGATGGTACTTCATTTTTGGAGATTTGTTTTAAAATTGATAGACAGTTTGGCATGGCAACTAAGGAACTGGCCTAGGAGCCGTGAAGACCTGGACTCAATTTCCCTCTCTTTCAAATACAAAGTTACTAAAATATATCTATCCAAAGTTGGGGAGAGGAGAAGCAAGGGAGAGAAGGGAGAGGAGAAGAAGTTGGTACTTGATGTACAGTTTAAAGCAGTGTCTCTGCATTATCCATATGTAAACTTTGTATTACAGCATTTTAAAAAATTCTTTAAGCCTTTGCTTATGAGTTCCATATACAATTTAGTTAATTGTTTTGCTTTCATTAAGTCATAAATTATACTTCCATGTCTTTTGTATACACTCCCTTCCAACGTCTCTTGAATGCACTCTCTTCTGTTCTGACAATGCTACCACTCTAGTGTAGGCCCTCATCACCTCATCACTAGCATGCAGAGGGGTCTCTCTCCACTCTAACCCATCCTCCATTTAGATGTCCAAATGATCTTCCTACAGTGACCTTACAGAGTCCCATGGACTCAATAAATTCTGGTGTTAGGATTCTAAGCTCTTTATAACATATCATTCATAACTACTAATCCTCACTCTCCACCTTTCCAGTCTTCTTCCAGTTTATTTCCCTCTCCCTACTTTGTAATCCAGTGACACTCCCCTTATTATTATTCTTTGCATAAGATAATTCCATTTCCCAACTACAGGCATTTTCACTGACTATTGAAATTGATGTCCTTAATGATTGAGTATTGGATAGGTTTATGGTGTTTTTATAATTCTGGACCTTCTACTAGATTGTAAGCTCTTTAGGAGTATACTTGTTGGGGCAGCTAGGTGGCACAGTAGATAGAGCACCAGCCCTGAAGTCAGGAGGACCTGATTTCAAATCTGGCCTCAGACACTTAACATTCTTTAGCTGTGTGACCCTGGGCGGGTCACTTAACCTCAATTGCTTCAGGGGGAAAAAAAAAAAAAAAGAATGTATTTGTCTTTATATCTCCAGTTTGATGAATTAATTTATTATTTCAAAAATATTTCATAAATATTTATTACATGCTAGGCAATGGGAGTATCAACACAACAATGCCTGGGTAAGATATGTATTGATAAGTAAATAAAAAATTTACAGAAAGTGAATACCAAATAATTTCAAGAAAAGAACAACTGGGAAGATAAGGAGGGTCTTCATCTAGTAGGTAGAGCTTGTTCTGGCCCTTTTTAGAAACTAGAAATTTTGAGACGCCAAAGTGAAGTGGTCATAAAGAATCCTCCCCCAAAAAAAAATTCAAACTGTTGTCAACTATGTGAGTAAAGCAAATAAAAATAAATCTTACGTTTTACTCTATATCCAGCAAATTGACTGAGGTGACAAAAAAAAGGGAATAATTAATGATGTAGAAAGGTATATTACTACATTCATTCTGAAAACCAGTTTGGAATTATGCAAATATAGTTGCTGTAGTTTTTATACTTTATCAACCCAGAGATTCTAATGCTGGATGTGTACCTTAAGAAAGCCACTTATGTATATGTATATCTACATGCATATATAGATCTATATGTGTGTATACATATATATATGCATATATATGTAATATAAATACTATATACTAAAATACTTATGGTAGCACTTTTTGTAGTAGCAAAGAACTGGGAAGAAAATAGTTTCATGGACTGGAAAATATGTTATTTGAATATATTATGAATATTGAGAAGTATTGATATATTGCTATCAATGTGAATTGATATCTGTGTGAATTGATGCAAAGTAAAGTTAGCAGAACCAAGTAAATAACATGATATCTAAATCAATGATAGTGAAAAAAAACCTTGCAAAATGAATGTTGCAAAATTACAAAGAATAAGCTTGACTTCACAGAAGTGGTATGAATAAATATTTCCCCCTTTTTTACCAAGGTATCATTGGGGAAGGGCTTCATGGCTGTGAAACATTGCATATATTAGATTTTTTACTTTTGGGTATATTGATTGATTTTGCTACTATTTTTTGGTTTTCCTATTTTTATTTTTAATTCTTTGTTTTAAAGGAAGACTCTCAGAGCAAAGGAGATAAGGAAGAATTTTAAGCTTTGTAAAGCAAAAAGATATCAACATTTGTTTTTAATAAAGAAGTAGAGTCCATTAATAAGTATGGGGAAGCAGCTTATGCAAAGACAAGGAGACAGTAGATTTTTTTTTTAAATTAAAGTCTTTTCTTTTAGGATGCATAATTAGATAATCTAATTTTATTTTATTTTTTTTAATTAAAGCTTTTTATTTGCAAACATATGTATGGGTAATTCTTCAACATTGACCCTTACAAAGCTTTCCATTACAAATTTTTCACCCCTAGTCTCCACCCCTCCCATAGATGGCAGGAAGTCCACTACATGATAATTATGTTAAAATACTTGATAAATCGAATATATGTATACATATTTCCACACTTATATTGTTGTACAAGAGAAATCATATCTACAAGAAAAAAAAAATCTGAGAAAGGAAACACAATGCAAGCAAGCATCAGTAGAGAGCATGAAAATGTTATGTTGTGGTCCACATTTCATATCCCTCTCTTTGGGTGTATATGGCTTTCTTTACTGAACAACTGGAATTGGTTTGCAATATTTCATTCTTGAAGAGAGCCACGTCCATCAGAATTGATCATCATATGGTCTTGTTGTTGCCATGTATAATGATCTCCTGGTTCTGCTCGTTTCACTCAGCATCAGTTCATGCAAGTCTCTCCAGACCTCTCTGAAATCATCCTACTGGTCATTTCTTACAGAACAATAATAATCCATAACATTCATATGCCATAATTTATTCAGCCATTTTCCAATTGATGGGCATCCATTCAGTTTCCAGTTTCTAGCCACTACAAAAAGGGATGCCACAGGGGCAGCTAGGTGGCGCAGTGGATAGAGTACCAGCCCTGAAGTCAGGAGGACCTGAGTTCAAATCTGGTCTCGGACACTTAACATTCCCTAGCTGTGTGACCTTGGGCAAGTCACTTAACCCCAATTGCCTCAGCAAAAAAAAAAAAAAGAGGGCTGCCACAAATATTCTTGCACATGTGGGTCCCTTTCCTTCCTTTAAGAACTGTTTGGGATATAGGCCCAGTAGAAACACTGCTGGGTCAAAGGGTATGCACAGTTTGATAACTTTTGGGGCATAGTTCCAAATTGCTCTCCAGAATGGTTGGATCCACTCACAGTTCCACCAACAACGTATCAGTGTCCCAGTTTTCCCACTGTTTTTCCTGCCATTTTAGTCAATCTGACAGGTGTGTAGTGGTACCTCAGAGTTGTCTTAATTTGCATTTCTCTGATCAATAGTGATTTGGAGCACCTTTTCATATAACTAGAAATTGTTTTAATTTCATCATCTGAAAATTGTTCATATCTTTTGACCATTTATCGATTGGAGAATGGCTTGAATTCTTATAAATATGAGACAATTCTCTATATATTTTAGAGATGAGGCCTTTATCAGAACTCTTAAATGTAAAGATGATTTCCCAGTTTATTGGTCCCTCCTAATCTTGTCTGCATTAGTTTTGATTGTATAAAACCTTTTTAACTTAATGTAGTCAAAATTATCAATCTGATGTTCAATTAAGAGTTCCAGTTCTTCTTTGTACATAAATTTATTCCATCTCCACAGGTCTGAGAGGTAAACTATCCTGTGTTCCTTTAATTTGCTTATCACTCTTTATATCCAAATCATGAACCCGTTTAGATCTGATTTTGGTATGTGGTGTTAGGTGTGGGTCAAGCCGTAATTTCTTCCACACTAGTTTCCAATTTTCCCAGCAGTTTTTGTCGAAAAGTGAGTACTTATCCCAAAAACTGGGGTCTTTGGGTTTATCAAACACTAAATTGCTATAGTTATTGCCTAGTTTGTCCTGTGATCCTATACTGTGTCTCCGATCGACTACTCTATTTCTTAGTCAGTACCCAATGGTTTTGATGACTGCTGCTTTATAATATAGTTTTAGATCTGGTATAGCAAGGCTACCTTCATCGACCTTTTTTTTCATTAATTCCCTTGAAATTCTTGATCTTTTGTTCTTCCAGATGAACTTTGCTACTATTTTTTCTAGATCTGTAAAATAATTTCTTGGGAGTTTGATTGGTATAGCACTAAATAAGTAAATTAGTTTGGGTAGTATTGTCATTTTTATTGAGCACTTGATGTTTTTCCAATTAACTAGGTCTGACTTTATTTGTGTGGAAAGTGTTTTGTAGTTTAGTTCGTATAGTTTCTGACTTTTCCTTGGCAGATAGATTCCCAAATATTTTATCCTATCATCCGTTATTTGGAATGGAATTTCTTTTTGTATCTCTTGCTGCTGAACTTTGTTGGTAATATATAAAAATGCTTATGACTTATGTGGATTTTAAAATTCTATTCTTAAGGAGATCTAATTCTGAACTTTGTAGCTATTCCAGCACATTGGAGCACTTTATGAATAGTAGTTACTGTCATTCACTCATTCACCAAGTATCTCTGGGCCAAGCACTGATAAGTACTAGAAAACAAAAGCAAAAATAGTTTCTTAATTCCAATAATAGCAAGTAGAGTAGTGTGATTGGAATATGGTGTGTGGAAGAGAGTAATGTGTAATTAGCTTAGCAAGGCAGGCTGGACCAGTCTTGTAGAAGAGGGGTTTGTAATTTTTCTTAAGAGGCGAGGAGCTTCTAGGGCTTTCTGAGCATTTGAATGACATTATCAGAAGGCCTTGTGAAAAACATTGAAAGATTCCCACTGCTGGGATCAGACTGCTTTGAGAACACTGAAAGCTGTCTCAGAGGTCCTGGTTTAATACCTGAAGAAACCCATAGCAGGACCCAAGGAGACAAAAATTTTATCTAAGTATTCTTCCCCGAAGTATGCCAAGCATGACCCTAATTTAAAATTCAAAGTCATGAAATAAGAAGGAAAAAAAGAGCAAACCAAAAAAACCAGTCCCAACCTAAAGAGCTTTTATGGTGGTGAGGATATTCAAGACAAAAACCAAAAGAAGGGAATGACTTCTAGACATCTAAAAGCAAAAGCTTAAAGAAAAATACAGAATTCCTAGAAGAGATAAGGGGCCTGCGGATGGGGGAAGCTGTCACTAATAAAAAGCTAGGGAGACAGAATTTGTGGGTAATTAATATTCATTTTATTAATTAGGCTTGCTAATAACTAATAAATTTATGGCCATTGCTTTTAGTGACCATGGAAAAAAGCACTGAGGTACTTAAATAAACCTTTGGGAAAAAAATCAACCCAACAATTAATGAAAAGGTGAATGAAAAGTCTTCAATTCCTCCTGAGGGAGAACCTAGCTTCATCAATAGATTCAGCTAAGTCTAGCAGTCTAGACAAGAAATCCATCCCACCCAGGTTATTCTGGTTGGTGTTTTCCTTCATGAGTTGCGTCACCCTAAATTCCAGTGGTGGGATCCCCAGACTTGAGCTTATTCCCTCAGGACAAGAATTCACCTAGGTTATTTTCTGTTTGCATTTCAGGTAGAACTAAGTTTTTATAGTTAGGTGTGGTCCTCTCTCAGATCTAGAAACTTTGTAGTCTTAGAAGTCTCCTCTATCAGTCATGCTCTTCAAAGACTGGCTAACTCACCTATGGGAGCTGGTCCTGAATGAAGAAATAAAGAGCTTGGATCCTAACTAATAATGTATTATTGATGTAAGAGAAAGTAAATTCTCTTAAAGCTAAAAATGAATTTATGAATTAAATAAAGAGTGGGCAGCTAGATGGCGCAGTGGATAAAAGACCAGCCCTGAAGTCAGGAGGACCTGAGTACAAATGTGGCCTCAGACACTTAACACTTCTTAGGTGTGTGACCCTGGACAAGTCACGTAACCCCAATTTCTTCAGCAAAAATAAATAATTAAATAAACAAACAAACAAACAAATAAATAGTAGAGGGAAACATGCTAAAAGAAAGGAATTATGGTACTTATGAAAGAAAGATATGTAAAGAAAATTGATTTCTTAGAATGAGATAATACTAAACCTTATCCAAGAAAACTCTCCCTATTGCAAATTTGTATTGTTGTTCAGTTGTGTCCAACTCTTCGGGGTCTTTTTGGCAAAGATACTGGAGTGGTTTTTTTACTTGCTTTTCTGGCTCATTTTACAAATATGGAACCTGAGACAAACAGTTAAGTGACTTGCTCAAGGTCACACAGCTGATAAGTGTCTGAGGCCAGATTTGAACTTAGGTCCTCCTGACTCCAGGTATATTATTCTATCCACTGTTCTACTTAGCTGACTGTCTTGTGATTTAGAATTTGATTAAGTAGAAGATACTCACATTTTGCACATTTTGCTATCCCTTTGAGCATAGTTCCAAATTGCCCTCCAGAATGGTTGGATCACTTCACAACTCCACCAACAATGTATTAGTGTCCCAGTTTTCCCACATCCCCTTCAACATTCATCATTGTCTTTTCTTGTCATCTTAGCCCATCTGAGAGGTGTGTAGTGATAGTTCAGAATTGTCTTAATTTGTATTTCTCTGATCAATAGTGATTTAGAGAACTTTTTTTTCATATGACTAGAAATGGTTTTAATTTCTTCATCTGAAGATTCTCTGTTCGTATTTTTTTGACCATTTATCAATTGGAGAATGCAAACCCATAAACTTCAAAGTGAGTTGTCACTGGCTGAGAAAGAAAGATGTGGGTCAGTGGTACAAGTTAGGTACACAATATATAGAAGCAAATGAACAGTATCTTATTTAAGATCATTAAAGATCCCAGATATAGTGTCAAGAACTCCTTAATTGATTTCTGATGTAGCTTTTGAGAAAACTGGATAGGAGACTGCTAGGAAGCAGCTTCTCACCATATACTAAGGCATGCATGTATTATATGCATATATTACATATGTGTATAATATATGTAATATATGCATATAATATATATTTTACTTAGAGACAAAGAATAAGCAAAAAGAAAAGTGAGGAAGAATATACCTGTTGGATCTGGGGATAGTGGAAGAATTCATGAAAGGATCACAGAATAGAAGTTGGATGATTTTGATTACACAAAATTAAAAAAAAGTTTTTGTAGAAACAAAACTAATGCAGCTAAAATTATAAGAGAAGTAGATTAGGGGAAAAAATCTTTGCATTTGTTTCTCTAATAAGTCTTATTTAAAATACATATTTATAAAAGGATTGATTGAAATTTATAAGAATATAAGCCATTTCACAGTTGATAGTCTATAAATAGGTGGTTTTTAGAAAAAGAAATTTAAGTTGTCAATTGCTATATGAGAAAATCCATTAAATCATTTATTCTTCAAGAAATACACAGTTAAATGTGCTGGGATTTGACTTCATATCTATCACATTAGGAAAGTTTATAAAAGAAAAGTGGCAAATACTGGAGGGGCTGTGTGCAAACAAGTAACATTAATGCATTATTGATGGAACTGTAATTTGGACCAGGTATTCTAAAAAGTAAGTTAGAGCTATTCTTGCAAAGCTGTTAAACTTTGAAGACTTTCTGTTTTTTGTAGTTCAGTCATTTTGGTTGTATCTGACTCTTTGTGATCTCATTGGAGTTTTCTGGGCAAAGATACTAGAATAGTTTGCCATTTTCTTTTCCAATTCAGTTTACAGATGAGAAAACTGAGGCAAACTGGGTTAAGAGACGACTTGCCCAGGATTATACAGCAAACAAGTATATGAGTCTAGATTTGAACTTGGATCTTTCTGATTCCAGGTTTGGTGATAATACTACTTGTAGTTACTGTAGTGTTATTACTACTAGTTCTATACTCTTAAGAGAACAAAGCAAGAGGAAAGGGAGGCATATGTTCAAGAATATTAATGATAGCTCTTTTTTGTGCTATCAGAGAACTTGAAACAGAGACAGGAAGTTTCCATTAATAGGGGAATGACTGGACTAGGAGGATGTTTCCTCCTGGATATGAGGATTTCCCCAGTGGAAAGGGCAGAGGAGAACAATTTGGTCCAGTGACCATGAAGCATATGAATGTGGCTGAATGTGTGTGTGTGTGTGTGTGTGTGTGTGTGTGTGTGTGTGTGTGTGTAGAAAGAAATGATGGAGGAGACAGTTTCAGAGAAACCTGAGAAGACTTGTATGAATTTATGCAAAGTTAGCAGGAGAAATTTTGTAAAATAAAAATAGTATTGTATAGATAAGTTAGAACTCTAATCAACATAATAGCCAACCACAATTCTAGAGGACTCATGATATTGCCTACTTCCTGAAATAGATATGATGGATTCAGAATGCAGATTGAGACTTATTTAGATTATAAATTCCTTAAGGGTCAGGAATTGTCTTTTGCCTTTTTTTTTTTTAAATATCCCTAGCACTTTGTACAGTGCCTGGCACATAGTATGTAATTTTTTTGTTTTTGTTGTTGTTCTATTCATACATGGCCAGTGGGTAAATTTGTTTAGCTTGATTATATATCTTTTTTTAAAAATTTTTTTTTATTAAAGCTTTTTATTTGTATAACATATGTATGGGTAGTTCCCCAGCATTGATCTTTACAAAGCTCTCCATTACAACTTTAACCCCCAGTCCCCTCCCCTCCCCTAGATGGCAGGAAGTCCACTACATGTTAATAATGTAATAATAGTTGACAAGTTGTGTAAGAAAAATCCTATCTACAAGAAAAAAAAGAAAACTAGAGAAAGGCAATACAATGCAAGCAAACATCAATAGAGATCATGAAAATGTTACATTGTGGTCCATATTTCATATTCCTCTCCCTGTGTGTATATGGTTTTCTTCAGTGAACAATTGGAACTGGTTTGAGACGTTTCTTTGTTGCAGAGAGCCATGGACCTCAGAATTGATCGTCATATAGTATTGTTGTTGCTGTGTATAATGATCTCCTGGTTCTGCTCGTTTCACTCAGAATCAGTTCATGCAAGTCTCTCCAGGCCTCTCTGAAATCATCCTGCTGGTCGTTTCTTATATATATCTTTTTTTACAAGGGTTTTGTTTTCCTTTCTTTCTTGTGAGATTATGGAAGTGAGAGAATGAGAAGATGTTTTACTTTCTTCTCCCCTCCTCCTTAGAACTTGCTCTCTCCTTCATTCCTATCTCATATGAAGAGCAGGCCTCTTTCCTTGCCAAAACAGACCCCTCCACATGAACCCTTAATCCCATTTCCTCTCATATTTTTCAGCAGATTGCCCCCTATGTTTTCCCAGTCCCTCATCTTCATGATTTCTTTATTTACCGACTGCTAAACTGCTGCCTGTAAACATGCCCATGTTCCTTATCCCTCTTTACCTCTCTCATACTACTCTTTTCTTTTTTTTCCCCCTTCTTGGCTAAGTTTCTTTTCTTCTTCTTCTTCTTCTTCTTCTTCTTTTTTTTTTTTTTTTAAATTAAAGCTTTTTATTTGCAAAACATATGTATGGGCAGTTCTTCAACATTGACCCTTACAAAGTTTTCCGTTACAAAATTTCCCCCCTAGTCCCCACACCTCTTCTAGATGGCAGGAAATGCACTACATGTTAATTATGTTAAAATACTTGACAAATCAAATATATGTACACATATTTACACACTTATCATTGTTGTGCAAGAAAAAAAGTCAGAGAAAGGAAACACAATGCAAGCAAACATCAATAGAGAGCATGAAAATGTAATCCACATTTCATATCCCTCTCTCTGGGTGTATATGGCTTTCTTCATTGAACAATTGCAACTGGTTTGAAACATTTCATTGTTGAAGAGAGCCATGTTCATCAGAATTGATCATCATATAGTATTGTTGCTTGGCTAAGTTTCTTGAGAAAGACAGCTAGAGTAGGTGATTCCACTTCCTCTAAGCTCTTTGCTACTTGGCTTCCATCTTCATATTCAACTGAAATTCCTCTCTCCAAAGTTAATGGTAACCTTTTATTTTCTAAATGTAGTGTCTTTTTCTCAGTTTTCATAATTCTTGATTTCTATAGCATTCAACATTTTTGATGACCCTCTCCTCTCCTTTCAAGGTTTTTATGAGATATCTTTTTCCCAGTTCTTTTACTTATGGTAAGACTCCTTCATAGTTAAACTCTTCAGCCTCCTTTGTTCAATCTTTATTCATTATCCATTCACTAACTAGTTTTCCCTCATCGGACTGTCTTCTCTTTCTATACTGTTTTGTTTGCAAATATAATTTCCTTTTGGATCAATTATCACGTCTATGCAGATGATTCCCAGATCTGTATATCCAGCCATAATGTCTCTCCTGATAGTTTTCTTATAGACATCTAACTCAAGCAATCCAAAGTATGAATCCTTGTCTTTTCCCTCAATCCTTTTTTTATTTTTTAAAGTTTTGTCCAAATTGTTCTTTTCCTGGCAAGAACACTGTAATTCTCACACTCAACTCAGTTTCATCCTTGACTTTTTATAAATTTTATCCCACATATCCAGTGTTTATTGTATAGATACCCTCACTCTGATGTAGAAATTCATTATTTTATGCCTAGACTATATCCTTCTGATTGGTATTTCTCTATCACGTCTCTGTCACTTCATTCTACCTTCCATTTACCTGACAAAATAATTTCCTAAAGTAATGATCTTATATCAAGGTTCTCCTTATCTCGCCAACTCAGTAACAGCAGTGTTTTCTTATCATGGCAAAGATCAAATATAAAATATTCTTCTAGGCTTATGTCTAAAATGCATTCCATTTTCACTTCTCCCTACTGGTTTTCTTGGCTTCTTTTAATATTCATAGCTCAAATCCCACTTTCTGCGGGTTGCATTGTATACCATGGTCTGGATGCCAAGGTAGTTTTTGCTATATTTAATAAGATAATCCTTTACAAAGTTGTGGTACAACTGAATATAATTTTAGTAAGATTGATAGAAAAAGGAGCAATAATATATATTCAGAGGGAGGTCAAGCCAGAATGGTGGAATAAAGGTAGGTGGTCTCCAACTTCTCCCCTAAACCACTCCAAATTCTTTTAAATAATGGCTAAACAAATTTTAGAGTATTAGAACATACAAAAAGATGAAGCAGAACAGTTTCATTTATTTATTTATTTTTATTGATGCTTTTTATTTTCAAAACATATGCATAGATAATTTTCAACATTCACCCTTGCAAGACCTCATGTTCCAAATTTTCTCTCTCCTTTCCCCCCATCCTCTCGCCTACATGGCAAGTAATCCAATACATGTTAAGCATGTGCAGTTTTTCTATATATATTTCTACAATAATGCTGCACAAGAAAAAAATCAGATCTAAATGGAAAAAAAGATAAAGAAAACAAAATGCAAGCAAACAACAACAAAAACAGTGAAAATACTATGTTCTGCTCCACATTAATCCCCATAGGCTCTTTCTGGATGCAGATGGTCCTCTCCATCACTAGTCTATTGGAACTGGCCTGAATTACCTCATTGTAAAGAGCCACGCCCATCAAAATCGATCATCACATAATTTTGCTGTTGCCATGTGCATAACGATCTCCTGGGCGTAGAACAGTTTTCCAGCTGATGACAACTTAAAAGCAGGAAAGTCTGTGGCACCAGGGTGGGAATCCAGCCTGCAGTACTTGTGTAGACTGTGCCAATGCCATGCCAGCCTCAGCTCCAGGGCCAGCAAAGCAGGAAAGCTAGGGACCTTTGAATCAGCAGCAGTACTGGTGATTGCTAGACCTTTCAAAGGTCTCAAAGGCAGTTTAGAAGGTTTGTCAGTATGGTGAGAGGATCTTGAGAAAACAGCAAGCCAGGAGCGGATATGGACAGTGGTGGCAATGGCCGCTTCCAGAGGCCTCAACTAGCACTGAGAAAGGACTCTTGCTTTAGCACAGCTGTAGTGGAGTGTGGACATTCCTAACAGTTCTAGGGCACAAAAGAGGGCTTGTGGTCAGGTCCCCAGAAAGATCTCTGAAAACAGCTGCACAAAACTCCTGAAGCTTGGGACAGTGCTCCCTTTATCTTGGAAACAGAGCCAACTTTAACAAAGAGCTAAAAACCGAGTAACAGATTAGGAAAATGAACAGATAACAGAAAACAATTTTGATCATAGAAAGTTACTATGGTGACAAGGAAGATCAAAACATACATTCAGAAGAAGATAACAAAGTCAAAGTTTCTACCTCCAAAGTCTCCAAGAAAAATAACTATTGATCTCAGGCTATAGAAAAGCCCAAAAGAGATTTTGAAAATCAAGTAAGATAGAGGAAAAATTAGAAAGAGAATTGAGAGTGATGCAAATGAAATTACAAAAAACTAATGAGGAGAAGAATGCCTTTTTAAAAAGGAAAATTGGCCAGATGGGAAAGGAGGTACAAAAACTCAGTATAAAAACTGAGAAAAACAACTCCTCAAAAATTAGAATTGAGCAAATGGAACCTAATGATTTGATGAGAAATCAAGACACAATAAAGCAAAAAACAAAATGAAAAAAATAAAAAAAACCTGTTAGATCTCATTGGAAAAACAAATTATCTGGAAAATAGATCCAGGAGAGATAATTTTTAAATTATCTGTCTATCTGAAAATCATCATCAAAAAAAAAAAAAAAAGAGCCCGGGCATCATCTTTCAAGAAATTATCAAGGAAAACTACCCTGATATCCTAGAATCAGAAGGTAAAATAGAAATGGAAAGAATTCACCAATCACCTCCTGAATAAGATCTCAAAATGAAAATTCCTAGGAATATTGTAGTCAAATTCCAGAAATTTCAGGTCAAGAAGAAAATTTTGCAAGCATCTATAAAGGAACAATTCAAGTATAATGAAGCCACAGTTAGGATAGCACAAGATTTAAAAGCTTCTACATTAAAATTTCAGAGGGCTTGGAATATGATACTGCAGAGAGTGGTGGAGTCAGAATTGCAATTAAGAATCAGCTACGCAGAAAAACTGAGTTTAATCCCTGAAGGGAAAAGATGGAAATTTAATGAAATAGAGGATTTTCAAACATTCATAATGAAAAGACCAGAGCTGAATGGAAATTTTGATTTTCAAATATAGGACTCTGGAGAAGCATAAGGACGTAATCAAGAAAGGGATATCCTGAAGGGCTTAATAAGGTTTATCTGCTTACATTCCTACACAGGAGTATGATACTTGTATCTCAGTATAACTTTCTCATTATTATGGCTGTTAGAAGGAGTGTATATAGACAGAGAGCATAGGCCATAGAAAGAGGCAAGAAAAAGCTTTTACTGTAAAAGGGAAAAAGGTCCGAGGGGGTGACTGAGTGAACCTTACTGTCATCAGAATTGGTTCAAAGAGGAAGAAACATATATACTCAGTGTGGGTATAGAAATTTATTATAACCTGCAGGAAAATAGGAGGGGAGTAGGATGTAAGTGGGGAGGATGATAGAAGAGAGGACGTATTGAGAGAGGTAAGGTGAAGAGAAAGAATCGAAATGAGAAATACAGTTGACTGTAGTAGTTGTAAAAAGAATTTTGAAGCAAGTTTCTCTAATAAGGTCTCATTTCTCAAAAAAGAGAACTGAGTCAA
This sequence comes from Myrmecobius fasciatus, assembly GCA_023553655.1. Lineage (NCBI taxonomy): Eukaryota > Metazoa > Chordata > Mammalia > Dasyuromorphia > Myrmecobiidae > Myrmecobius > Myrmecobius fasciatus. The sequence continues at coordinate 396,274 of JAJPUD010000923.1, forward strand.
ATTTATTAAAAAAAAAGCCAATCTCTAATTGATAAATGATCAAAATTTATGAACCTTACCCAAAGGGCATATCCTTTAGACTAACAATACCATTAAGTAGACATGAATCCCAAAAGAGATTTTTTTTTTTAAAGAGAAAGGACCTGTTTGTTCAAAAATATTTATAGCAGCTGTCTCAGTGCTATATCTCAGTGACCCCAGATAAGGCACTTAATTTACATATTTTATTTTTTAATCAAATGTTTAATGAACAAAATTATTATGTTCTTCCATCCATTCCTCCACTTATCCCACAGTCATCACACCAATCGAGAAGAAAAATAAAATTCCTATCACAAATATATGTAGTCAAGAAATATTTCCTTTTGGCTACTTTTTTTTTTTTTAAAGATTGGAACTTATTCATTTCATCTGTGTTCCTAAGAGTATTTATTTTCAGATTCCTTTCAGAGGGGATTGGTGGATTCTTTGTATTTCCATTTTGTATTCCACTTATAAGAGATCTGGGCAGTTTTCTTTAATATTTCTTGAAATATTATATCTAGCTTTCCCCCACCCCCATCAACTATATCATCAACTGTTTTAAAAATTAGGCTACTTGATTTGTTTTTCAGGCCAGTTGTTTATGCTTTGAAATACCTCACATTGTTTTATATTTGTTTTCAGTCTTTTTACTTTAATATATCTTTTTGCCTTATGCAGTTATTAATTTCCATTTACCTCATAATTTTAAACATTTCTTTTAAAACTATTGCTTTACTTTTAGGAGTTATAGTTGAATTTGTTCCCAAACTATGTTTTTCTTTGTGGCTTTGCTTATAGATGTTTTGGAGTTATCCTTCTCTTCTAAATTTATGCAGTAATTATCCCAGTTACCATAATAGCTTTTTATTATCTTTCTTTTTGTTTTAGACTACTTCCTGACTTAGTATTTAGGATAAAGGCTAGGCTCCTTGCACTTTTAGAAGGAATTTCTTGACTGGTCCTTTTATTCCTCATTTGAAGGAATGGAGCATTACTCCTGGTTTTCACTCAAGCTCAGGCCACAGACTTTCAGGTTGTCAATGCTTTTTAAATGATCTGATCTCTCCCATTCTAGTCTGAGCTCTGTAATTTCCTAACAAAGGTTTGGATGTAAACATCACCACTGGGTAATTGCCTCTGGTTTGAGTTCCAGTTCACTGCTGCTATCTTCAGCTTCTGTCAGCCGCTTTGAAAGCTCTGTAGGTTCAAGTGACAGAACTGCAGACCCCAATTTAGTATGAGATTCCTGCTCCAATAATTCCATGATAGACAATGGAGTTGCTTCATTCTTAACTTTGCAAAGAAGTTATGTATGAAGATGATCCCAACTTGCAAAGAACTGACAGAGAAGCTATTAAAAAGATTGCAGATAAGTTATGGATAGTCTTCTGTGTCTCAGAAGGTTGCTTTTTTGTTGTGCTAGTTTGAGCTGTAGGTAAACTAGTTTCACTGCAGTATGTCTCATACATACCATCTCAGCAACGAATGGCTTTTAACTTTGGAGCTAACAAAGAATTATTTGGATGGTGAAAATGCAGAAAGCTCTAATTCACCCTCTAAGATTCAACATTAAATTAAAATTTTTATTTAATTAAAAATTGTAAACCCCAGGCTACTCTTAGGTTCATAGTCTTACAGCTGCTGCTTGTCTTACACAGTCTGGGGTCCTAAACCATTTCTCATCTTAAATTAGTTCTCCTCCTTAGTCAGCCCTCTGTCAATCTTCTCTTTTTTTTTTTATTTTTTTTTTATTTTTTTGCTGAGGCAATTGGGGTTAAGTGACTTGCCCAGGGTCACACAGCTGTTACGTGTCTGAGACCAGATTTGAACTCAGGTCCTCCTGACTTCAGGGCTGGTGCTCTATCCACTGCGCCACCTAGCTGCCCCTGTCAATCTTCTCTTACTCTCCCATTAACCTTATTATTTCACCAAAATTTCTCTCACCAAAGTTTAAAATGACCTCTTAACTTAGCATGTCCAATGAGCAAATACAAAATTTTCTGGTTGGCATTCCAGGCCCTTCCCAATCCACCCTCACCTTTCCTGTCTTCCGACACCTTACTCCCCACCACAGAGTCCTCGATTCAGTGACTGATCTGGTGTTCAGTAAACAAGATACCATTTTCTCTGGCTGTCCTCCCATAATAATTCCCTCAAGAGAGCATGCTTTACCTGCTCCTCTCTGACTAGTGACTTCCCTGGCTTCCTTCAAGTCTTGTCTCCTGCAGCAGTGGTTGTCAAACTGTTGTTGTTAGTCTCTTCTATTAAAAAGTTATTGAAGATCTCTCCTAAGAGTTTTTGTTGTTGTGGGCTATATTTATATTTATCATATTAGAAATCAAAACTAATTTTGAATTTGTAGGCTCTAAGTGGCTCAGTGGATATAGTGAGTGTATATTTCTTGAGTATATTATTGGACTTTTTTTCTAGAAGGAATCTTGAGTCTTTTGATACTCACTTTCATTTCTGTGTTCTGAAGTTCTGAGTAATATTCTTGTATTATTTTTTGCATTGTGGTGTTCAGGTTTTTTGATTTGTTCTTCTGGGAGTTTCATAATCCTTAAGTTGTACTTGCACATCCTATCTTTGAGATCGATATGTTTTGCTCAAAGATTTCAGTGTTATTGTTTTCTGTTTCTCTTTTTCCTGATTATCCTTCACTTCTCTGTATTTGCATACCCAATCATTTATCCCTTTCTTTGTTTTTTTAAAGAGACTCACCACTGCGTATTTAGGTTTTTATGTTTTGCCAATTATTTTTGCTGTGCAAGGCATAATTTTATTTGAATAATTCTTACTTTTTTTTAAACCACTCAGGAACATCCTGCTGTGTTTCCATGCTATCTTTAGAATCCACAGTCTTTTATCTCATTGGGTGTTGATTCTTTTTTTTTTTCTTCAATGTTTATTCACAAATACCTGAATTCTACTACCAGATCTGTAGTCCATATTCCCTTCTGCTATTAATATCTTCTTTGTTGATTTATCTGCTTATGTTTGAAGTATTTTATTATGTTTTATTGTTCCTGAGATCTTTGGTAATTCCAGTCTTTTTTCCTTATTTTCCTCTATAAATTCACTGTCTGACTCTCCCTTTATCCCTGGATTTCAAAGCCATCTTACCCTCAACTCACAACAGTCATTTTAATTTACAGTTTACCTGCCTTGATCTCTTCCCTGAGTGACTTCTGCAAAGAGAATCGGCCCCAGATCAGTGATAGACTCCCCCCCTTAGGCTTGGTGGAATTCCATACATTTCCTTTCTCTCTCTCCCATATACATCCTTCCCCATTTCCCTTCAATCTTTGTGAGTTCTTTTGTGGTGATCGGTGCTGCTGAAAGGAAGTTTTTGATACTTTAGTGGCCTTTTCAAACTTCTGGTTTGGGTACCTCCTCAGCACTAGGAAGAGAGATGTCTGTGTGTAGAATTGAGACTCCTACAAGGGAACTTTGCTGCTAATACGGTAGTGGGTGGTAGGAGATGGATATGCTGAGGGAACACATTAAAAGGTTAGGGATTATTGTATTAATTCATTAGATTTTTACCTTGTTTGAGTTCTTAGTGTCTGAACTTGGGAAGATATGAAATCATGCATTTGTTAGGATCAGAGAAAATATCTTGTCTTTCATTTTGTTGATTATATGATCTGATAGGATATAACTTTTGGAAGAAGTATTTATTGTTAACATAAATAGCCCTTGTTTACAGAACAGTGTGTCCGGAACTTAAATAACTTTTGTCATTTGAAATGTTAAACTTTTTTTTGATAAAAGAAGTAACATTATTCATTATTTTTCACAGGTCACAGTGTGAGAAATGTCCAAGCCTTTGCTGTCCTCCAGAATGCATTTTTAAAAGCAAAAACAAGTTATCTTCCCCAAATCATCCTTGATGCCATCACAAATATCTACATAGCTGACAATGCAAATTATTTTATTTTGGAGTCGCAGCACACATTGTCCCAGTTTGCAGAGAAGATTTCTAAGCTTCCAGAAGTGCAGACTAAATACTTTGAGATGTTAGAGTTTGTAGTTTTCAGTTTAAATTATATCCCTTGTAAAGAACTTATCAGCGTCAGCATTCTCTTAAAATCCAGCTCTTCTTACCAATGTAGCATCATTGCCACAAGAACTCTTCTTAAGTTCACACGACATGACTATATATTTAAAGATGTGTTCAGGGAGGTGGGCCTTTTGGAGGTAATGGTAAACCTCTTGCATAAATATGCTGCCTTCTTAAAAGATCCTCAGACTCTGAATGAGCAAGGTAAAGTGTTATCTTTTTTCATGTTCTCATTTCTTATTTGACAAGTACAGGTCCAGGCAGTAGGTTGTGTGAGTTGGGGTCAAAGGTTCCTTTTTCTTCAACTTGAATGACTTGCTAGCGTTATTAGATTGTAATAATCACGAGGGAAATTTCCAAGGAAATATTTGCTCCCTTGTGAGGCTTTATTTAAAAAAAAATGTCTTAGGAAGTATGAATTTGAATAGATATGATACAGATTTTAAAAAAATGCAATTCCTCTACATTTAAGGTTGCTAGGTCTATAACATAAACCTAAGATTGATAATCTTTAACTTAATTTCTTGTTGTTTTTGCATATTAATGTGAATCTGATTATAGCTATGTGATTTGAGTTGCCTATCAAAAATTAGACTTATATTTATTAAAACTTAATTTCTCTTTCATCTTTTGGGTCATGATGGTCTATTTGACTTTTCACATTTTTATTTTTTCAGGATGCAATATTGAATATGTTTCAAGAAATACCACCATCATGCCACTCTATTCACATTTAGGTGTACCTGTTACACAGAATTTTGACTTAGAGCCTACTGGTCAATTTTGAATATTTATTTTACAAATTTTTAGAATAGTTTTTATTAATGACATATTAGCTTTAAAGATGATTGTATTTGAAAGTAACCAGTATACTATGAGTAGAAATACCAATACCAAAATTTAGGGAGAGTAGGATGGAAGTAAGCTTGCCATTTATCTGAATTAAATGAGCAGAACTATTTTTTTTTTTAAATAAAGGGGATTCAAAAAACAATAGCTCTGTGGAAGACCAGAAGCAACTTGCTTTGCTAGTTATGGAAACCTTGACAATTCTACTCCAAGGATCAAACACAAATGCAGGTAAGTAGGAAAATGTTATCAAGATGATTTGGGGGTTTTAGCTCTGATGATTTTGGTCTCTTGAATAGTTAAAGAATGATTATTGATTAACTAATGGTACTACTCTCTATCAACAAAATTTTCATATTTAGAATTATTTTGATAATAAAAAATTTACTCTAAAATTTTACTACTAAAGAATACAATGTGTGATTGATATATATGAAATATGGTTTTTCCATTCTTGTTTTTGACTTAATTTAAGATTTAACAGACAAGCCCCTTTTTCCTTTTCTTAAATATTTATTATGCCATTTTTGTTAAACACATGCTCTGGTGAAAATTTCATACTCTTTCTATGGGCAAAAATCACTGCAGTATCCTTTAATCCTTCCATTGTCCAATTTTCATTTCACTTTTTTTTTGGTTACCATTAAGTATTTGCATTTGTCTTCTTCATCCTTCATCCTTTCACTCCTTTCTTGTTGTCTTTTTTTCTTCTTATACATCCATAAGTTGCAGGTTTATTCAGTTCGCATGTCTTTGCATAGTCAAAAAAATTACAAGTCATATCAAAACCTGTTTTGCCACTACCAAAATGGGTTCTAAATCAGAAGACTAAAATGACATGGGAGTTTTGACTTGCAATAGGTAATACTAGTGAAGGATCCTCACAAGGATGTCCCATTTCAATCTTAGGTACTTTGGCCTTTCCAGGATAAATGTCATCTGTTTATGTCGGATCTGATATTAACAGTGTTATTCAATAGTGGTGGTTAGCTCTTCTCTATATCTGATTCTTAGCTTTCAAATAAGCCAAATTAACTATTTAACAGTATTTGTTACATTTTACAAAACATTCAATAGTGAAAGTTATATGAAGAGTAATTATATTTCTTTCTTTTTTATTTATCATCTAATTTTTTTCTGTCTTCAATTAAATTTTAATAAATCTTTATTAAGGCCTTATGTGTTAGAACTGTGTTAAGCATTAAGCATACAAAAAGGACAAAAGACAGTCCCTAGCCTCTAATAAATTTACAATCTAATTGGGGAGACAACATGCAAATATTACCAAGTAAACTATATACAGGAAAAATAGCCTACAATTAAAGGAGGGAAAACACTAAAATTAAAAGGAATTATTTTCTGAAAACATACTATCTTTTTTGTTTTCATTTTATTTGTTTATTTTTAAAGCTTAGACTTGCCTATCTTGCCCCATCTGAGTGCAGGTTCTCCTCTTCTGTATGGCAGCTTTAAGTTATTCAGTTTCCAATCTGATCTGCTTCAACCCTTCTAAGATAACTTATTTCTCCCGTACCCCATGTTGTTCAATCTCCCTCCCCTGTATATCCCTCTTCCCAAGTTTTCCCATGGTCCCAGACCTAGTAAGGATGCTTCATCAGTGTTATTTGCAGCAACTCAAAAGCTCCACCAGCCTCAGTTTCTTGGTGGTTGGGAAGTGGTGCCATGGTGAGCTTGCCCTTTTTTTTTTTTTTTTTTTTTTTTAAAGCATCAATATGGTGTAGCAGATCTAGGATCCAATCCTGCCTGTAAGCCATATTAGTTGTATCTACCTGTCAGGTCGTCGCTTTTGTTGATTCTCTTGGGAATTTGCTGAATACTATAATCTTTGGTAGGAGTTATCTTCTAGGAATTCTTATAGCAATTTAAATACAGGCTCAGTCCCAAAAATATTTCAGTCATAGATTGCTAGACAAAGCAGTTATCTCTTCCACATTCCAGGGATAAAGGCAAGGTACACTCAGAATCAGGAAAATTGGCATAAAACTTGATTCTCCCTGCATACCAGAGAAGTCTGAATTGGTATGTTACTAAAAGATAAAATATATTTATATCATATAATACTATCTATGCATATTTTATGCATTTTTGAATTTAAAACTTTTTCTGTGCTGTCTCCTGGTCTTTGCATATCATCTATGGATTCTGCAAAATTTCCCCCCAAATTCATGTTATTTTCTTAAACTGATTTTATACTATTACTACTCAGTGTGGTATATCGAAATAACAATATGGAAGTTATAACTGTATATTTATACATAGAAAACATACACACAAGACTTTGGGAGGATATGGTTAAGGGGGAAGATATTATCAGGGAGAGAATATGATTAAGCTAAGCAAAACAAATTTCCTCAATCTAAAGTGGAGATTAAGAAGAATACAAACAACAACAACAACAACAAAAATCAGAGAATAATGGAAAAGAGGCCCATCAAATAGGGAGGGACATAGGAAATGGCAGAATAAATTATGCTGTATACATCTAATAGAATATTATTATGCTGAAAAATGCCTGCAAGCAATTATTTCCAAGAATCCTGGGAAGTAAAAACTGAAGCAGTTAAAGAGAGTAGACCTTAGAGAAAAATATATGCAAAGACAAGAATGTTTTAAAGAACATCTTTAAGAACTTCGATCAAATAACTGTCCAGCATGTCTTCAGTATGTTCTTCATGATGAAACATGTTCTATCTCCTTATACTCTTGGAAAAAGAAAAGAAAAACAAAACTCTTAGAGCACACCATTTCATTCTGAACATAAAGTTGAGTAGTATACTTTTCATGGATTCAGAGTGGGGAGACAGACATACTTTTTTTTGATCATGGCCTTAGCAGAGATTTGTTTTAACTGTATTTATTGGGTACAAGAATTTGTTTTGTTTTTGTTAAATATTTTTAATTCAGATTGGGGGTGGGGGGGGACTTGTGTGATTAGTGATAAGAACACCAGAAAAGGAAAAGGAAAAACATTGAAACATTTTAAAAACTGCAACAGAAGATGGAAGAAAGTTGAGGAAACACAGATGAGAGCTTTTCATATTAGTAGCTTTAAAAAAAAGGAAATATTAAAGAAATTCGTAGTTCCATATATTGTCCTCTCCTTTTGTTCTGTTTTGTATGTGGGCCCATGCACACCTCTCCTTTTTGTTTTTTTTGTTTTTTTTTTTTTTTTTAGTATTAAGTTTATGAACAACAAAATTAATTCATGAGTTGTATTTGTGAATTCTCATTTATTCCTAGAATGATATTTCTTCTTAAAATATTAGGTTTCTTTTTCTTCTGGGTCTTTTAGTTTATAGGAAAGGGGCAAATCAATATAAAATTAGTAAAATAATCAAGCAAATTAAAATTTAGTTCAGAAACTGGAAACTGAATGGATGCCCTTCAGCTGGAGAATGGCTGAATAAATTATGGTATATGAATATTATGGAATATTATTGTTCTGTAAGAAATGACCAGCAGGACGATTTCAGAGAGGCCTGGAGAGACTTGCATGAACTGATGCTAAGTGAAATGAGCAGAACCAGGAGATCATTATTCACAGCAACAACAATACTATATGACAATCAATTCTGATGGACATGGCTCTCTTCAAAAATGAAATGTTTCAAACCAGTTCCAGTTGTTCAGTGAAGAAAGCCATATACACCCAGAGAGAGGGTTGTGAAATGTGGACCACAACATAACATTCTCATACTCTTGATTGATGTTTGCTTACATTGTGTTTCCTTTATCTGATATGTCTTTTGCGTAGATACAATTTTTCTTGTACAACAATGATAAGTTTGGAAATATGTATACATATATTCGATTTGCCAAGCATTTTAACATAATTAACATGTAGTGGATATCCTGCCATCTAGGGGAGGGGTGGGGAGTTGGGGGGAAAAATCTGTAACAGAAAGCTATGTAAGGGTTAATGTTGAAGAATTACCCATACATATGTTTTGCAAATAAAATTAAAAAAAAAAAATTTAGTTCAGAGCCAAAAGTTGTCATCCACATTTATTAAGCATCTATTTTGTGCCAAGTACTGTGCTAAGTTCTGAGGACACAAAGGCAAAAAAAAACAGCTCCTGCCCTTGAAGAGTCTAATGGGGAAGATGGCACAAGCAAATAACTTAAGTACAAACAGGATATATTCAAAATAAATTGGAAATAATCAAGAGAAAGAAGGCACTAACATTAGAGTATCAGAAGAAGCTTCTTGTTAATGCTAGAATTTGACTTGAAATTTAAAAGGAAGCAAGAAAATGAATTCAGTTTTGGAATTAGTTTAAGATGTCTACAGGGCATCCACTTTGAGGTGTCTATTAGGCATTTGGAATTTTGACTAAATATCAAGAATGAGGTTAAAACCAAATAAAGAAAATGAGCATCATCTGGCAAAACTATTAGTATTCTCTTTTTGAATGTTTCTGAAATATATGTTCAACCTTTCCTTTATCTGGACTAAATACTTATCAGGCTAATAACAAGATACTCTCCTATAATCATTTTAAAACATTATTGTAGTTTCTTTTAATCCTTCCCAAGTTTTATACCTGTAATTATAAAGATCAGGATTGCCTATAACCCTTTAGTAAAAAGGAATGCAGGTACTATAGAACTTTATTATTTCAGTTTTATCATTTTATTATCATGTCCTCCTAAGTAAATTTATAAATTTTTGCTTTTGAAACTGATTTTTTTCATTTTATGTAAATTAAATTGGAACTAGCTGAGTTCTTTTTGCAAGATAATTGGATAAATATGCTTATGCATCTAGACATTCATGGTCTTTGAATTTTTATTCTTTCTTGGCAAAATTTTTGTGGTCACTTGAAATTTTCTTTAGCAAATAATATCAGTATTTAGAGAATCAAATAATTTCAGAACTAAAAAGGCCTCCTTTTTAAAGGCATTTGAAATTGTTTTATAAAAGTGTTTCAAAAATAAGCAGCAATTTTTCCAATTATTCTAGAAATTTCTCAAAGTGGATTAAATGAAGTACCATTGCAAATCACTACCTTTTAAATTTTATTATTTCTCTAGCCCTAACATTTAGTTGAGCATCCTGTAATAAAGTATATAATGAATAATGCAGACATGATTAAATTAATATTAGATAGCATCATAAAATTTAAGTCAATTTTATACTGATTCTTGTCAGATTTCCCATTTAAATGAAGATGAGAGTAAGAAAACAAAATCTGAAAACATCCAGAATTCATTTCCTAGACAAAAACCTTTTTTGGTGCTACTTTATATAGTAATAGGGAAAGGAAAAAGGGGTTGGGTTTAGGGGAAAGACAGCTAGTTACATTTTGGACATAGTGAGTTCATGATGTCTGGAGAGCGGTTTGAGGTTGGGCCAGGATAGCTGGATGTAAGCATCATCAGCAGAGAGATGGTAATTAAATCTATGGGAGCTGATGAGATCACCCAGTTGTTGCTGTTTGTCCTTTGTACTTAGAGACCAGGACTTCAGGGATGTGATGTCATGGCCTGCCAGTGGATTGGATTTGCATGAGAAAGGATTCAAGATCACCTATCTCCCTTTTCCCTCCCAGACCATCTGGCTCCAGTGGCCACCTAGTCCTTTTTAAACCAAGGTCTCAGTTTGAATGAGACAACATCCATTCAATGATTAAGGTTAGGTAAGAAAGAAATGAGGCAAAGAATGACATTTTTTTTTACCTAGTCAGGGAAAAAAAAAACCCAACAAGTAAAATATTACAGAAAAGGGTCCATGACAGAGCTCTGACAGACATCTGTGGTTAGTTAGAGGGAATGATCTGGATGAGGATCCAAAGAGGAGACTGAGAATAAGTAGGAGTACTTTTCTGAAAACCTAGAGAGAAGAGAATATTAAGGAAGAGAGGAGAGAGCAATTACCAGGGTCAAAGATTGCAGAGATCAAGAAGAATGAAGATTGAGAAAAGACCACTGGATTTGGTAACTAAAAAGTCATGGGGTACTGAAGAGCATTTTTGGTATAAAGATGAGATCAAAAGCCTAACTGTAAGAGATTAAGAAGGTGAGAGGAAAGAAAGTAGAAAATTATTGTTGTAAGGACAATAGTTTGTGTGATGGATCTAGTGAGGAACATAGTCCTATTTGTAAGCAGAGGGCTACCTTTGGAGTTAGAGGACCTGACTTAAAGATTCCTCTTTCTGTGGTTTGAGATAACCCATTTATCCATTCTGAATCTCTAGCTTTCTTATTTATAAAATTAAAGTATTGAACTCAGTGACTTCTGAGGACCCTTTTAGGTTGAAACCTCTAATCTTAATATGTATTTGCAGTTAAAAAATTGAATGCCCAATAAAAATCAGTTAAGTACATGAAATAAACCAGGTTTGACAAATATTTCTGTCATTCTTCTGTTCATTAAGCAGTTATTAAACACTGCTTCTTCTTTTTTTTAATTAAAGCTTTTTATTTGTATAACATATGTATGGGTAGTTCCCCAGCATTGATCTTTACAAAGCTTTCCATTACAAATTTTACCCCCAGTCCCCTCCCCTCCCCTAGATGGCAGGAAGTCCACTACATGTTAATTATGTTGAAATACTTGACAAGTTATGCAAGAAAAATCCTATCTACAAGAAAAAAAAGAAAATCAGAGAAAGGAAACACAATGCAAGCAAACATCTATAGAGATCATGAAAATGTTACGTTGTGGTCCATATTTCATATCCCTCTCTCTGGGTGTATATGGTCCTCTTCAGAAACACTGCTTCTTTTTAAGAAGAACAAAATATTAGGACAGGTGATTGAAATAGTAATTAATATACAATCACTCTTCTTGGTTCTTTTCAATTAGCATCCATGCTTATTATTATTTCTACTTGTTCCCCAAGAAAATGTTATCTAAATATAGCATCCCTTCTAGGTGATACTTATAACTAAAACTAGCTATCATAAATTGGGGTTGTTCCCTAGTGTGAGTAGTTACCTTTCAAAGGAGTTGGGAAAGATTCCCACTTCTGTTTCAGATGAAATCTCTTCCACAAGTAGTTCTGTGCTTGAAATCCCACTCTGGGATGACTGGAATTCCTTTAGGATTTAGCTATTTAAGGCCCCCCCATAGGTGTGGCTAATTCATTTGTTCAGTCAGTTATCTTGTTGCCTTAATTGTCAGAAAAGTGTTCATTAAGGGATCAGGGCAGTATAATTTCACAGTTTATTTTACATCTTATTTTAATGAACACCTTGTAATGATATTCTGGGCTGTCTGTCTACCATTACATAAAGGTGTCCAATTCCTCCCTTAGGTTAACAAACTATCATTTACCTTTGAGTGGTTTATAGAACGTGTTTTAGCTTTCCTGGTCCCATTTCAAAAGTCATTCTATTTGCATCTTTTTTATTTATTGTCATAATTATTAGTAATAATGATGATGTTAATGATTTTTTATATTACATTGTATATATTCCCTGATTTCTACTAAAAGTATTTTTGAATAACTTGGATTCTACTTAATGGGCTTCTGATCATATAATCCTTGGGAGGTTGAGGAAAAAAGTTTTATTCCTGCTATTCATTTGTAGTCATCTTAAAAAATATGTTAATATATTATCACTGCAATCTGAAGTCTTCCTGGTCTTAAACCAGAATTCAATTCGAAACTTAAATGTAAACTTCTTTACCAAAAGGGGAAGAAATTCTAATCTGTCTTACTATTTTGTTTGTTTTCATCTGTTGTTCTAAGGGATATTCCGGGAATTTGGAGGTGCAAGGTGTGCCCACAATATTGTCAAATATCCTCAGTGCAGGCAGCATGCCCTGATGATCATCCAGCAATTGGTGCTTTCTCCTAGTGGGGATGATGATATGGGTACTCTCTTAGGATTGATGCATTCAGCTCCACCCACTGAATTACAACTGAAGACTGACATTTTAAGGGTAAGTTTGAAAAGTTTTGTCTTTTTCCTACAAACATCTTTGATTCTTTTTAGTTGAGTCATTTAATTGCTTTTAGTATTGAATTGAGATTGACTTTTCAGATTGTAGAGGGTCATTGTGAAAAAGATTTTACACAATGATCCTCACTACAATCTGAAACATTGCATATCACATACCTGTGGGAACTGGACTCCCTAGGTCATTACATTGTTCAAGCATATGTAAGGGATTAGAAACAAGGCCTGTGCTTTTTGATTTCAGGACAGTGTTGATTGTGACTGTGGAAGTTTGCCTGTTATGTATTCACTTTGTTTACTTTCTCATTATGTTTTTCTGTGTTGGGCTGCAGTTAACTGCTCTCTTTTTCATAGATCATCACTTTGTAAGTCTTCCCACCTTTCTCTACATTTTTCATACTCACCATTCTTGATATTGTAGTAATGTTCCATTTGTATTGTCAAAACTCATTCATCCATTCCCTGATTGTTAGTCACTTATTTGCTTTCCAACTTCTTATCATCACAGAACAATGCTTATATAAATTTTCTTTGTATATATGGTCTCTCCTAACTAGTCTTCTTAGGTTCTAAAAACTTGAATCTCTGGGTCAAATGGCATGTGTGAATTATTAATTTTCTTTGCATGATTCCAAAACATTTCACAGCTTTAAGATAGTGAATTATTGCCACTGTTGTCCCCATGCTCCTGTAACAGTGGTCCTAAACATTGTGTTGTGAGAATTCTTAGCATTGGTTGGAAGAAACAGATTACAGAGGATGAGAATTAATATCTCTTTTTTCTTCTATAAAAATAAAGATATAATGTGTTATTGTGAACAATAACATATTGTTGATTTTTTTTAATGTTACAATAAAATCTTTTTCTTATAGATCCAGTCATTGCTTCCTTTTGTTTCTTTTAGTTAAATTCTCCTCTGAGGTGAGAAAAAGTTTATCCTATCTTCCAACTTGAACAGAGAAAAATAACTTTGAAAGGGAATGTTAATTTAAAAGAATAATTCCTAACTTTTATATAATACTTAAAGTAACCTTATATAGGTGCTATTATTATCCTTTTTTTCTTTATAGCTAAGGAAACTGAGGCTGAGAGAGACTAAATTACTTGCTCTGGATCACATTTTTAGTAATTTCCTGTGACAGGATTTCACTTCAGATAATTCTGACTCCAAGTTTAATGCTTTACCCACTATGGTACTTTGTACCTCAAACAAGATTAATTTCAATTTGATTCATTCCCAGAAAGGTGAAAAAGTCCAGATTGGTATCAACATTTAGTAATGTTTGCAAATTTGAAGCAATTTTTTAGCAGTAATTTAAGTAGAAAAGGGGAACAGATGGTTTTGAAAAGGTTGAAGAAGTTCCTTGTTCCAGTCATGTTTATATTTGGAAAAGTCCAGAGTAGTCTGGACTTGCAGTCTGAAGGCACTTTGATTTCCTGAAGTCATGGTACTGAACATTTCTCCTCCAATCCCTTCATTTTACAAATTGGAAAACTGAGCCCTAGAAAGCAAAGTGACAAAAGTAACCCAGGGAAGAAGTGGTAGGGGCAGGATTGCTAGTGAAAGGCCTCCAGACGTTGGGAGAATGGGAAGCCATGAAAGTCTTGGATTTTATGAGTGGGATTATGTTGCTGATACCAGAAGTTTGTCAAAATAGCATAAGATAAGAAACCAAGATAAGGTTTGACAGGGGTACAGGCAGATTGGCACCAAAAATGAGGCAGTTGGTAGTTCTCTGCAGTTTTGTTCTTTCACCTCCTCCCCTTCTTTGGTGTGGATCTGTAGGAAGGGGCAACAGTATCAGAGGTGTCATTTAGAACCCTATTCCAAGCTGTAGTGTGAGCTCAGGAAAAGTTCGTTTTTCAGTGCCACTGGGTAATTTTAAAATGTGTTAGCATAAGCAAATGTGTTGCAGCAGATCTTGCCACTTTCTTTAAATGTACTTTTCTAATATGAGGGGTATAGCTGCTGTTCTTTACAAAGGAGGAAATTTTCTTTGACATTATTATTAAAATATTTAATAAATAATAGAGCCTTTATACCATTAAGTCACAGTGTACCCTGCCATAGCAGATCTGTGATCTTGGAGAGATTGCTGAAAAGATCTAAGCAATAGTCTGTAGGTATTTGTCAGCCTGTCCTCTAAGGATTGGATTGACTGAATTCATAAGTCTTAACCTTAGGAGGTTGAGCAAGAAGTGATTTTATTTTTCCCCTTTGGCCACAATGATTCACAAAGGTCATTTCCTAAGATATTAATTAGGAGGGATATGATCTGTGCTGGTATAGGAGGTAACCCCAGCAATGAAATCCCAGACTTTTGAAGATTTGAGGCAAGTAATATTATAGGGAGAAGAAAAGAGAAAGGCAGAAAGATAGCCAAAATAGCAGCTCAGAAAAAATTTTAGTTCTTTAATTATTTCAAGGAACTAAAATTTTTGTGCCAGAATGAATGGTATGTCTGCTGTAACTTCATTTGACCTGTTTTTAAAATAAAGTTTTTAATCACAGTCTATGATATTTATAGAGTTCCATATTGGGTCACCTATAAATTTTGAGTATAGTCATAATAAAACTCATCAGTTTCTCCTTTCCTTCTTTTCTTTCCAATTTTCCTATTACAATCAAAAGTACCACTATTATTTCAGGCTTATAGTTTCCATATCATCTTTGATTCCTCTTTTACATCTAACCCAAATATTCAGTCTGTTGTTAAATCCTTTCTGCCATTACAACATCTCTCTACTCACTCATCTTCTGCCTAGTATATGCCCTTATCACCTTATACCTAGACTGTTGGAATAGCCATCTTTTTGTCTCCCTTCTTATCTTTCACTTTATTCCCTACTCCATGTCTTTTCAGTGCCTATTTCTTGTGCAGCAAATCTTTTTCTTTACTTATCTACCTGCTGGCTTCCCTGGCTTCCTTCAAGACTCAGCTCAAATTCCACCTTCTGTAGACCTTTCCTGGTCTACCTACCCTCCCAGTTCATATTCCTTCATTGAGATATTCGCTTCTGCTTATAGTTATATATCTTTTATGTGCATAGTTATTTGCACATTGTCTTCCCCCTTAGAAAGCAAGTTCTTTGAAACCAGGGACTTTGTATTTACATTTCTTATATACTAAGATCAGGTACTTAGTAAATGTGTATTGACTTTTTAACAAATCCTTATCTTCCAAATCAACTTCTGTTCTTCACTTCACTGTTTCTATTAGTAGCACTACCTTTCTCCCAATCTCAGATTTCTCCTTTATTTAAAGCATTCAATTACTTGGCATGTTATACAAATTCTTTCTACAGTATCTATCTTAAATCTGTCTCTTGCACATTTCTACTGCCGCATCTTAGTTTAAACCCAACTTTGTCGCTTTCTTTGGATAATTACGCTACTCTCAATTCCTGTTGTCAAAATTATTCTTCTTTTATAGAAACTTCCTCTGCTAAAAATAATCAGCAGTTTCCAATTTAGTCTATTTTTTTGCATTCATGTTTCTCAGCCAGACATTTACAGTGTTCTGTAACACTCAACCTATATTTTCAGTCTCATCCCATATTAGGTATATACATCTATCCTAACTTCAACCAAAAACATTTTTTTGGGGGGGGGGGAATAGGTTTGCTATTCTCCAAATAATATCTTGTGCTCTTCTGCATTTGCCTTTTCTCATATTCTTTTGCCCTTACTCCCATTAGCATTTATCAAAATGTGATCCATCTGCCCAAGATCATCTCAGAGACCTTTCTGAAAGCCAGATGTGACTTCCTTATCCTCTAGACCTTACTTAGACAGTTGTATACTTTTTTTCTTACACTTATAGATTATTTTTCTTAGTGCTTACTTATCTTATTTAGTACTGACTGAACTTGGAATAGGGGAGACCTGAGTTTACAAACCATCAAAGACTTCCCTGACTATGAAGAATCATGTAATCTCTCCCTTCCTCTGTTTTCTCATCTGTAAAATGGTAGTAGTTATTCCTGTAGCTTCCAGTGGCATATTGTGTAAAGCATTTTGTACACCTCAGAGTGCTATCTGTATAAACTTTAAGCTATTATTATCTGGACAGATAGTCTTATAAACGAGGGATTGTTTTTTCTTTGAATCACCACATAATTTGTCTTTAGGTGTTGAGTCGATGTTTGAATTGTAATTAGAAGGAGAATTCCTTAGTTCACCACGAGAAATTGCTTCTTTTCATTTTGGTATTTCATGGTGGTATTTTTGTATTTTTTTAGGCCCTCCTCTCAGTTTTACGAGAGAGTCATCGCACAAGAACAGTTTTTAGGAAAGTTGGAGGATTTGTCTACATTACGTCTTTGCTTGTTGCCATGGAAAGATCCTTGAGCTGTCCACCCAAGAATGGTTGGGAGAAAGTGAATCAGAATCAAGTTTTTGAACTTCTTCATACAGTTTTCTGCACATTGACTGCAGCAATGCGTTATGAACCAGCTAACTCTCATTTCTTCAAAACAGAGATCCAGTATGAGAAACTGGCAGATGCTGTCCGATTTCTTGGTTGCTTTTCAGACTTAAGGAAAATAAGCCCCTTAAATGTTTTTCCCTCAAATACCCAACCATTTCAGCGACTACTAGAAGATGACTTAACATCTATCGACTCTGTCTCACCCACATTACGACACTGCAGTAAACTCTTTATTTACCTCTACAAAGTAGCCACAGATTCCTTCGATAGGTAAGGTTCTGCCTTTTCCATGAATTCAGCTGTTGAGAGTGCATGGTTTCAATAAATTTTGATAGTTAAAGCAATCATCATTTATTTTAATCTTTTTAGGATTTATAACTTCTCTACTTTCAAAAGACAGATCAACTTCACACTCTGCCTTTCTGGTAAATGTTCCTGGTGTTTTGGTGTTACTTGGTATCTAGCTTACATAGTTAAGAATGACCCTTATCTCTCCCAGGAGTACAAATCACAGCCTTTCCCCCTTACAGGCAGTGGCCAACCAAATCCTTCTTTACTTGGGAGCCAGCCCTCTTCTGGGGAGCTTCTCAAGATCTCAGACAATAACCAGGCACATATCTTGTTACCACCATTGAGCTTAAAGCCTCTGTCATTTTTGTCATAGGAGGTTTTACTTACCGAGATACTTTCCCAGTGCTCAGCCTCACTTCTGTGCTCACAAAGGAGTTCTGTGTATCACATTAGGAATTTAATTGAGGATCATTAAAAAATCCAAAACTATCTTGATTATACTAATGAAATATCCATAAATATAGTTAGATAGTTAATAACATTGCACTTCCAAGAGCTATTAGACATTATATGTTCTAATTTTAAATTTACCTTCATTTTCATAAGAGTAAATGCACGTGGAAAGCTATCATTGTGAAACATTACATAGATTTTCAAATTTTTCTAATAGGTTGGTTGGTTTTACATAACTTTTTTTTTTCTTTGGAAAAAAAAAGCCAGTTATAAGCATTGGATCTCTAGAAGACATGTGGAGAAGGACACAATGGGAAATATAGTGTATTTGAAAACAAAAAATAAGAAAACTTTCAAAAAGAAGAATTACACCTGAGTTTAATAATTCTGTTTGGCAGATGGAAAATAATCATCTTCATAAATCTCATTCTTGATGACTTTCACTATTTTCATCTTTTTTAAATGGTATATTAAATATCTGTTATGATATACTTTGAAAAATTATTCCAAAATTTATGTTCTGAGAACATTGTTAAATTTAAAGATTGCAGGGTTAGGGATTGTAATAAAAAATATAGCTATGTAATACATAACATTTCAGTTCTTGCATTATCTCTTTAATTAAATCTCCTAAAAATAACATAAAAGGAATGACATTGCTACTTTTTCGAGGTATTATCACCATCTGCTTAATGGTTATTAGGGTTTTTTGGGTTTTTTTTTGACAGAATAAAGGAGTTGTCCCCTTAGTCTTCACATAATCAATAGTAGATAACCTTGATAAATGTCTTCAATATTGAACATTTGTTTGTTAGCTAATTTTCCTGTTACAGGCTTTATTGGAAATTGTTCTGACTTCCTAAAAATATTAACTCACTCTTGAAGCCTTCCTAAGAACAACTGAGCCTTTAATCTATTTAAGTAGATATGTATCCAGGTATAGTAAAACTGCCATGTCAGTTTTTCATTTCTTTTTCTAAAAAATAATCTAGAAATGCTTTTGATTTAAGGATAAAAGACTTGAATAAAAACATTTTTGAAAAAATATTCATATATTATTGAATTTTTGTTTATGCCACTATAATCCCTTTATGTATTCAAGCTGTGGTTCTTTCATGCCCAGATTTGACCTCTTAGTTTGTTTCTTGATTTTTTTTCCCTTCTCTTTGAGAAGATTCCTCATTTATTATATTAATAAATTACTAAAATTTCTCATGGAAATTTTAGGCATAATATTATTGCATAGTAAATAGGAAGGCTACAAAATCCAGGAAAGCTTTCAGTATTTTAAATTGCATGGAATGTGCCAATCTTGACTTGGTAAAAAGTTCCTTACTAAGAATTCCCCACATTGATAAAATTACTGATCTGATATGTATAAAAAAGGAAATGGAAAATATGGTAGATGAAATGGAATTGCTTTGTGGAGCAACATCTGTGCCATGCATGCTTTCTTTTTCTATGTGATGTGTGTATTATAGTAATGTTCTCTGTTCTTGTTAGGTACAAAAAGTGGATTTGATTAAGCTTTTACTGGTATTCTTGTTCAGCTAACTAACCTCAGACTTCTTATGCCATTTTCTAACCCCTCTAAACCCCAATGTCTGTTTTGTTACCTGTAGTCATGCAGAACAGATCCCTCCTTGCCTGACAAATGAGTCTTCTCTCCCCTCTCCTTGGGGTACGCCAGCTGTGTCCAGGAAAAGGTACTTACCATATAAGAGAAGGGAGCCTTCCTTGGCTTCTTTTCCTTGCTCATTTTCGTGTTTGTGTGATCTAGTTTTGTCTTATTTCATACTACTGTTGGGTCTAGAGTATGTGCTGCTTCTCACCTTCTTTTTGTCTCTTAACTTCTTTGCCCCTTTCTCACTTGTAAAATCAGTGGTTCTCCTGTACTTCTGAAACAAAAATGGGACTTGCAGCAACTAACAGTGAAATGCACAATCATTTGTAAAGACATAAAATTGCTTTTATTTTTTGAGCAGCCATATTTATTCAAAGTGAGTGATTTGGAATTATCCATTTGATATTGGAAGTATCCATTTGAATTATTAAAGCACTTAATGCCTCCTTTTCTCACCTCCCTTTTTCTGAAAGTATGTGTTGTATAGATATGTACTACAAAAAGAGAGCAGCATTATACATATACACACTAAATGTGTGATGAAAGGGGAAGATAATCATTCCTTGGGAGTTTCAAATTACTAACTAATCTTAATGTAGACATTTACTCAATTAGACTCAGTCAACTTTGCTAGATTTTGCTATCAGAAGGTTTGTTAGGATAAAAACTATGAATAATGAACAAAAATCTATTGAAATCTTGAAGTCATTTTCTAAAATTAGTTCAGTTATCTACTTTCCAGTCCTGTTCTATTTCATATCTTTCTTTATAATACCGGTCCAAATTGTAACTTGAAAAACTTGAAAACTAAATTGAATGATAAGTGAGTAGTTAATTAAAGGCATAGCTGAAGCATATTTGGGACAAGCATGTAGCCCAGTGGATATAATGCTGAGCCTGGAGTCAGAAAGACCCATCTTCCTCAGTTCAAATCTAATCTTGGATACTTACTGTGTGATCCTGGGCAAGTCACTTAATTCTATCTCAGTTTTCTCATGTGTAAAATGAACTGGAAAAGGAAATGACAAGCCACTACAATATCTTTGCTAAGGGAACCCCAAGTGAGGAATTGGAGAGTTGGATACAACTGAAAAATAACCTGAAATTTTTGAAGCTTTGAAGGGAAAAGCAAAAATAACTCTACAGATTTTAGAGCTTAGAGACATATCTTGCTTTTTTCATGGCCCAAATCAAGCTTCCTAAGTTTTAATAACACTATTTTTACAGCAAGAGAAATGCTTTTCTCTCCAGGAAGTCTTGAGACTTTGTTATGCTGGTGTTTCTTTTCATTTATCCAGGAATTATGGCATGAGGTTAGTTGGAAAGACTGAGTTAAGTTTCTGACAGATAAGTGATCTTTTATCATAATGGAAAATTAAGAGAAGAAAGCCATATTAATGGAGGCTAGTGTTTTGCTTGTTGTTGACTACTGCCCATACAGAAAATGCTTTTCTCTTGGTGCTTTGTTTGTCTTAGTTTTTTTCCTTTCTATTCTCATGTATCAAGATAGGGATATTTAAGTGGTAAAGTGAATATTGAATTGCAGTATCACCATTTTAAGTTCAGAATGACCTATGTAATACTTGTGCTTATTTATGAGAGGCAATGTGGTATGGTAGATAGAGCCCCATGAAATACTGCCTCCCCTCCCCAACTCCAATCCCTACCACAGTGTAGTATGGACCGCCTGCTCCATCACATATGAATTAAACCTTAAAATTACTAGATCACATTTTGAGAATCCAACTTTCTTAGTAGTCATAGTAATTTTTCTTGCATTAATTTTTTTCTCATGGCTTTCTTTTCTTTTTTACCAAGTCCCAGCCTGCCATATTTTAGCTAAGGCTGACTAGTCCATGGAACTTTGCCACTTTCCATCCCAAGCAAAGGTCAAAAAAGAAACAATCTTTGTGACTTTGTGACTTTCTTCAAGTCACCAGGCATATTATCCAGCTTATCCCTGGGCAAGTGCCAAATTCTTGTCTAGGCTTACTTCTCACACTCTTACCTTACCTCTGACCATCACAATAGCTCTAGTCTACCTTTTTTGCCTTATCATATGCTTTTGTCATGCTCTTGATATTCCAACTCAGCTATTCTGTTAGATATTTCCTGCTGCTGGGCCTTACTTAGAATAAGCTAATGTCTGGAATGATTTCCCTACTAATCTCTGTCTGCTGAAATCCTTTCCATTCTTCTAAGTCCTCCCTTTCTCCTTCCCTGAAACAAACATCCTTTTTCTCATGGGTTCAATTTCACTGAACCAAAAGTTGTGTGAAAAGGAAGGTGGAAAAGTAGATTGGAGGTATGTTTTGAAGGATTTTAAATGCAAATACAGATTTTATATATGATTCTAAAAGTAATGGGGAGTCATTGGAATTAATTGAACATGGACACACCTGTGATTTTGAAGTATCCTTTTGCTAATTGTATGGAAGAATACTTTATGGTCAGACATCAGTCCTTTCATGAAGATTTTCATCGTACCCTCCGTTGTTTATGATTTTTCTTTCTTTAAATATTTCATACAACAACGGTCACATCTTTCCTATTTACTTATTATTTATTTTGTTTTATATTTATTTGTATATTTGTCTTATCCCTCTACTAGATAATTCATTTTGTTTGTCTTGATTAATCTTGGAGTCTTCAGTACTTTATACAATGTGATGGATTTAAAAACTATTTGATAAATTGAATTGTTCAGCATTCTCTTTTTTTTAGTCTATAGCCTTACATGACTTAGGGCCTCCCTTGACAAATGGCTTATCTCCTATTTAAAGGACAGAACTTGCTGCTTGTGTTGTGTGGTAAGGAATTCTTTTTCAGATCTTGGTCCAAGTAAATGACTGGTATCATCTCTTCCATTTCTGAAATGTTCTAGCTCTGAGCAGTGGGCTTAGGATCTGGAAGACCAGGTTCAGCTTTTGACCCAGGGATTTGGTTTTTCTCTGAGCTGAGCCTCTTTCACTTTGAATTGCACATCTGGAATGTGGACTAAGAATACCAGCGGCCTCACTGCACAGTGGTACTTGTGACATTCCAGTGAAACACTTTATGTGAAGTACTGGGAAACCTTGAAAGAAATAAATATTACTATTAGAAGGGGCCTCAAGGTGTGCCCTTGAAAGCAGTCAGGGAGACAGCTGGGATTTGGGGCCTGAATTACACTTTCTGCTCCTGACCAAGTAACTTCATCTTAGATTCAATGCCATTATCTGTAAAATGAAGATAATCATCCCTGTAGCATTTGCCCCACTGGGCTATTCTATCAAATAGAATAATGGGTGTAAAACACTTTGTCAATTTTAGAGCACTATTTGACATCAGCTTTTATTGTACTAGATGTGTTCCTAGAAATATGATTTCATCTGACAAGCAACATCAGTTTTTGTTCAAGTTTTGTTTGGTGTATTTCAAATTTATATTTCCTTCATTTTCAAGTATCTTTCTACCGCCACTCTTCTACAGAGGGCCATCACTTTTGAAAAAAAGCAGGGGAAAAAGGAGTTCAGTAAAATTAGCCACCATGTCAATAGTAGCTTGGTGAGGCTATCTTCCTCATATATGTTCTGAGACTAATGTCTCAAGAAGCTCAAGCTTTTTGTTTAAACTACATTGTGGGCTAGAATAATCTTGTGAAGTTTTTGATTTGTTTTATAGTGATGGTAAAGCATTTCTGTGTCTAAGTTACTGCAGTTTAAAAAAAATGAAATTTGTCTGAGTTCAGCAGCCTTAATTGGATTGACAAAATTCTTTCTCTACTGGGTGTCTTTTTTTTTTTTTCCCCTCTAGTGAATGATGTAGCACATGTCCATTTTTACAATTGGAAGTAAAATGCACACGAGGGTTTTCTTGTTTCCATCTTTTAAATAGTAGTTGTTTTAAAGAATTATTTGCACCAAGTGAACATCCTAGATTAAAATATTTTGATAGAGCTGTGGTCTATAAAATTGTATAGTTTGATATTTTATATTTTTGGTTACTCTTAGTTGACATGTAAAATTGTTAACATACTTTAATTGAAGAAAATACTATAGTAGCCTACATTTTCAGTGAAATTTAATAATTAAATTTGTTTGGGGGGGGAGGAAGATCATGTTTTATTCCTACCTTTACAGAGTTATTTAGTTCCTCTAATGAAAATTGAGGCTTATCATGTGCAAGATTAGAACATCTTTTTTCTTCTTTTTCCTCCACTTGTATTGATCAAAGATAGCACAGCTGACTAGCTTGCAGGGTCCAAGCTGGTACCATCCTGTTAGTTAGGGTTATAGGACTTTGGAGGTTACTCAGTTCAAGCCTCCCATTTTACAGATGGCAACACTGAGAACAAGGGAGGGGAACTGATTTTCCACAGTTCCCACAGCTAGCTAGCCTTGGATATGCGATTTGAATTTAGGTCTCCTGATTTAAGAATCAAAGTTCCTTCTAGTGCATATTCATACTTCCTCTTTTAGTATAGTTCACTCTCAGATGCCAGCTTCTCCCAAGCAGATGTAAGAGGTCTGTTCATGCTCAGTCACCATGGAGTGACATGACTTCCTCTTTAGAACAGCCAGTATGTATCTGAGGTGAGATCTGAACACAGGAGGACTTAGTGTCTCTGAGATCCACTGTACCATGCTGCTTCACATTTACATGTATAAAATATGTTCAACAGAAATTCTAATGTGTGTATATATACACAAATATGTATAACATTTTTGTTTAATAGATTTTCAGAAACTTTTTATTTCTAGTTATTATGTCAAAACATATTCTATCATCTTTTTAGGTTTGTTTTCAATATTTATAGTCAGAATATCTTCACATGTTAACAAATTAAGTCAATATATGAAATCTTTGTAGAATATATTATTTTTATTTTCAAAGATAAAAATCATCTTAAGTCTTTAGTATTGCTTCAGTCACATTAACCATTTGGGGACATTCATACTTTGAATGTGTGGTATCTTTTTCTAAAAACTAGAAAGAAAAAAAAAACTAGCAAATATCACCTTATAAACACTTGCATTTGTGACCTGATTAAACATCATATCCTTTTTTAAAGGGAAAGTGGATTTGACTTTATTGATTCAGACTGACCAGGAAAAATTTGAGCAGAAAAGACTTCTGGCAACACTAAGGGTTAAAAGAAAAATGTAAATTTATTGGAGTATCCTGTATATTCTGATGATGTTATTTCTGATAGAATAAAGACAGATTCTCAGTATTTAAAATTTAGGGTGGAAGGTGATGATGATGTTGAGCCATTTTTAAGCTTATTCTGTAATGAATTTAGAAATAAAGCAATCCTTAAAGAGATTGCTAAAAATCGGAGGGGGGAAAAGCTGCGTGCTTATTAGGATGTTCTTGGGATATCTGAAGCAAAGGTGAACTTACCTTTGAGGAAAAAAAGAGTACAGTTTATTTATAATGATATTAATTGTCTTAGTATTTCTAAAAAGAGAGAATGATGCTTTCATAGAACAGTTAAAACACCAATGCTATCTATCTCAAGTGGCAAATTGTTAAATTCAAAGCATTGTTTAATCTGCAATTGTCTTGTGAGGGAAGTATGATTTCAAACAGTTAATTCCAAAAAAGGCATTCATTGGAACAGGGAGCACTTCTAAAGCTTCAGACTCAAGTAATTGTTTCTTTTTCTAACTTCTTGCCTTAAGAGAATGCCTGTTTCTTAGCGCCAAAATTTCAGATCAGTAGAAAATATATAGAAATCTCAAGTTTCAGAAGCATATTATTAAATTGGTATTGGATTTTGTAAAGAGAAGCATATGGTAATAGAGAAGAATGCACACAAAACCCCTAATCATGCTGCATTCTTATGAGTTTTCTATGTAATATAACATTTGATACCTTCTAAGTGGAAAATAGAATACATGCAGGAAGGGTGACAGTCTTGGGCAATTTATAAGGACTCCAGTGCATCTAAATTCACCCTGAGATAAAGCCAATTTTAATTCCCACAATATCATTCTAATCCAGCAATTACATTCACTAACTAGGTTGCTTTTTGGTACCTACTAGACTTGATAGAGTATGAAAAGAAAAATTTTTATAGCAATTCCTCCTTCCATCAAACTTTTTATCAGAGCTTTCAAAAAGCATTTATTAGCCTGAGTATTGAATCCCTTTTTTTCATCTCTTGCTCTTGACCCATAATCTAACTTCAGTAAGAAAAGTAAATGGAAAAAATGAGCATCTAAAAGATTCACTAATTGGATTTATATCTGTGAATGATTGTTAATGATAAATATTTTAATTTAGTTTTAAGAGACAAAATCATCTAGCTCCAAAGTATAGGTTTGTTTTTTGGTTTTTGGTTTTTGGGTTTTTTTTTTTTTTCATAACACTATGTAAAAGAAAATAATAAAAAATAAATAAGTTTTTATTGTAGGTAGATATGAAATTCTTCTTCCTTCTTGTTCCATAGGCATGCATATCATTCTGTTTCAACACCTTCTGGGTACCCTTCCAAAAATGTTGCTGATGTGAAACAACAACCAGTAGCTTCATCTCTCCAGAGTTCTGATGCTGTTGTCATCCATCCTGGAGCCATGCTTGCCATGCTGGACCTCTTATCCTCTGTAGGCTCAACATCACAACCAGAAGTAAGGATATGCATTCATATATTTAATGGATGAGGTGAAATGGGTTTTGAGATTTAGGGGTGGTACGGGGCAGCTAGGTGGCGACGGGGCAGCTAGGTGGCGCAGTGGATAGAGCACCAGCCCTGAAGTCAGGAGGACCTGAGTTCAAATCTGGTCTCAGACACGTAACAGCTGTGTAACCCTGGGCAAGTCACTTAACCCCAATTGCCTCAGCCAAAAAAAAAAAGAGAGAGAGATTTAGGGGTGGTAAGGTGAAGTAGAAAATGGCCAAGAGAGTGATCGATCAGTCAACAAGCATTTATTAATAACCATCTTTCCTTGCTAGCCTTCCTGAGATAAAGCTTATACTGTGTACCTAATAGTGCTGTGTGTTAATACATAGATAATTATGGAAATAAACTGCAAGCAATTTTTTCATGTACGTGAGATAGATCCACATGCAACATTTATGTAGTTGCTGGCTAGCTTTTTTATAGTTTCCAAGATAGACTATTCATGGAGATTCTTCTTTCTTACACTACACAGATTTTTGCTTTTTGTGTAACAAGATATTTTCCAACATGAAATCTCTGACATGCTTTCATTATATGCATTCTGTTTTGCTTCTTTTATGTGGAAGATAATAATAATAATCTATTGCCATGTGTGTTGTTTATTAATATTTTTTCCCACAATTCCTTCCATAAGAAAATGACAAGGTTTCTTAAATTTTGACATTTTTGTTTTTTTTGCATTGAAGAAAAGACCTTTTCTTAATTGTGCCATAATTATCAATTTTGTAGATATATATTCTTCCTGACAGTTGTATTTTATAAAACCATTCTAAAACCATTTATAAAACCTACTTTTCTCAAAGTTAGCATAAATCTTTGTGTTCCTGACTATATTACTTTGGGTACCACCAGTAATTGCAGAAGCTCCTTGTAAATGGAATCAAAACAAATATGTTATATACATATTCAGATAAATTCTCTTTTTCTCTTTTGATAATAAAGATCTTGAGATATTGCTCGTAATTTGAGATATCATTGGCATTGACCCAAAGGACTGGACCACCCTTTCTCACTCAGGTTATCTCTAGCCTTGGTTGTTTCCTGACTTTATTCGTCCTACCTAGAAGAGCCTCTCTTCTAAAAATAAAAGATGGGCTATTTTCTCATTCTCTCTATATATACATTTTCCTATCTCAGAGCTCTTGAGGTAATCATTTAAAACTTAGGTCAGGTTCAGTTCTAGGGACTCTCCAAAAAGGGGACTCATCATAAAGTGTTGACAAGGGAACAATAGCCATTCACAAGAAATGATTAAAACACAAAAGGCTTCTTAAGTGCACACAAAGATTTAAAACAAAACATGACATAGTAGTCTACAGTTCCTCTCATCTTCTTACAGAGGATTGGTAATTCAATTATTAAAACAAGGAACATGTAGTGGGGGCTATTAAATATGTATTTTACCTTGATTTTACTGTCCATATGGTTCCCTTAAGGTCCATGTTTTTTGGCATTCCATGCTAGAATTTGGACTTGGACTCTTTTTTTTGGTCATTTTTTCTGATACACATATTCCAGTGTATCCTTGAATGTGTCCTGGACCGACTGAGGGACGACCCAGGAATTCTCAGCCTCTTAAACTCAACTTTGAAAATGTTTATCTCAGTATCACTGTTTGGTTAGCTAAGCTTAGAGGAAACACACACACAATAGAAGGTAGTGTTCAGGGCCTTGAGATCCTAATTCGGGCTCACCTAAACCAGAACATGTAGCTGCCCTGTGGGACTGGCTATCCTAAATGGACATCCCAGAGAGATGTCTCTCTTTCCTTCTCTCCTTCCCAGAGAGACAGTGCCAAGTCATATCTTCTGAAAGAGTGGAAGGAGAGGAAAAACAGAACTTTCCCCTCCTTTTAAAGACTATAGAATAGGTGACTCTTCCTGGCCTTAGTAAGGGGAGGGACCTTCCCTGTAGGATCACATGTTTCACCAAGAGGATCAGAGTTGTTCGGTGTGATGTTTGCTCCAAAAGTTGTGATTTAGTCAGAGCAGACTGGCTGGGGTTCGTGTGATTCATTTGATCATGTCTGAATACTAAGTAATAGCTTGCATTTGAATATTTTCTGTGTGAGCTGAATCTTGAAGGAAGCTAGGGATTGTAAAAGATAAGAGTTGAAGATGGAGTGCATGGAGGTCATAGGGGATAGCAAGTATAGAGAGATAGAGTGACATGTAGAAGGGCCAATTTGGGCAAACCATAGTGAATATGAAAGGTCCAGTACTATGTATTTAGACTTGGAGGATAGATTGTGAAGGACCTTAAGAACCAAAGAGAGTTAATAGAGAACCAATGAAGTATATTGAATAGGAGAGTGAGAATTACATCAGTCCTCTAGGAATCAAATTGGCAGCTATAATGGATGATTGAATGGCTATCATTTGTTTTGTCACCACCCTTATTCTTCTGGTTGGCTTCTTCTCATATTTATTTTTATCATTCTAAATTTTTGAGTGATCCAAGAATTTGCTTGGATATGGTCATTCTAATGAAAACAATCTTAATCTCTTTCTCATTGTCTTTAACTCAAACTCTTAGCTCTATTTAAAATACAATTTAGCTAATATTTTGGAAAAAGTTAGAAAAAGACCTCCTTTCCCAATTCTATATGTGGAGATTGCTTATATGCAATTTTGAAAAATTAAAATCAATAATTCATTTTTGTAAGATTTTAAATTACAATTTTTTTTCCTGTCCCTCTCTTTCCTCCCCTTCCCCAAGACAGCAAGCAATCTGATATGGATCATACATATACAATAATTTTAAACATATTTCCAGATTAGTCATGTTGAGAAAGAAAAACCAGAATAAAAGGGAAAAATGGTTAAAATTTCTTAAGAATCTTCAACATATTTATTCTCAAGGTGCAAGTTAAATTTTCAGTTTAAAAACTAGTCAGTACTTTTTCCTTCATTTTTTTCAGTCAATATTGGAAAGTCTTTCTCAGTATGCACTTTTATTTGCCAGGTCTTTATAGATTCTTCATCAAATTATCTTTGTGAAAGAATTTTTACCAGAAAAATCTTCCTTACATGCTCCTCCTTTTTCTTCTCTTCAGATTCCTTCAGATTAATAATAAAACACAAATTCTCTCCAACTCCATAGGGAGAAGCAAGACATTTTAAATTGTCTTCAACTAGCAAAAAACTGCCATCCTTAACATTGCATTTGGTTTTTAGAGATACACTAACAGTATATAGTTTCTGTAGAAGAGTCTAGTCAAAGGTGTGTGTATGTGTGTTTATACATATGTGTTTATAAACATAAGCACATATACATATGTGTACACACATATACACATACATAGCACATATGTTATATCCCTTATTTTAATGTAGGCTTACTGAGATCAGGAATCGTTTCATTTTTTTTTGTATATCTAGCACCTGAGATGGTAGCTGATAGATAGTAGGCCTTTAATAAGTGTTGAATGATTGATTGATTGACTCGGACCCTCAAAAGTCCTATGATGGCAAATAAAAATCATTCTTTCTCAAGAAGAAGATCAGGTCAATCATCTGAGTTACTAAATATCTGATAATTGGTGCTCCAAGCCTAACTGAACTTATAATGTGCATCATTTTCTTTCATTGACCCTAGGATAATGGGAGGTGATGCATAGTGTGAACAAACTCTTCACAAACAAGCCTGGGTTTATCTCATGGCCTATGTGAAGTCCTAGTAGCAAGGAAGGAGGCTGTGGTCTCACCTAGCAGTCCTAAGGGCGAGAGACTCTAGGTTATGGGCGAAGGTATTGTGGTTTTTCTCATATGGGAGCTCTATGAATTAGAAGGGCCTCCCCATATAGCAGTAAATCCAGATTTCAAAACCCAGATCCTCATTGCTTTGTGGTTAAGAACGAAGAACAAGAGCAAGCAGTAATACTGACTGACCTTTCAGTAAGACTTGAACACTTGAAAACTGCAGAGTAGATCCTATAGTTCAGATGTAGAAAATAAGACAAAGATGTAAAGTACTTGTAAAGATGTGCCCCAGGGAACCCTTGTCCAGTGCAAGGCTTGAACCCCAGCTTTTCTCACCCCAAGGCCTGCCTTCTGTATACAATACCACCCTTCCTAGCTGGGGCGCCCATAGGTTCTGGGGTGGGTCAGCATTCAGAAATCTGTCCCCAGTCCAGAGAAGAATAAGAAGGATTGGGCACAAGCCTTGGTCTCGAGGCCGGCCTGCGTGCGTGGTGGTAAGTGGAGGCCTTGGTGTTCTGGAGACCGGCCTGACTTGGTGCAGCCTCCAAGCACAGTGATTTGCCTGCAGCAGGGGCTTCAACCCCATACTTCAGTTGAGCCAAGATGAACTAAAGCCCGTGGAGAGTAGTACGAGATATTCCCAGAATGGGTAAGGCATGAAATTTGGGGTGAAGCCAGGGCTGCAGCCTTAAGAGTTCGGTCTGAGGTCTCCACTGGATGAGGTCAGCTGCTCCAGTAACCACATTCCTCTCCCTCACTGCTGTTTCTCCTCATCTTAAGGCTGATAAATATTACAATGGGAAAGAGCCATTCGGTGAAATAGTGATACTCCATTACCCTCAGGGAAGCTGAAAGAGGTCAGCCCCATAATGAAAGTGCAGGAGGCAGAATCAGGCCCCTTGTATCACTCATTTTTAACCCTGTTTTATGTGTCATCATGAAGTTAGCCAAGACCATGTACACCCCTACCCCATGACAAGATCATGTTTTCAATTAGGCATCACACCCTACCTTAAAGCTCACATTCCTTTATGTTTTAATCATTCATTCTTGAGTTTCTTGAAGTCAGGGATTAACTTTTGTCTCTTTTTGTATTTCCAGTACTTAGCATTGTGCTTGGCACATAATAGGGACTTAATAAATGCTTATTGATTGCCCATATTCAATTACAAGTTACCCATCACCCAGCTATTCTATCCAGTATTTGAACTTATACCAAACTCTACTGAGTAATGTTTGCAAATTTCATTATTACTGATATTTTAATATATTGCTTAATCATCCAATTTCAGAGCCCTACTACCATTTCAATTAATGGTTTTTTAATGAACTGAAAAATCTGTGTTTCTCTTAAAATTTTTTTTTTCTGAACTTAAAGACCAAAGAAAACAGGATTTCTGTATACATAGTGGAAAAGAAAAAGAACATTGTTGAAGTATATATAAAGCTACTTTATTATGTGCATACACACACACATATATCTGCCACTTTCTTTTTAAGTATATAATAAATTCAGCCTTAAGCTTTCAATGTTGTCCTGCTTGTCTGTGTGTTTTTCTGGCCTTCTATTCTTTACTCGGCATTTTTTTTTGAAAAGACATATCGATAATACTAGTTTCATTTATTTTTCTATCTTTCTACACTCTTCCCTACTCATCTTCCCTCTCAGTCCTCACTAGAAAACAAAATCTAACAAAATCATAAGAAATATGCATAATCAAGCAAAACAATTCTCAAAATGACCTTTTGAAAAAAAATGTATAGTTTATTTTGCATTTTGAATACATTGACTCCCTGTCAGAAAGTGAAATAGCTTGTTTTGTCATCAGACAATTCAAATCATGACATCCTTAAGCTCTCAATTATTTTTCTATATAATAGTGCCAGTTCTCCTGATTCTACTAACTTTACTCTGTATCCATCCATTCATGAATGTCTTTTAATTTTGTAGATTTTTTTCTCTTATGGTACAATAATATCCAGTCTTGGAACTTCTGATGTCAAGATGGAGTGAGGAAGGAATCCTCTGAAGCCCTCCCAAACTCCCCTCCAAACAACAAGAAAATTGCCTACAAATTGATCTATTGATGGAGCAGGAAATGTCTTGCCCATAGGCCATATAAGGCCCATGAAATCATTTGTTAAGGCAGTTGCAGGTGATGATGAGCTGAAAGCTTTGTATAGCAAACCTCCCACTGTTTGTATTCTATAAATTGATAATTTTGTGTTGCCTGCAGATGATGTTATATATATCCAAATGGCCTTTGGTAGAAAAAAGGTTCCTCATCCCTTACCATCCAGGAAAGGTCTGTCTTACTGGGATAGGAGAGAAGCAAGATCCAAGAGCAGTAGCAATAGCAGCAGCCAGTCTTACAGCAGAGAACCTGCAGCAAGGTTCCAAGCCTAGGGCAGTCCATCAGGATTGGCCCACCCTCCTACAAACCAGCAGCTTCCTAGACAAGTCAACAGTCTGTACGGCTCAGCAAGCCCCCATCCTAGTGACCCCAGCTCCAGCACAAGTCACCAGGGAACTCTTGACCCCATTGATGGCCAGTAGTGCATCCCTGACCGAGGACTGACGAACAGCTAGACTCCTCCCCTAGAGACTATCAGCAGAGAGACCTTGTTTCCATAAACCCAGCAGCAGAGCCTGGGCCAGACCAGCCACAAGATCCCTGCTGCAGGGTGAGCCACCAGAAAGATTAGGCTACCATAGCAACTCAACAACAAGGCCTGATCAGGCCAGCAATCAAAACATACACCTGGGGAGATGAAAAGGGAGGACCTACTCCCCTAGTAAAAGCCAAAAGAAAAGCCTATCCTCCAGAGAAAGCAGGCAGCTAGCCCTGAAGTATTCAGTGGATGTCAGCAATAAGACTCAGATCCTCAGCACAGAAAACTTGGGACGCTGTAGAACCAAAGCCCAACTCTCACATAAAAATAGCAAATCACACACACACACACAAAAAGGGCAGAAAATATTTTTTTAAAAAAATCTAGGTTACGGAAAGTTACTATGGCAATGGAGAAGATCAAGGCATGAACTTGGAAGAGAACAAGATTGTCAAAATGGCCACATGTGAAGCCTCAAAGAAAAGTATAATTTGATTTTAGACCAAAAAAGAATTCCTTGAAAAACGTAAAAGAACTTTTTAAAGCAGATTAGAGAAGTAGAAGAAAAATTAGAAAAAGAAATGAGAAAAATATACAAGAATTGTGAAAAGAGAGTCAGTACTAGCTGTGTGGCCCTGGGCAAGTCGCTTAACCCCAATTGCTTTAGCAGAGAGAGAGGGAGAAAGGGAAAGAGAGAAAGAGTGAAAGAGAGTGTCAGTAGTATGGGAAAAAATAAATCAAAACTTAGGAAAATAACTCCCTAAAAAATAGATTTGGCCAAATGGAAAAAGGGAAGAATAAAAGCTCACTGAAGAAAATAATTCCTTAGAAATTAGAATAGAGCAAGTGGAAACTAATGACTTTGAGAAATTGATTTATGATCAAAGAAAATATAAAAAGCAAAGACAAAGAGAAGAAAGTAGGAAATTTCTCATTGGACAAACAATTGACCTAGAAAATAGATCCAGGAGAGATAATATTAGAATTATTGGATTACACGGAAGTCATAACTAAAAACCCAAAAAGCTGAACAACATCTTTCAAGAAATTACCAAAAGAAAACTGCCCAGATATTTTAGAACCAGGGGGTATAATAGAAATTTTTTAAAAATCCACCAATCGCCTCTTGAAAGATCCCAAAATGAAAATTCTCAGGAATATCATAGCCAAATTCCAGAGCTCATAGATCAAGGAGAAAATATTGCAAGCAGCCAAAAAGAAACAATTCACATATCATAGAGCTACAGTGAGGATTACACCGAATTTGAAAACGTTAGAGAAACAGAAGACTTGGAATATGCTATACTGGAAGGCAAAGAAATTAAGATTACAATTCAGAAGCCCCTAACCAGCCAAAATTGAATATCTTTCTAGGGGAGGAGGGGAATGGGCATTTAATGAAATAAAGGACTTTCAAGAATTTCTAATTAAAAGACTGGGGGAAAAAA
This sequence comes from Myrmecobius fasciatus, assembly GCA_023553655.1. NCBI lineage: Eukaryota > Metazoa > Chordata > Mammalia > Dasyuromorphia > Myrmecobiidae > Myrmecobius > Myrmecobius fasciatus. The sequence goes on from JAJPUD010000923.1 coordinate 430,367, forward strand.
ATCTGACCTCCAAATATATGACTGAAAGGAAACAAAAAAGTTGCAGAAAAAAAATAAATGAGAAAACATAAGAAATTCAATAAGGTTAAACTATTTTTTATTTATATATGGCCAAATAATATTTGTAACTCTTAACTTTATTGCTATAAGAACATTTAGGAATATATGTAGATAAAAGGTGTGAATTTAAGATGACTTTGATGAAATATGATACCCCCAAAACAGAATAAAGTGATGGAGAGGGTAGATTGACTAGGCTATATTATTGCACATAAAAGAGACATGAAAGAATTATAATGGAGGGCTAGATAGTTGGGCGGGGGGGGGAGGGGAGTTGCAAAGCTTAAACCTTACTGTCATCAAAATTGGCTTAAAGAGAGAATATTCAGATTGATATAGAAATTTATCTTACCCTATGAGGAAGTCAAAAGGGACAGTGACAATACAAAGGGAATGGGAGACTGATAAAAGGGAGGATATATTAGAGAAAGTGGTGATCAGAAATGAAACTCTTGTGAGGAGGGAAAAGGATAGGGGATAAGAGGTGTGAGGAAATAAGTAAAAAAATCATGTGGAGGTAATAGTTATAACTATAAATGTGAATGGGTCAACCTTGCACATAAAATGAAAGCAGGTAGCAGAATGAATTATAAACCAGAATTCTACAATATGCCCTTTACAAGAAACACACTTGAAGCAGAAAGATACAGGAGAAAGAGCTGGAGCAGAATCTATTATGCTTCAGGTGAAGAAAAGACAAAGGAAAAACAAAACTTGATCTAATTTTAAAAAATAAGATAACTGTATCTTGTTGAAAGGTATCACATAGAAAATGAAGTCATAGCAATATTAAACATGCACCAAATGATATAACATCTATATTTTTGAAGGAGAAATTGAATGAGTTACAGGAGATATTAGTCCATAAAACTGTATTAGTGGGGAACTTCAACTTTTCCCTTTCAGGACTAAGGCAAATTTAACTTAAAAAAAAAAACAATAAAGAAGTTATAAAGATAAATAAAATTATGGAAGTTAGATATGATAGCTCTCTGGAGAAAATGGAATAAAAAAAAAGGAATTTCCTTTTTTCCCAGCATAAAAATTGGTCATGTATTAAGTAAGACATAAAAACCTCAAAACCAAATGCAGAAGAGCAGAAATAAACACATCTTTTTTAGATAACACAATAAAAATTACATTCAATAATGGACAATGGAAGAGTTAAAAATTAATTGGAAATTAAACAATTTGATCCTAAAAAGCAAGTGAGTCAAAAAACATATCATAAAAACAATAATTTCATTAAAATGTCAGCAGTGAAACAATACTAAATATTTAAATAAAATACTGTTAAATTTTATGGTGTGCAGGCAGACCAGTACTTAGATGAAAATTTATATCTCTAATTGCTTACATCAGTAAAAAAAGAAAAATCCATTTAATGATTTGGACATGCAGCTGAGACAACTAGAAAAAGAACTAATTAAAAATTCCCAATTAAAAACCAAATTTGAAATCCTGAAAATTAAAAATAAAATTGAATATAGGAAAACCATTGAGCTAATAAATAAAACTAGAAGCTGATTTTATGAATAAAAAACAATAAAATAGTTAAATCATTGGCTAGTTTGATTTTTCAAAAAGAAAGAAGAAAACCAAATGACTAGTGTCAAAAAGAAAAGGTTATTTCATCACTAAGGAAATGGAAATTAAGATAATTGCTAGGAGCTATTTTGCCCAATTAGATGCCAATAAACTTGACAATCTAGATGAGATGGATGAATATCTATAAAAATATGAATTACCCAGATTAACAGAAGAAATGAAATACTTAACTCCAATCTTGGAAAAAGAAATCAAATAAGCCACCAATGAATTTCCTTCCAAAAAAAAAGAATTCTCCAGGACCAGATTAATTTACAAGTGAATTCTATCAAACCTTAAAAAAAGCAATCACAATACTATATGAGCTATTTGGAAAAATAGACAAAGAAAGGAGTCCTACCTGCTGATATGAAAAACAAGAAGAGCCAAAACAGAAAGAAAATAATAGACCAATTTTCCTGATGCTAATTGATGCAAACCTTTTAAATAAAATACTAGTAAAGTGATTATAACAGTATACCACAAAGACCATAAGCTATTACTAGATAGGATTTATAGCAGGAATGCAAGACTGGTTCATTATTAGAAAAACTATCAGCATAATTGATTAAATCAATAACAAAACCAACAAATTATTTGATTATCTCAAGAGATGCAGAAAAAGCCTTTGACAAAATGCAATACCCTTAGTAAAAACACTAGATAGCACAGGAATAAATTAAACTTTAAAATAATGAATAATATTTATCTAAAATCAGCAAGAAGCATTATATGTAATAGGCATAAGCTAAAAGCCTTCCCAGTACAATCAGTTATGAAGCAAGGATGCCCATTATCATCCCTGTTATTTAATATTGTACTAGGAATGTTAGCTATAGCAAGAGGAAAAGAAAAAAATTAGAATAGACAATGAGGAAATAAAACTATCACTCTTTGCAAATGATATGGTATATTTGGAAAATTCTAAAAATCAACTAAAAACTAGTTAAATTATTAACTACTTTAGCAGAGTTGCAGGATACAAAATAAACTCACATAATTTATAGATGTTTTTATATATTACCAATAAAGTCCACCAACAAGAGATAGAGACTATAGTCAATACAAAATACTTGAGGGTCTGCCTTCCAAGATAAACCCAGGAATGATGTGAACACAACTACAACACTTTTTACACAAAATCAGATGTAAACAATTGGAAAAATATTAATTGCTCACAGGCTGAGCCAATATAATAAAAATTACAGTTTAGACTAAATCTATTAATTCAATGCCATACCAACCTGACTATCTAGCTCTATCAAAACATAGTGCTAGAAAAAAAATATTTATATGGAAGAGCAAAAGGATATTAAGGGAATCAGTGAAAAAGAAATGTAAAAGGTGGTGTAGTTGACAGTTATAGTCTTGTTGCCGTATATAATGATCTCCTGGTTCTGCTCATTTCACTTAGCATCAGTTCATGCAAGTCTCTCCAGGCCTCTCTGAAATCA
>JAJPUD010000923.1:438467-521123 GCA_023553655.1 Myrmecobius fasciatus
TGCACATGTGGGTCCCTTTCCCTCCTCTAAGATCTCTTTGGGATATAGGCCCAATAGAAACACTGCTGGGTCAAAGGGTATGCACAGTTTGATAACTTTTTGGGCATAGTTCCAAGTTGCTCTCCAGAATGGTTGGATCTGTTCACAGTTCCACCAACAATATATCATTCTCCCAGTTTTCCCACATCCCCTCCAACATTCGTCATTATTTTTTCCTGTCATTTTAGCCAATCTGACAGGTGTATAGTGGTACCTCAGGGTTGTCTTAATTTGCATTTCTCTGATCAATAGTGATTTGGAATACCTTTTCATATGACTAGAAATAGTTTTAATTTCTTCATCTGAAAATTGTTAATATCCTTTGACCTTTTATCAATTGGAGAATGGCTTGAATTCTTATAAATTTGAATCAGTTCTCTATATATTTTAGAAAGAGGCCTTCATCAGAACCCTTAAATGTAAAAATGATTTCCCAATTTATTGCTTCCCTCCTAATCTTGTCTGCATTAGTTTTGTTTTTACAGAGACTTTTTAACTTAATATAATCAAAATTTTCTATCTGGTGTTCAGTTATTAAGAGTTCCAGTTCTCTCCAGGCCTTTCTGAAATCATCCTGTTGGTCATTTCTTACAGAACAATAGTATTCCATAACATTTATATACCATAATTTATTTAGCCATTCTCCAATTGATAGGCATCCATTCAGTTTTTAGTTTCTAGCCAATACAAAAAAGGCTGCCACAAAAAAATTATCTCTTTTGACTTTTGTAATTGCTGCTTTCATCCTTTGTATGATTAGTAATGTCTCTCTTTGCTATAGCGTATCATCGGCTTCTTTGCTAATTTTTTATAATACTAAGATTATATTATGCATTATTTAGAATGTATTATGGAATATACCATAAGTTATTAGTCCATGTTTAATTTATACCAGATTATTTTCAAGTTTTTATCAAATTGGGAGCTTTCTTAAATAATTTGTTTGAGTTTGTTGAATATTCAGTTCCATTATTTTTTATTCATGTTTGTCTAATCTGTTTTATTCATCTACCTCTCTGTTATTAATCAATACCAGTTGGTTTGATAACTGCTGTTTTTTATGTTTGATGCCTAAATGTGCTTTTGCATTTTTGTTCCATTTGTTATTTCTCTTGATATTTTAGGTCTTTTATGTTTTCAAATGAATTTTATTAATTTGTAAAATATTCCTTTATCTGTAAAGTATCCCTTTCTAAATTTGATTCTATACTATTTCAGCTATAAATTCCTTTTAGTAGTAATGTCACTTTTATTATTGGCATGGCCCAGCCATGAGCATTTAACATTTTTCCTGTCTATTTACATTGTACTCTCTTTCTTTACAGAGTAATCTATGATTGAATACATATAGGTATTTTGTGTGTTTTGACAGATTTATCCCTAGACATTTTGTTTGCTTTATATCATTTAAAAAGTATGTTTTATTGCTATCTTTTTTTAACCTAATTTTATTTTCTATAGCTTGCCTCCTTTGCATAGATAGTATTTTGTAAATATTTGGAGTGGAATCTCCCTTTCTATGATTGATTTTTAGTTTTTGCCATTTTTATAAAAATGCTGTTGATTTTTAACAATATACCTATTGTAATGTTCCCATTTATAGAATAGTTGGGAACAGACTTCAGTGTAATCCTCTCTCATACCCATTCTTCTGTAGGTCTTGTTCTTGAGAAATCACAGAAGAAATTTTTCTTTTCATTTTTAATCCTTGACTTGAGTATGCTATATCACATTTTTTCTTTCTATTTTCTTCCCTCTCTTTCCTTTTTTATGTGCTTTTCCATATTGTAATTTAGTGTCATCAGAAACATTGATTTACCTATCAGGTATTGGGACATTTAACACATAATGTTTCAAGCCTGTTCTCCACTATTGCTTCTTTTTTCATTTTTACTTTTGTCCTAAAATGAGTGAAAATGGTTTCACACATCTTTATATGCTAATAGAAAAAAGATTTCTTAATACTCCTATTTTTCTTTTGTGGCTTTTTTTTCCCCCCACAGAGTAGATGTCCTTCTCTTTTTCTCTTTCTGGAGTATTTGATTTCCTCTTTTTAAATTTCCTTTTATTATTTTTGAAAGTCTTTCTCTTGGTCACTTACAGAACTTCTTGTTTGCTTTAAGAATTGTTCAATTTAATCACTATGTTTCTTGCAGTTTGCATCATGTGCTATTTTTTTTTCTTCTGAAAGGTGTGTGTGTGTGTGTGTTGTCTTCTGTGTTAAGAAGTTGTGAATAATCTTCTCATTGTTTCTTGCATTGTGAGGTGTGATTTTTTTTTTTAACTTTTTATGGTCTTGTGGGAGACCAATGATCAATGTATGTTGCTTGCATTGACCTCATGTTTTTAACATTACTGGTTTTTACTTTTCTTCTTCTAGATTGTTCTCACTTTTCTGTATTGCATTTCCAGTCAGTTCTTCCCTACCTCCCACCCCTTTCTTTGGTGATACATGTCACTGTAGATTCAAAGTTTTCTATTACAGGTTCATTTGGAAATTCCCCAGGTCATCTGCTTAATGGAGGGATGCATCATTTTTGTTGTTGTTGTTTTTGTTTTATAGTCTTTGATCATAGTTACCCAAATTTGTTTAGCTAAACTTAAGACTATATTCTCTCCTAAGGTTTTAGCTAATTTTTCTTGCTCTTAAGATATTTGATTGTTTTAGCCTTTGTTTGTTCTATTCCCCTATCACTCACGCTCTGAATCCTTTGTCATTTTTGAGAGTTTCCCTGAGTTGAACCTGAAAGCTTCCTAAGCCTCTTCCCATTCTGGGAAGTTTGCCATCTTCCATCTCTACCCCAGGTGACATGTGAAGGGATAAAAGCAGACTCTGGCCCTTTCCCCACACTTACAGGAGTTCCACAGGTGCAGTGCCCTGCTCTAGTTTCCTCCCTTCCTCCGCTCTTTTTGGATAATCTGTTGCAGCGAATTCTTTTTGGCTCTGCGGCTAGCACCCCTTTGTTTGTACTCCAGGAAGATAGATGAAGATAGATGGATGATCTTGGGGTCCTTGTGAGTTCATCAGTTGGCTTGTGTAGCTACTGCTGGTGTGTGTGTTTGTGTGTGTGTGTGTGTGTGTGTGTGTGTGTGTGTGTGTGTGTAGGTAGAGGTGGTGGTAGGTGCCGTACTAGCACATTGCAGCTTAGCGATCAGACTTGCTTGCTTTTATATGGTCAGTTTTTGCCTTATTATGGCTCTTGTTGACAATTGTCAATAGTTTTTGTCCCTTATTCCTGATTCCTATTTTGTAGAGATTTGAAGTAATGAAGAGTTAGAAAGTGTCTGGAACTGTTTTTGCTTTCCACATGACCCAAAAGTGCCTCCTTGTGACTTTTTAAACTCCTTCATGAGCCACTTTCCCAACCCTTCCCAAGCTTTTTGCTCCAGCCATCCTGTTCTTCCTCTCTGCACTTTTACACTGTATCCTCATTGCCTATGGGCACTACAACTTTGGATCTTCTTCATATAATTTCTTGTTTGCTTCTTTGCTTAAGTTCTACCTTAATTTCACCCCTGACTCTATGTTCCTTTAGATTATCCCATTATTCTTGATGTATGGGTTGTCTCTTTTGATAGAATATATGTTCTTTGAGTGCAGGGATTATTAATTTCATTTTTGTCTTTATATCCTCAGCACTAAACAGTGCCTGACACATTGCATGTGCTTCACAAATGCTTTTTCACTAATCAGTTTCATCTGATATCAGAAATACACAGTACAAATGGGGAATCTGTATAGGCTTCTTGTTAGAATAAGACTGAGTACTATCTTGTGAATTGTCACCTAAAATTAGTACATTCACTTAAAGCTTTGTTGAAATCATGCATGAAATCTCAGAAGTTAATTATAAGCATGTGGAGACATCATAATAAAGGTTTTTGTGGAACTAGAAACAAAAAACTATAATGATATTTGATTTTGTAAGAATGATATAGTGGAATGCTTTTGTGTTTCTGCACCAGCATGCTCTGGACCTTCAGCTTGCCGTGGCAAATATTTTGCAATCCTTGGTACATACAGAGAGAAACCAACAAGTGATGTGTGAAGCAGGGCTTCACGCACGCCTTTTACAAAGATGCAGTGCTGCACTAGCTGATGAAGACCACTCCTTGCACCCACCCCTCCAGAGAATGTTTGAAAGGCTAGCTTCTCAAGCACTGGAGCCCATCGTGCTGAGGTCAGTGACTTCTCTTTTTCATATTTGAATGGTATTAACAATGATACCAATTCACTTATTCTTCAGGACAAAAGTTAGGGTTAGAGTTATGACCTAGACCTGTGACTTCATTGAGATAGATAACTCCTCCTGATACAGCTCAATGCCTTTTGTGCAGCTTAGTAATAGAGAGTAACGCCTGTGTCATCTGTAGTTTAAATGACTTGCTCAGAGTGCCAGATCCAGTGTGAGTTTGATTTGGGACTTGATCTTTAGTCTTCCTGTCCTTGAATCCAGACTCCTGTCTACTATACCATACTGCTTCTGGGTGAAGGGAGATGCTCACCAGTTACAACTGGCTGTTCATCAGCTAATGGGCATAATTTTATGTTGTTTATTTTTCATTTTATTTTGGTTTAACTTCTTATTTGTCAGTTTCCCCAAAGCTTAAAAACCTGCAAATATGAGCAACCTCTACTGTTTGAGAATCACCCTCACTGAGTTAGGAAAGATTCTTCAGCATGTTGACTGAATTGATGAGAAAGGGTTTTGCACATAATGGCTCTTGAAAACTATTTACTCTGGAGAAAGATGACAGAGGGAGATAGAAGTAACTACACTGAAAAAATTAGGTTGTCATTACTGAAGTAATAGGATAGCCTAGAATTAGATTATTCTTAAAGCAGTATCTGTTCTTTTCATTGAACATAATTTCCTTCTTTTAAAATTCTTTTTTTTTTTCATACAACATTCTCCAAACCCAAACATTGCTTTTATTTTTAATGATGGGTTAAGTGATATTCACAGACTTATACTTTGGTGCTCACATTAAATTTTGATTTCTCTTCTTTTGTGGTTGTTGTAATGATAGTTATTTGTGCTTTGTTTTTTGCTAGACTAATACTATTAAAGTTAAAAAATCACATTACAAATCTTAGGTTTCTAAATCTGGGCCAGGGTAGAAGATTTGATAATGTTATACAGAAAACCGTGGATTATAAGTGTAATGATAATGTGATCACAACCCCTTGATCACACAGCTAACATTTATGTTATGTTTTAAGATTCGCAAGATTCTTTACCTCATTTTATTCACATAACATCCCTACAGGTTCTGTTATTATCCCCATTTTACAAATCAAGAAACGGAGGCAGGCAGAAGTTTGTGTGACTTACCCAGGATCACACGGTTAATAAGTATCTGAGACAAGATTTAAACTTGGTCTTCCTGACTCCAGGTGCAGTGTTCTGGGCACTATGGTGCCATCTTGCTACTTGTTATAGAAAGTAATAGACCCCTTTATGATGCTTGAAGAGCTTCTTTCACTGAGTTGGATAAAATTTGTGGGAGGCCAGCCACTGCTCACTGAGGTAATTTTGTGAGATTCTTTAAAAAGGATGCTCAATGATCCTAAAAAATGGTGGGGAGTTCCTTGGAGATGCCACATTGTGTGTCTACTTTCTTAAAGTTATATTTCATAAATCTCAGCCAGTGTCCTTAACTTTAATAATGAGTCAGTAGAAACAATCAAAGCAAAGGCATTTACTGAAATAGCATCATAAGAATAGTAGTGACAATTCCCCACCTTTCCATATTCTCCCACAATTATACACAGTGCTAACAGGAGTAATGGGAAGACAAATAGAGTGTAGTAGGGTGCTAGCACCCATCTAGAAAATTCCGACGTTTTGTTATGGTGTCAGGTCATTCAACTTTGCTCTCTGGGCCTATTCCTCTTTACTTATCTTCCAATAAATATTTCTTTACTAAACATGACTATATTCTTGATAACTGTGTCTTGCTATGATTGATTCCATAAGGAAAAATATCTTGCTCCTTGACAAGTTACCAGAATGTGTTTAATCTTTGAGCCAGCCAGTGAATAGCTGCCCTATAATTCTAAGCTGAATAAAAAAAGCTTCACAACTAGTAAGGGGAATACAGCCTAGACACTTCTGAGCAGTTTCCTTAACATCCTAATACCTCATTACTTCTGCATCATGAATAATTTTAGTAGAACTAAATGAGAGGGAAATTATTTGATCTAGAGTATCTTGGTCAATTCCCTGCCACTAAATCAGTCAGTAAATAATCAAATCCTTATTAAACACATATTTTATATGAATTGTTCTGCTAGGGATTGAGAACATAAAAAAAGGCAAAAACTGTTTCCCAACTCTGTGTGTGTGTGTGTGTGTGTGTGTGTGTGTGTGTGTGTGTTTTATCATAGCATCCCTATAGGGATGTATGCATGTATGTGTGTATGTATGTGACCTAGATAAATTACAGCAGCGGAAACAGAGAAGAAGCTTTCAGACATTTAGGAGGGATTAGAGTAAGTGACGAGTATCACAAAAACTTAGAAGATAGATGGTAGTTGATAGAGTTGAAAATGATGAAGACTTTGAAAAGGCCATTAAATTTGACAATTAGGAGAGCATTATTGACTTAGGAAGAACAATCACAGTTTGATGCTGAGTTTGGAAACCAGATAGCAGAGGGATTAGAAGTAAGTGAGAAGGAGGTGAGATCCATCGTGCATGTAGAGAGATTTTCTTGTCTTAGCAACAGGAAAGGCCAGTTCTTTGTGGGAAAGAGGAGTAAAGGAGGAGATAAGAGGGCAAGACATCTAAATAATGTCAGATGAGAAGATGGATCTCTGAGGTTGAGAATTAGAGGGAGTGAGATGGGAGGCTTGAAGAGGGATAAACAGATTTATAATGTGGCAAGTGGGATAATAAATAATCAGGAAGATGCAAAAAAACTTACCTTATTATGATAATGGCCTAGCTGAGATTATATGACACAATTTTGTAGTATATCCAAGTTATGCTCCCACAAGTGGCACATGAAATATGTGAACTAGATAGATGGAGGAATTAGTCCAGGACTAGGATTTGGCAATGAACATAGAGTTGAACTAGTTCACTAAAGCGTCCAAATAGGGAAGGAAGAATAGCATGGTCAGTGCTGAGGTATTTGGATCTGAGATTGTAGCAGTGAGGAAGAAAATGACAAAAAGTATTCAAAGAAAAGAAACAAGTGACCTCTTTTTTTATTTCTATAGATTTTTACAAAAGGAGTGAATCCTCAGAATGGAGTCATCTGTTAGATTTATGCACAATACAAAAATCCTTATGCAAAGTAGTTATAAATTATAAAATTTAGACAATTCATTTTGATACTGTGGATAGAGTGCTGAGTCTGAAGTCTAGAAGACTCATCTTCCTAAGTTCAAATCTGGCCTCAGACACTTATTAATTCTGTGACACTAGACTAATCACTTAATCCTGCTTGCCTCAGTTTCCTCATCTGCAAAATGAACTAGAGAAGAAAATAGTGTCATTCCAGTATTTTTGCCTTTCTTGACCTGAAAATGTGGTCACAAAGAGTCAGACCTGACTGATATGACTGAACAACAATTATAGCAACCATTGAATAGGACTTTTTTATACATAGCTATGCTTGTTAAAAGAAGTACTTTTAATACAGCAGAATAAAACACAACTTGAAAAGGGTCCTATGTAAGATAGCCTTTTTAGATTACTTTGCTGCTCATAAGCATTATTTTTCATTTTGATTTTATGGTATTACTTATGTGAAAAATGTGAGAAACAAGAAATGTAAAAAATTGGCAAAACATCTAAGAAACCTATATAGAATTAACAACAAATATGAAAAATTCAGAGTAGTAAGGCATTTAGTAGTAGACAGTAAGGTGTCACAATAACTAGAGCTCTGGCTGTAGAGTCAGGAAGACTTTGAATTAAAATTCTGCCTCAGATACTTACTAGCTTTGTGATCCAAGTTAAATAATTTAACCTGTCTTCCTCAGTTTCCTTAATTGTAAAATGGAAGTAATAACACCCACCTTCCAGGACTGTTTTGAGGATTAAGTAAGATAGTATTTGTAAAACTTTTAGTGCAGTTACTGACACATAGTAAACAATAAATAATTGTTTCCTTCCCTCTTTCAGAGAAATTTGAATGAACTGGTGTCAAGAAAGTAGAAATGAAACAATGAGTTCATTTGTAGAAAAGAAAACAAGAATGAAAGTCCTGAGAATTCAGATTAATTTAATGACTAATATTGATTCTGAAGCATTAATGATAAAATATAATTTTCTTTTTGATAGAGAAGCAGTGAACCACACATGCAGAATAATGTTTCTATTGTGAGACTTTCTGGATGTGCCTGTCTATTTATAATGAGACAATTCTGTGAGGCATAGAGTTATTGGAAAGCAACTGCTTTGAAAGCAAAAAAAGAGAACATGGGAGTTATGACTAACATAAGTTACATTATTTATGTATTTATGTTGGGAATACCTGTTTTTTTTTTCCCATAGAATTTTTACTAAATTTCCACTTAATTGGTTCTCTTTATTAGGGAATTTTTACGTTTGGCAAATCCTTTAAATTGTGGTGCCTGGGATAAAAAACTTTTAAAACAGTATCGCATCCACAAACCCAGTTCATTAAGTTTTGAACCAGAGATGAGAGGTAAGTGAGATCTAACTTCTCTCTTTTACATTCTATATATCATTTTGTGATAATTTGTCTGGTTATGTTGAATGTCTATAATTGGTTGGTAGGAAAATTCTTAAATAGGTCATTTTGGGGACTTTATTGAAATGCAAGGAGTTATGTGTAAATGAGATATGTCCAGATAATTAATAAATAAGATATCTCAACAACAAAATAAAAATTCCCTAATGCTTCAAATAAGATGGTTTGGTTGGCTTCTCTGATATACTCAGAAGTGAGTTTTTGATGTTCTCTAACTTAGACATTTGTCAGTAATATTATCAAACTTTTGGGTATACTAATATAAGAAGTATCTAGTATATACACTATAGCAATTGTTTTTTTCTCTTACCACTGTCTTCTGGAGTTTTCTACCTTCTCAATAGGGGAAAAAAAAACCCCTCATATTTCTTGTGAATATTTGAATTGTATTAAATGGAAGTCACTTCTGTCATACTGACAGAGTAGTCATCTCATTGTCTATATTAAAATTTTGTTTTCGGGGCCATTAGTAATCAGAATGAATTTAAAATGAAACCTGCTGCAATTAATATTTTAATCATTTTTAAGGGATTGAAATTAATGTAGGTATTAAAATAGAAAGGAATAACATTGTCATTATAGGAAATCCTAATTCTTTATTTTCCTTTTGTTTTGTGGAAATTAGTAACCTCAACTACTAGTATTATTTGTGTTTTATAAACTTTGTGATTTAATAGATAAGTGTGGAAGATAATATGAGTAAAGTGTATCATAAAGCACTATAATTTTAACTGCTATTATTATTTTTATAGTTGCTTATTTACTAATATCCGTTACCCAAGGATTTTTAAAATTTCTCCTGTCAAAACTACTATTTATTCAGTATGAAGTCATTTTATTTTTTTAAAAAATCTTAAAAATTAGCTTGGTAATACAAACATAATAATTAATATTTATGATATTGATATTTAATGACATGACTTCTGACAATGGACATCATTGCATTTATGCAAGAAACTGAAATTTCAGATGCTTGAACTAATTATATTTTATTTATAAAAGCACAGGAAAACTTGTATATATTTATTACTTCAAATATGTTAATAATTAAATGTTAACAAAATTACTTAAATCCATGTTTTAAATCCCATCACTTCTATGAAAAGACTATAATAAGGACTAAAATTTCTTCTTTTCCTCTAAGTGACAGTTTTAGTAAGAATAATAGATTAGGTAATAAAACATTAGGTATAATCACTTTTCAATCTATTTAAAAATCTTTAAAAGTGTAAAAGTAAATATAGATCTGATTTTCTCTATCTTCAAAAAGAATTTGTATAAACATTTTTACAGATTAAGAGAGCACAATATTTTAAGTAGCACACATATGGTTATAACATATTAAAACTTAGTAGCAAATTTATATGAAGAGACAATTGTATAGTGAAAAGAGTGCTAAAATTGGAAATAGAGCATAGATGAAAATCCATTTTCTACTCTTCACTACCCTTGGCAAGTCATTTGGCCTTGGTGAAGATAATTAAAAAAATAAAATCGAAGTCACAAAAAAGCCAAAAATGTGGCTGGAGGAAAAGAGAAAATATGGAACTCAAAATTTTTAAAAATTAATGTTAAATTGTTTTTACTTGTAATTGGAAAATATTTAATAAAATAAAAATCTATTAAAAAGAAAAAACATTCTTTCCTTATAGGTAGTATGGTCATATCTGTTGAAGGACTGGGATCTGATAATGTATTTAGTTTACATGAAGATAACCACTATCGGATAAGCAAGAGTTTAGTAAAATCTGCAGAAGGAAGCACTGTACCCCTGACTAGAGTTAAGTGTTTAGTGTCAATGACAACCCCACATGATATCAGGCTTCATGGATCATCAGTTACCCCAGCTTTTGTTGAATTTGACACATCACTTGAAGGATTTGGGTAAGCACTTGACCTATTTAAGTTCCATCATCTTTTATAATCTCATAAGTATGTATATGAAATATTCATCCAATTAGAAAGAGCATGGCATAGTAGTTAGAGTGCTGAACCTAGAGTTGTGAAAGCTTCAAATCCAGTTTCCTATATTTACAAGCCATTTAATTGGTTTGAACTTCAGTTTTTCCATCTACAAAAAGAAGGGAGCAGATATTTGAGATCCTTTTCTGCTGTAAAACTATAATCTTCTGATTTGTTTCATGGCCAAAGTATTTATCATCAGATGACTACCTTGCTGGTGATGAAACTCTCCAAACTTTGGCTAGCCCTCAAACAACAGAAACAGTTTGTTATTAGAACTCTACTTCTCAGTTTGTTATTAGAACTCGCCTTCCCAGATTTATAGAATGAGCTATAGATTATATTTTATTGACTTTGCCTTCAGAACCAGTGTCATTGCATGGTACAATAAGGCTTCAGAATAGAATTTCTTCTAATATTTTGAGGCTTCATAAAGGCTTACTTCTTTAGTATGTGGTTCTTCTGAGTTGTGGCTGAAAAATTTATGACTCTTTGTTTCACCTTGTGATAAGCTTCTCTAGGCTATTCTTGAGAAGACAGTTAATCCCATACAATATTTATATAGCCTTTTGGAAGCCAGGGTCAGACTATTAAATTTGGACAATTTCATTATATACAATTATCATTAGCTTGGAAATACAATACCAATGATAAGATAGAAGAAAATATATTTTTATTTAATGTGTTTGTTTCTTCTCTTTTTATTATTGATAGTTGCCTGTTTCTACCCAGTTTGGCACCTCATAATGCACCTACAAATAATGCTGCTACAACAGGTCTTACTGATGGAACTGTAATCAGTGGAATTGGAACTGGTAAATACTATTTATTGCATTTTCCATTGTGTCATCCAGAAATATATGTAAGTATATAATCTCTCTCTCTTTCCCTCATTCCCCCAATCCCCCAATAAATATTTATTATTTCTTCTACCCTCTCCAGGTGAAAGATTCTTCCCTCCTCCATCTGGGTTAAGCTACTCAAGCTGGTTTTGTATTGAACATTTTAGTTCATCTCCAAATAACCACCCAGTCAGACTTTTGACACTTGTGCGGCGAGCAAATTCTTCTGAGCAACATTATGTGTGCCTTGCTGTAGTGCTATCAGCAAAAGATCGGTCCCTAATTGTTTCCACTAAAGAGGAACTACTCCAGAATTATGGTAAGTTTTTACTTTTCCTTTGAGAACTGGGGGGAAAATAAAGTAATTTCTGTTGAATAGAACTTTTAATCCTTTAGAAAATTAAGGTTAGGTTTCACCATTCAAAAGAAAGCAATTCAGTTTCCTGGCATGGTGGTGGTATACTTTCCAGATTTCACAAACATATAACAATGAGGTCAGCACAATGGCTATGTAGGACTTCAGTTTGGTAGGGAGCCTAGTACCTCATCTTATACTTTTTGGAGCCTCCCAGATGCTGATCTAGCTCCAGCAATGTATGCATCAGCTTCATCATCTATGTATACATCCCTGAAAAGTACATACTGCCAACAAAAGTGAACTTAGAGCATTGAAAATGTCTCCATTTCATGGCTCTCTTCAACAATGAAATGTTTCAAACCACTTCCAATTGTTCACTGAAGAAAGCCATATACACCCAGAGAGAGGGATGTGAAATGTGGACCACAACATAACATTTTCATACTCTTGATTGATGTTTGCTTACATTGTGTTTCCTTTATCTGATATGTCTTTCATGTAGATACGATTTTTCTTGCACAACAATGATAAGGGTGGAAATATGTATACATATATTAGATTTGTCAAGTATTTTAACATAATTAACATGTAGTGGATATCCTGCCAGCTAGGAGAGGGGTGGGGAGCTGGGGGGAAAAATTTGTAACAGAAAGCTATGTAAGGGTTAATGTTGAAGAATTACCCATACATATGTTTTGCAAATAAAATAAAATTAAAAAAAAAAAAAAAGAAAGAAAAGAAAAAAAAAAAGAAAATGTCTCCAATTTCTGAAATTAATGTTTTTTTGTGTGGATGATTCAGTACTGACTGTTGGAGAACCTGTCGTCTTGTTGATAATTGTCGGCCAAAATTAACACAAATGACAGAAAATTGATGTATATTCTGTTGTATCTCAGCCTCAGGGGCACTCTCAAAAAGCCAAAATCAACCAATTCTGAAGCCATTGACCGTTTACCTCACATTGAAATCAGTCCCTGTCTAGTCAGATTCCAATTGAAGAAAAGGTTTTGAATGCTATATTAGGCATTTTGCAAAGCACTTGTTACTGCTTCTATTCCAGCAGAGATCTGTGAGGCAAGCAATCCACTACCCATGAAAGCTGACTGAATTCTCCAAGGTTTTATGGCAGGAGAAGGTTCAAGGATGCTTCTGTTGTCCATCTCTATAAAGAAAAATCAAATAGACTGTCCTTGACAGGGGCAGGGCGGAGGAAAGAACCTCTCACTGCTAACAGAATTCTTGCTGGGGTCCTCCTTAATAAGACTGTTCCTTTGGGTATTTGGTCTTTTACCTGAGAGCCAGTCTAGATTCAGAAGGGGCCAAGGAAAGGCTGATAGGTAGTGTGCTGTGTAAATAACACCAGGAGAAATACCAGGAACAGTCATCCATCTAACCCAAGCCTTGATATTGCCAGTAGTGAGGTCTTGGAAGGCCATGGTAAAATTTAATTGCTTGGAGTTCATCAGCATTGTACACCAGTTTCGCCACAGCATGCTTGCTCGGGTTCTGGATAAAAGGTGGTGCTCTTGTACTTTTCTAGTCCCCGAAGGAGTGAAACAGAGCTGTGTGCTTGCTCCCATGTGTTTAGCATGATGTTTTCAGTGTCCCTCAACAAGGACCAAAATAGCATCAAGGTCAGCTATCATATTGTGATGGTAAACTATTTAATTCTAAAAAGCTGCAAGCTAAGACTAAAGTGGAAGGAGAGTTGGTGTCTGACTGTTACTTCACACAGAGCAGCCAGGATGGAGAAGGGCCTTGAGTTTGTAATATATGAAGATTGTTTGAGGGAACTAAGCATGTTTAGCTTTATGATGGGACTAATACATTTACCAGCATTTATTTCTGTGATACCATTTCTTTGCCCACATCTGCCATATGAAGATGATATTCAGGCTCCTTCTCCTTTCCTAATGCATAGAAATTAGCTTCCCCTAAAAGGAGACCAAACTGACCACAAAATTTTATGAGCCCTAGCTTCCCCAGAATAGTTTCTTCATTATCTAAAAGCTTGTCCAGATTCCCAGCCATAGTCAGGCCATCTCAGACTTGAAGGATTTCTGAAAACTACATAAGTGCCACTCTTTCACCATATTCTTCCCTAATAACCAGATGCTTTTCCACCTAGAAACAGAGGCAAGTCACATCCCAGAGAAGCTATGTCCCTGTCACGTTTTTGTATATCCTTGATGTGTTTGTACAAAGTAAACCTCCTTCTCTTGTAACTTTTCATTTCATAACAATATAAAAACAGACTTCTGGTGTTAAAAACTGCCTGCAACAAATCTAAAGAAAATAAGACTTTGAGAACATGACAGCATTGCTGCAGAATGGGAAGGATTGTCGGGTTTTTTTTTTATGGAGGAGGGATTAGACTTGTTCTATTTAACCTAAAAATTAGAGTTGTCCAGTTCTAGAGTGACTTCACAATATTTAAGCAGAGACTGAATAGCCACTTTCTGTTTTTTTTTTTTTTTAAATTAACAGTGATAATAGGGCAGCTAAGGTGGTGCAGTGGATAGAGCACCAGCCCTGAAGTCAGGAGGACCTGAGTTCAAATCTGCTCTCAGACACTTAACATCCCCCCCAGCTGTGTGACCCTGGGCAAGTCACTTAACCACAATTGCCTCAGCAAAAAGCAAAAAAAAAAAAATTTAATAGTGATTTTAACAAGAATTAGCATTTATTTTATGCTTTAAGATTTTGCAAAGTGCTTTAAAAATTTGTATATACAGCAGTCCTGTTAGGTAGGTGCCATCTAGCTTTCCATAAAAATAGGTGTATATATATATTTCCATAATTAGAATTACAGAATTAGACTCTTTTTAGACTAATAGATGATAAATCTCACTACTAATATAGTCCTCAAAATATCTTGAAGAAATACAATCAGTAAACTGTAATATAACCAGACTAATAATGCAGACCAAACTGTTGCCCACAGACACCAAATAAAAACTTACCCAAACCTATTGTTAATATATATTGACATGCCAAATATACCTAATTTCTGAGGTGCATGGCATAGTATTTTTTTAAATCATAAAGAACTAATCAAAGAGATGAAAAAGGATGCTTTTCAGCCACCAGAGATGTTTTCTGTGAGTCTTTTTCTTATATTCTAATACTGTTATTTAGCAACAGAAAGTATTTATTTTTCTTCCTGAGCACTGATCCTTGACCATTTAATATGAATTAATAATAGAAAGGTGGTTACTTCTCTCTATATGAAGTTCTCCAAAAATATGAGAAAAACATGATGCTGATGTTGATCATGGTGGTGATGATTATGATAGTGATGATAATGGTGGTGGTGGTAATAATTATAAATCTTGTTCCTGTGCTCTTGAAAATTTGTATGGCACCCTACATAAAAAATATCATTTGACACTCATCTATAACAGTCACTATTGCAAACGTAATTTGTAATTTGCTTTTCTTTTTACATTAATGCTCTCAAAGATGTAAAGAATTTCAGTAAAAGCCATCAGCATATTTGTAGATGTTTCAATGATTCATATTAGCTCTGTTTATTCAATGCCATTTAAATTTAAAGAAAATCAAACCAAAGTTTCTTAGTACCTTAAGAGTTTTTTGTTATAAGCCGAAATCCTAACGGCTTATTTTGAGAAGCAAATAAGATAATATTTATAAAGTCCTTAGCATGCTACTTGGTGCATTGTAGTTATTATATAAATATTTACTCCCCTCCCTTCACAGCCACTTGCAAAGGAAACATTCTTAAGAAATCACTAATAATAACATTTATCTTTTGAGTAGTTTGTGGAATTTTCTTGTATTCTCTTTATGTTCTTTAGGTGTATATATTAGTTAAAAACTAATTTCCAGGTAATATTATATAATGTATAATACTGTATATATAATTTTTGCATAGAAGTATAAATATGTATGTGTATATATATATGTATATATATATATATATATATACATATATATATATATAGTATTATTTGGGTAGTACTACATGTTTGCTAACAGCACAATGATGTTGAATAAAGTGATACTTAATATTTATGTTTATTTATTTTAATGGAAAATCCTTAAACTGACATCATCCTTGGAGATGAAATTGGCATATATTCCATTAATTTTTCTTTTTTGTTTTAGTTGATGACTTCAGTGAAGAATCCTCATTTTATGAAATTCTTCCTTGCTGTGCCCGCTTTCGCTGTGGAGACCTCATAGTTGAGGGACAATGGCACCATCTTGTCCTAGTAATGAGTAAAGGCATGTTGAAAAACAGCACTGCTGCCCTCTATCTTGATGGGCAGCTTGTCAATACAGTGAAGGTATGTCTGTGCTTTCAAATTCCTACACACTGTATAAAAATTGTTATTTGTTTAAAGTTGCATTTTTGCTTCTGATATGATGTGTTATGCTACTTGCCCTGTCCTGTGTATCACTGTATTAGTGAATGACATGAAAGGCAAAAATATTGTTGTTACTGTATATTGATATATAAAGGTTGAAGAGTCTCTCAATTTCTACAGTCCTTATGTACAGAGGCACACAGCTTTGGAGCTATGGTTCATTTAGTCCTGCCCCCTATTTTACATATTAAAGAAATTTTTTCTTTAGAGAGGTTAAATGACTAGCCTGAGGTTATAGAGATTGTGTCCTTGAGCCATGTTGCTTTTTGCTTTGGATAGTAGGAAATTATTTATGAACAACTTCGAATTCCTATTTCATGTCTGTATCTCTCCCTTCATCTTGGTTCCTGGGTACATTGAGTATTATTTAATCCCTGATTACATGTGTCAGATGGGGAAGGATTTCCTATGTGAGGTCTGAATAAAAGAGTATAAAAGTAAAAATCAAGGAAAGGTTATATTTTCAGAAGTAGAATCATGTTTTGCTGTCTTAAAAAAAAAAAGACAGTCTTTGCTTATTTGCTTTTAAGAATGCTATCATATTGAAAAATAATTTTTATACTGTCTTAGAGAGAACAATTCCAAGATAATGAAAAAGATCAGATTAGTAGTAGGGTGAAGAGGTGACTAAGGAATACCAAAAACTATTCACCCACTTCTCATTACTTTTTATTTTCAAAATACATGCAAAGATGCTTTTTAACATTCACCCTTGCAAAACCCTGTGTTCCAAATTTTTCTCCCTTCCTTCCCCCACTCTCTCCCCTAGACAGCACCACTTCTCATTACTTATAAAGTGTTTATGAAAGCTCAGAGATCTCAATGAAATATGAGAAACAGACACACTTTCACAAACAGCAGATCATGTCTTTTGAGTTCCTCAAATGGTTTAATGGTATAGAGTTGTGTCTTCACTGTTCCTCCTAAAGTAGAGCTCTCCTTCAACAGACAGTGCTATGCACACTCTATCAAAATATGTTCTAAATTCCCCTCTCTCCCCCTTTTGGTTTTGCTTTACAGATACAATCATTTGATATTTTCTTTGTGTTTAAACTTTGTCTTTAATTTTATTGCTTAAGTAAAACTGAAATATGGTTTTTAAAAATCAATTAATGTTTAGTTTTTGGTTGTTCAATTGTTGTTTTTCTCCCAGCAGTGACTCTTTACTGTCTATGTTGCCTTACTCAAGTGCTTCCTTCTTATAAGTTATAAGTTATTTTCCATATCCTTATGTATTTGGGAGTTTATACAAGTTCAGACCACTTTATCAAACTGTGTGGTAATTATGTAAAGATTTTTAATAGACAAATCCAAGCGAAGAGTAATTATGTTCAATAATTCTCAGAGAATATGAAATGAAATTGAAAATTGAAAAATTTAATCAACTTCTTCACCTCCTATAATTCCATTGATTTTTCTGCTAAAATTTAATTGAATAACTTTTGGCTTCATATAAATTAACAGTAGTGTGTCTTGAAATCTGAAATTAACATGTACTATATAGGAGTTTGGAAAGTAAGGGGTGTGTGTATGTCTGTGTATGTCTGTCAGTGTGTGTACACATGTGCACTCATTTTCACAGTAATACATACTTAAATACTATAACAAAAACATGAATTATTGCATCTTAATGCCCCAATGAGATGCTGATCTTTTGCTGCAACTTTACAATGCAATTTCAAAAGAAGCATAATATGTGTTGCAAACACATCTTGAATCTACTCCTGGTTTTCCTGCATCTTTCTTGTTCTGTTGTCAGCTGTTACTAAAGAGCTAGATAGCAGTTCAGTCAAAGGCTTCAGTCTCTATCTTCAGAACAGAGGTTCAGGTGCTGCTAGTTCACCCAGACTTATCCTTTGCCCTTATATTTCTTATCATTAACTGTACTTGGGTCTTTTGCACAGTGTGAGAGAACCCACTGGATTTTGGGAGGATGGAGATATGTTTAGTAAACATAAATTAAACTTGCTCATTTTCCTTTTCTGGCATACCTGTTTCTGTTCTGATTCATTTCTTCTCATTTTTCTTTATAGCTTCATTATATTCACAGTACTCCAGGGGGTTCAGGTTCTGCAAATCCACCTGTTGTCAGCACAGTGTATGCCTACATTGGCACACCACCTGCTCAACGCCAGCTTGCTTCATTAGTATGGCGCCTGGGACCCACACATTTCTTAGAAGAAGTTTTGCCTATTTCAAGTGTTAATATCATTTATGAACTAGGACCAAACTATGTTGGAAGCTTTCAGGCTGTTCATGTCCCATGTAAGTACCCTTGTCCCTCTTAGCTAAAATTCCTCCTTTTAATGATTCTTAAAATAGTTCTCATGAATTGTGTACATTGTCAATCAAAAAACATTTACAAATTATCCAATGAGTTTTTATTTACTACCTGCTATGTTCAAAGCACTGGGAATAAAAAATAGAATTAATAAAGCAATCTATTCTTAAAAGAATAACAAGAATATTATTCTCTTTCTCTTTCTCTCTATCCCTGTTTCTGTCTCTGTCTCTCTTTCATCTCTTCTAAATCTTTTTATCTTTTCTTAAAGTCTTCCTTGGCTCCCCTTACTCCTACCTTCTCAACTGAGAAGCTTGTCCAAACTGGCCTCAGAAAAAATTGAGGCCATTTTCTACAAAATTTCTCATGCCTCTTTTCTATCTCATATCAATGGTTGTCTTCTTCTGTTATCTCCTCCTTCACCTGCTCACATGATGTGGTAGCATGTGGTGCAATCAGTATCTCTACTTTCTCTTCTCCTCATTTCTTAACCCCTTACAGTCTGATTTCAAATACCATCTTTCCACCAGATCTGCTCTTTCCAAAATTACATCATTAATTTAAGTTAATTAAGATCTCTTACTTGTCAAATCTAATGATTTTCTCACATTTTCTCAGCTTTTTTCAGCCTTTCACACAATTGATAATCCTCTCTTCTCTAGGTATTCATACCTAGATTCTCTTCCTAGCTTTCAAGCTGTCCTCTTTCTTCTTTGCTGGTTCGTTACGTAAATGATACCCTCTAAGTATAGGTGTCCCTTAGGGCTCTGCCCTAGGTCCTCTTCTCTCCTCCTGCTATATATATTATCTCATTGGTGGTCTCATTAGTTCCATGAATTAAATTTATCACTCTGCTGATGTTGCTTAAATTTTCTTATCCTGCCAAACCTCTCTGCTGATCCCTAATCTCTCATCTCCATTTGCTTTTCAGATATCTCAACCTGGATGTTCATTATATATCTTAAGCTCTTCATGCTGAAAACAGTGCTCATTGTTTTTCCATCTAAACCTCCCACTTCTCTTACCTTCCTTACTCAGAAGGAAACACCACCATCTTCCTGGTCCCTCAGACTTGCAGACCTTGTGTCAAACTCAGCTCCTCCCTGTCTCTTACCTCCCATATCAGATTCGTTGATTTCATTTTTGCAGCGTTTCTCCTGTGACATTGCGACCACTCTGGTGCGGACTCTTATCCCCTCACACCTGGACTATTACAGTAGCCTGTTGGTGAGTGGGTCTGCTTGCCTCAAGTCTCTTCCTACTCTGACCCATCCTTTGGCCACTAAAGTAATTGCCCTAAACCCTAGCTAGATTCAATATGCCATATTCCAATATCACCCCTATTTAATAAACTTCAGGGGCTCCTGATCATCTCCAGGAGCAGGATACTTTGTTTGGCCTTCAAAGGTCTTCATAACTTAGCCCCC
Source organism: Myrmecobius fasciatus (assembly GCA_023553655.1). Taxonomy (NCBI): domain Eukaryota; kingdom Metazoa; phylum Chordata; class Mammalia; order Dasyuromorphia; family Myrmecobiidae; genus Myrmecobius; species Myrmecobius fasciatus. The sequence goes on from JAJPUD010000923.1 coordinate 458,498, forward strand.
TTTTATCTTTCCAGTCTTCTTAAAATAAATTCCTCCCTACATACTCTTCAGTATAGTGATACTGACCATCTGGAGTGATGCTCCATCTCTTGGATCCCCACATTTTCTCTGGTTATCCTCCATGCCTGGAATGGTCTCTCTCTTGCCTCTGACCACTGACTTCCTTGACTTCTGCAAGTCTCAACTAAGATCTCATCTTCTACAGGAAGGTCTTCCTAACCCTTCTTAATTCTAGTGCCTGGCTTTTTAATTCATTTCTTTCTTAATTTTTTTTCTGTATATGGCTTGTTTGTACATTATGTGTTTGCTTATTGTCTTTCCCATTAGATTGAGAGCTTCTTGGGGGCAGGGACTACCTTTGGCCTTTTTTGGAGTATCTCTATCATTTAGCACAGTGTCTGACACATAGGAGGTACTTAATTAGTGTTCGTTAATTGATTAAGTAGAACATACATATATTCTGTGTTATTATATAATAATGCAAAATAAATCCATTTATTTACAAAGATATAATAGATGCAAAATAGTTAAGGATGGCACTAGTATTTGGAAGGTAGGGGAGGAAACATGCTTGATGTCAAATTTGTTTGATTAGCATTTTGAAGGAAACAGGTTTTTATAAGATGGAATTGAGACTGGCCATTGAAAAAACAAGGAGATAAGTATGTAGTGGGATATATAAAGAATAGAGAAAAGATAATTTATGATTGGCCCCCAAAATGCAGGAAAATTAAGGGTAATATAAAATGAAACTGGAAAGATATGTTTGGTCCACATTGTTAAGGGCTTTAAAAATCAGATGGAATAATTCAATTTGATCCTAGAGGCAATAGGATATTACTGAAATTCATTGATTAAAAAGGGTAGTCCTGTTTGGTTTAAGTAAAATCACCTTAGTAATTAGTTGTATTGAGGATAATTCTGAGTGGGAAGAAGCAAAGTAGAGATACCAATTAGGAGTCCATGGCAATAGACAAGAGGTAAGAACCCAAACAAATGTGATAAATGTATAAATGGGAAAAAAAAGAGTTGAATATGAAAAGTATTGTGGAATTAGAACAATATTTGCCCTCTGATTAGAAATTTGGGTTGAAAGTAGGAAAATAATAATAAGATAATGTGAAGATTATGAACTTGAGAAACTTGAAGAAGGAAATGCAAACTTAAATATTTCAACAGAAATAGAGAAGTTTAGAAGGGAAGTGGGCTTGATTTGTACACATTGAGTTTGAGATTTCTCTGAGTCATTCAATTTGAAATGTCCAGCAGGCAGTTAGAGATGAGGTACTGTGTACTAGGCACTGGGTTAGGAGAAAAAATGAAAATATTCCTACCTTTATGGCTTTCAATATTTTGGGAAATGCAATGTGGACATAATTATATATGTTTAAAATGGATAAAAACAATTACAAAGTAAAACTGAAGTGGAGACTTCCTATGGAAAATGTCATTTGAGCAGTGTTTTGAAAGAAATGAAGAAGTTTAGAATAAAAGTCTCAGACAAACTACTTTGGACAGAGTAGTTTTGGTTGAGTGGTATGATTGGAAATCAGGTTACCAGGTATCTTATAAGCCAGTCAATAAATACTAATTAAGCACTTACTATGTACCGGGCACTATGCCAAGCAGTAGGGATACAAAAATGGCAAAAGAGAGATATAGAGGGGACTTGATAGGTTTTGGGAACAATTTGGATACGGGAGGTGAAAAAGAGTAGGGCATCCAGAAAGATTCCCAGATTGCCGGGTCTGGAAGGATGGTGTTACCTTTTACAGTAATAGGAAAAGCAGAAAGGGGGAAGGGTTTAAGGAGAAAGATTAAATTCTGTTTTGGACATAGTGCATTTGAGATGTCTATTGGACATCTAATTTGAGGTATCTGAAAAGCAATTGAATTGAGAAGTGAGAACAGCGAAGACGTGTGATAGAGAGATATCAGATACAGTAAAATTTTTTCAGTGTTAGAAAAGTATCGGCATGAAGAGCGAACCAGGAGATAGGAAGAGATTGTAGTTTAGAGAGAGGTAAGAAAGAATTGTAATGGCAATCTGCTGCAGAAGGAGAGAGGGAATGGGTCATTTTTTTCATAAGGGACTAGAATAAATCTAAAGAGAATAAAGAAAGATGTTAAAAGTTTGGAAGTAGGAGAAAGATTCATTTAGGGAGGAGTCAGAATTAGTTTGCTGAGTAGTGGGCTCAGTTGAAATTGGATAAATAGCATAAATTTTCATTGGACCTAGTCAGCTTGGTTATGTGATATTCTCCAGTTCCTATTAGCATTTAAGAGTAGGAGTGGAGGAGGGCAATTTTGGGATTAATCCAGGTTTGGGGTTTGGCAAAGCATGGGTTTCACTAAAAATGAAGGACAAGGGATTCAGTGTAGAATTGTGATTTGGTTAACTATAGGAGTGAATCTGGAAAGGGAAAACGCGAAGTTTGGGGAGTGAGGACAAAGAATGTGTTTTAGGAGAGGTCTGAGAAGAAATGAAAGGAGTTCATGAGTGTGATAAATACATGCGTGCAGGTATGCATGCTTCATTCTCTAGTAACTCACCCTTCTTATTTGCCTGGAACTTCAGCTTCTTATCATCTCTTATCCCCTTGCCTTTTCAGCTTCCTTTAATAGTTTATCTTCTTCCATTGGAATGTAAGTTCTTGAGTACAGGGAATGTCCTCCTTGTATCGATATTCCCAAAAGTTAGTGCAGGGCCTGGAACATAGTAAGAACTTTGTAAATGTTTGTTGATTTTGCTTGCTTCTTCCCTTTTGGTAATATTTTTAAAGTTTTTTTAAATTTGACTTCTTCATGCTCTTTTCCCTTATATTTTTGTAGCCTTTATATATACAGATAGATAGGTATAGACATGCATATCTATATCTATCTATTATATAATGTTTCTTACTATATTCTGTATCTGTTTTTAGAAGCATTCCTTTATTCTGAATTTCTCAAAGTAATTGTTTTTTAATGCTTTAGTGTGCATATTCATATACTACAATTTATTTGGCCATTACTCAATTGATAGGCAGACACTTTATTTCTTGTCCTTTGATAGTTTTTTAAAAAGGGGCTTCTTTGAATACTTAAGTATTACACATTTCTGTTTGACTTCCTTGGCATATATTCCTAGAGCAAGAATCCTGGGTCTAAGATTTGAACAGTTTGGCTTCTTGTTCCATAAAGCCAAATTATTTTCCATAGTGATTGGACCAGTTTTTGCACATCCACTAACAATCTCCTAGTGTGTCCTTTAAATGTGCACTTTTGTCTTTATTTTTGTTATCTTTGCCCGTTTTTTGAATGCAGGGGGAATCCTCAGAGGTGTTTTCATTTGCATTTCTCCTATACATTTTTCATAGTATTGTTAAAATTTTGTATTCTTTTAAAATTGTTGATATCCTTTGGTTTATATACATATATGTCCTGGAAAATGTTTCTTGGTTATTTTGGCCTGAATTTTTAAAATTCTATTTAAAAATAGCCTGGGGGGAGAGACATAGCCTTTGTAATATTTAAATATCAAGGGATCAGTATATTTGCACTTTTTTTCCCCCATCTGCCACTATTTTGTCCCTTTGAATCAGTTTTGTTCATGTGAAAGCTTTTTAATTTTCCATAATTGAAATTTTATACTTTTTCTTTTATTATCGTTTCTATCCTTAGGTTAAGAATTGTTCACTTAGTGGTAATGAATACAGCAACAGCCTTGAAATCAGGAGGGCCTAAATTCAAATGTAGCCTTAAACACTTAACACTTCCTAGCTGTGTGCCTGGGCAAATCACTCAACCCCAATAGCCTCACTAAAGAAAAAAAGGAAGAAAATAATTTTATCACTTAACTTTATAAAGATAAAAAAGATAATACCTTCTACTTTCATTTGTTTACTGTTTCTGCTGTGTGCCCTTTTACATTCATATCAAATACCCTTTTGAAGTTTATTGTGTCATATGAAGTATGATGCTGGTCCAAACCCAATTTCTGGCAAACAGCCTTCCAGTTTTTACATAAATTCTTGTGAAATAGTACTTCTCTCCCTCCTTTGTTTTGTATTTTTATCTTTGTAACACATTCTGTTTGTTTTAATACTTTTGGTTCTTGCTTTATCTAGTCTATTCACCAAACTACTTTTTCTGTTGCTTAACAATTATCAGTTTTATGATTTATTCCTTCATAATATAATTTAGTGTGTGATTATATTCCCTTATTTCCTACTTTTCATTATTTCTTTTTCAGATTCTAAAACTTTTTTGCTCCTAATAAGTTTTGTTGTTTTATTTCTAGTTCTTAAAGTATCTGAATGATAATTTTACTGATATCCTACAAAACTGATAGATTAATTGTACCAGTGTTTTTAACTTTAGTTTTACTATTTTGTCTTTACTATAAATAACTTTTCTATGCTTATGTTGTCAAATAATAGTATATACAAGACATCTTTGTTTTTTTATCCCTCTTCAAGTTAGGAGAGCTTCCATTGTTTCTCCTTTTCAAATGGAACTGTTGGCTTTAGATATCTTCTTTTTGATCATAGTAAAGAAGGAACACTTTCCTTGCACATATTCTATGAATGTTTTATTTTTAATATAAATAAGTGCTGCATTTTATCAAAGGTTTTTTTTTTATTTCTATGGAAACAGTCAATTGGTTTTGTTGTTTATATGCATTGTTTAATATATGTTTATGATTTTATTTCCTTGTGTTGAACTATCTTTGAATTCCTAGTCTAAATCCAACTTGATAATTATTAAATTATTTTCTGAAGATATTAGTATAATAACTTGCCAGGATTTTATTTAAAATTTTTGAATCAATATACATAAAATTTATCTATAACTCTTTTTTCTTCTTTTATTTATCTTAGTTTTGGTAATAGAACACATTTGTATTTTGCTTAAAAAAAAAAAGCTTTCGGTAAAGTACATCCTTTATTTTTGAGGATTATGTTAATTGGTCATTAAATGTTTACCTTGAGCTCCTGTGCAAATTGATCTAGACCAAGATTTTTTCTTTGACAGAGCTATTTTACTACTTTGGTTGAATTTTTTTGCCACAAAGTTATTGTTTAATAAATTATAGGCTTATGCTATGTATTGCTAAAGGGAGAATATGCCCATTTCAAAGAAATAATAGATTTTTTTTAATGGTATCCTCTTTCATTATACTAATAAATGTATTGACACCCCTCCCCTCTTATAACCTCTTCTTCCTCCTCCTCCTCCTCCTCCTCCTCCTCCTCCTCCTCCTCTTCCTCCTCCTCTTCCGGCAATTAGGGTTTAGTGACTTTCCCAGGGTTACACAGCCAGAAAGTGTTTAGTAGTGTCTGAGACCAGATTTTAAATTAAGTCCTCGTGACTTAATATCTAGTGCTTTATCCACTGCACCACCTAGCTGCCCCATAAGCTGTTGTTGAATTTAAATAATAAATACTAATTTATAGCCCTAAATAAATAAATATATTGACACAAAATGAAACTTAGAGTACATAGTAACATAATTGGAAGAGCACATTTGAACATAGCTGGAGTAACAACAAAAATGGCCGTCCACACGTTTCTCACCAGTTTTGTTAAATTAAACTCCAAAGTAATCTCCATGGCTCTAGTGCTGTCTTCCAGGAACATAATGGAAAGTGAAAGGAATTTACTCACTCAGATCCATATATCCAGAGAGGCAGGAAGAGAGGAGTAAAGTGAATAAATAGATCAGATTTGACCTGAGGAGCATTTAATGTTATTGTTGAATGGGACTGGAGGTCTGACTCACAATAACAGAAAAAATCCTGATGTTTTGACTGCTCCTGCAGATCTTAATTGGATAAGTTGCCTTCTCTGAGTTGTTGCTAGCTGCTACAATTCACCAGAAAACCAGCAGATGGCAGAAGGAAGTTACTGTAGAAACAGCAGGTAGCCATGATTCAGAAAGCAATCTCAGAGTGACATTTCTGCCAGTTCCCACAAAGCCTTTGAAACTAGGACACCTCCTCCTTCTTCTTCTGCCCCTCCATCCTCCACCCCAAGTCCATACTGATTACTCTGGAACTCCCCTTAGGGAGGAGAGGTGTTTTATCCTGTGGTGCTCCCTCTTAATATAATAAGACAGGAAGCTTTCCTTAGTGAAAAGGCAAGTAAGCAAGCAACAAACCACAAGATACATTTCTTGATCTCTGCACTAAAGTTGGCAATTTTTATGTAGTCCTGCTTATCGTATTTATTTTGAAGATAACTTAATTCTGCTGCATTTGTTATTTCTTATTTTGAAGGTAAAGATTCCAAATCTGAAAGCGGCATCCCATCCCCTGTGTCATTAGTACCAGAAGAAAAAGTGTCATTTGGTCTCTATGCCGTCTCTGTGTCTTCCCTCACAGTGGCAAGAATAAGGAAAGTTTACAACAAATTAGATAGTAAAGCCATTGCCAAGCAGGTAAGTGGGAATTAATTTGTAATAAACTGTAGTTGGTATATATTGGAAGAAGTCACATATTTCCTTAAAGATCTTCTAGAGTTTTAGTCTGGGGCAATAATAGAGTGTTTACTGCTTTCCTTATGACAATTTCCATTGTCTTCCAAAATCTTTTAACTTAGGAAACAGAATTCTAGCCAAGAGCTGCCATATTAATAATTCATATTGACTTAAAAAATAAAATTACTCCTACATATGTATTGCTTGTTTTTTTTGTTTGTTTTTGGTGAGATCTTTGATGTCCTCAGTATCAGGAACTCTCCTTGATCAGTGCAAATCAGCCCTTTCCCTGCAGCTTTTGGTCTGCGACAAGGATCGAAGGAGAATATGTGCTTACACAAAATTCAGTCAGGAAAATAAGGACTGTGTCATCCTGGACAAGTCACTTAAGCACTATGCCCCAAAAAATAATAATAAGAGAGAAGCCAAAAGTTATTGGGAGAGTTTCTTACCTAGAAAATCCCTCTACCAGTAAACTCATGGGTTACTCTCCCTATGTACAAAAACCCATATACTTGCCCAGTGTGTTTGCTTGTGTGTGAATATGGATTTTATCAGATTCACACAACTCACATGCAACAAAGGGAGAGCAAAAACTCTTGATTCTCAGCTCACATCTCTTGCCACTGTCTAGTTGCCTCACTTTTTTGGTTGTCATTAAAAAAAAAAAAAAGATTTCTGTTCGATAATTTTTTTCCTATGAGTTTTATGGCAACTATAGAGTTAATATAATTAACCACAAAGGCCTCGTGTGTATTCCCACAAAGTCCTCCCTCTGATGTAGGCAATATTTTATCTAAAACATTTTGAAAACATTATTCACTGACTTTCACAATTCATTGAGTTATAGAAAATTATATTAGCTATTGATTATTGAAGTGGAGGCAACAGATGGTAATGTTCTGGGATGTCCTCAGTTGAACAGGTTCTGTTTTTGGGTTTGATGCAAACCCCTTCAGTATTTCTTGATACTGCATCAATAATAGCTGTCCTTGTTTCCATCTTTGTGGTTTTATTCCCCCTATAATCTGAGCAGGTCTTCAGAATTACATGTTTTCCATATAATTAACTCAGATATTTTTATGAGATACTTCTTACTTGTTTTCCTGTTGGAAGGCAAAATAATGTTTTGTTTTTTTTTTTTAATAGGTCTGGGGTTTGTTGTTGTTGTTGTTTTGTTTTGTTTTGTATTTTTTTGCTGAGGCAATTGGGGTTAAGTGACTTGCCCAGGGTCACACAGCTAGGAAGTGTCTGAGGCCTGATTTGTTCGGGTCCTCCTGACTTCAGGGCTGGTGTTCTATCCACTGCGCCACCTAGCAGCCCCAACAGGTATGGTTTTTAAAGCAAAGGAATCCTCATATTTCCTCATTGATAGTTTTTTATCATATATTTTTTCTATTCCACAGTTAGCCATTTCCTCTCATGAGAATGCTACCCCTGTGAAATTGTTACATAACTCAGCCGGACATCTGAATGGGCCTGCACGCACTGTTGGTGCTGCACTCATTGGCTACTTAGGTGAGAGAGAGATCTGCTGTGAACCTTTGTATGTATATGGCAATCTAAGTATAGTTATGAGAAGTGATTACTTTATGTCCTCTTGTACTCTCATTGTGCTATCATTCATAATGACAGTTATTTTGCCTTTTCCTTTCATTTGTTATATTTCCTTTTTATAATAAATGTGCCAATTTGTTCAGAAGTTTATCCTAGTTTCTTTTTTGAAATGAAATTGTATCCTTTGTCTTCTGTGTTTTGGTTCAACAGATTTGGAGATTTATAATAATAAATAAATAAAGATAAATATAACAATTTGAGGCAGTGCAGTGCTTAGAATTGCAATATCCTATGTCTTTTGTGGTCAGATAAAAATGTGAATTTAGTGTTGCTATCTGTAATTGCTTCAAGGAACCACATATAAAGGGAAAACTTAGAACATAAGGACTGTTTTCTTCCAAATCACATCTACTTTATTCATTAGAGCTCAGTGGTATTTTATAATACCAAAATGGCCTTAAAGTTAAATAGCCTTGTAACTGAGCTAATACTATTGTCTGATCTTACAAAAGAAAAAGTTTTCTTAATCTTTAAAGTTCTTAAAATATTAATGAAATTTAATTTTTTTTCCTTTTTGTCCATTTTAAATAATTGAATAAGCAAAATATATTCTTGATATTTCAATAAATTTAAAACTGTATAGAATATTGAATTCCATTGTTTTTTCAAGCTGATTAACTTAACAGCATGTATGATGTCAGTTAATCTTTACTAATGTGGAGAGTCATCATGGTAATCAAAATCCATTATGTTTCTCAGTCCTCATAATTTTAGTAATTATTGGCATGTTATTTATTGTTGTTTTGTAATAAGTGTATTGATACCATTTTTTCTTTATTCTAACAACATTTTTTTTTCTCTTATTTTTATTTTTGATCTTTGATAAGTGTCAGGGACTGCCAGTGTGGAGACTCCCTCCACTAATACAGATCAACAACTCACCTGTCACATACAGTCTTAGAGATTTGCGTGGGGCACTAACAATTTAAGTCACTTATCCAGTGCTGTGCTGATAAATGCTTAACAACTGGCTATCTGAAAAAAATATACACAGGACACACTCTTAAGGTTAATCTGCATTATTAACATTTTCTTCATCACTTTCTTAAGTTTTGATAATCCACAAAACAATAAATCAAGCCCTGATTTGTATTGTTTACCAATTTCAGAGGCTCTCACACTGAAAATTTAATCTCAAAACCTGGTTCAGTTTTAATTTAAGTCAAAAATTAATTAAGCATATATTATGTGCCCACAAATTATGTTCTTCACAAGTAATTGCTAACTTTTCAGAACCAATTATAGCAGCATAATCACAAATTTCACCTAAAAGTGAAAAATTCTAATGTCTTTTTTATCTGTATTTTGGGGGGCCAAACTTATGATTTCATCTTGTAGAGAGTTTCTTAAAGAACAAGAAGGTAAATGATTTGCCCAGAGACAGGCCTTGAACCTAGGTTTTCCTGACTCTGAGACTGACTTTCTTTTATATTATTTGTGCTGAATGGACTCACTTCTCTCTTAGAATTAGAAAATTATATTTTAAAAAAAATTCTAATGTACTATCTATCTTAATCCTTTCTCTTATGGTGCAAGGACAAGCTTCAATGGGCAAGCTGTAGATAGTTTTATAAGAGCCTACTAGAGATTTATCTCTTGATAGCCACTTGAAAGTCAAATCACTACTGGAATTGATTCTAAAATTCCACAAATCAGTTATTTTTTAATCATTGTGAGACCAAATCAGCAAAAATAATCTCTTGAATTTTCATTGTTCAATCTGTTTTATATAAATCAATTCACAATATTTATAAATGAATGAAAAAAGCATTTATTAATCACCTACTATGTGTAGATTACCTTGATTTTATTATAATTATCATTTTGGAAAAGGATAGACATATGGGATTTAATATCCAAGGGATATCAAAATGGATTACATTACTTTTATATTTATTATTTTTAAAAATTGGAAATTCAGCCTTAATTATTTCTCACTGTCTTTTATTCAAGGGGTAAGAACATTTGTACCTAAGCCTGTTGCTACGACTTTACAGTACATTGGTGGGGCTGCTGCCATTCTGGGGTTAGTAGCCATGGCATCAGATGTGGAAGGGTTGTATGCTGCTGTAAAGGCCCTCGTTTGTGTAGTAAAGAGTAACCCACTAGCCAGTAAGGAAATGGAGAGAATCAAGGGTTATCAGGTATGTAAATATTAGCTTTAGAGTTTTTTTTCCTTATAAAAATTCCTTTTGTTTTCATGATGATTAGTAGCATATTTTTCAAGCTGTAGAGTAGAAATATAGTCTAGATTCATTCATTACATATACTTGTAAAAGCATGAAATGATAACAAAGTTATTAGTGTCTTATATTCATTATTTTTTTCCTTCTGACTCTTCAAACTTTTCCTGGTCAGACAAATTATTTTATTATAGGTTTTACATAACATACATAATTTTCATTGGATCATAAATAGCTGAAGAAAAGAAATGGCATAGCTTTGGATTTCAGAGAGTTTGGTTTGATGAAATGGTGAAATAAGCATAAATAAATTGTTTCTTAAAGCATAATTATCCAAACCAGAGTTGGGGCCTAAGAGCATTACTTAAATAAGTGACATGTTGCCACATATAACTGGCATGATTATATATTCTGTTCCTGATGTGTTGACACACACTGACTTCCTTTAGAGGTCTTGAAATATATTTTTTAAAAGTCTATAACCTATTTTCATCCCTATCCCACTACAATAAATCTTAGTGGGGCTATGACTATATGCAGATGTGATTAGAAAAGGACTAAATTTTCTGTAGCTCAATAAGGAAGTGAAGCAGGTTTAAATTTCTTTTTTTGTTGTGAATTGTACCATATATTTTAAAGCTCTAGTTAAGAATTTCCTAGAAATAGATGAAAAAGTAGTTTGAAAAACACTTAATTATATAGGTTTTTGTATTTTTTGTAGTCTTTCAAAAGCATACAACTCCAGAAGAATTTATATAAAAAGAATAGTCAAATAGTCCTATTCAATTTGTTTTTAGTAACCAGGTGTATAATGTTCTCCAGTGTTTGCATTTTTTAATATTCAGGATGTTTTATCAACCGGTATTTCACATCTTTTATTTTAGTTATTGGCAATGCTGCTGAAAAAGAAACGTTCACTTCTTAATAGTCACATTCTCCATCTGACTTTCTCTTTGGTGGGAACTGTTGATAGTGGACATGAGACATCCATCATTCCAAACTCAACTGCCTTCCAAGATTTGCTTTGTGATTTTGAAGTATGTATAGAAATAATAATGCATAATTTTATCATCAACAAATCAATTTCACTAGTTATGTTGATAAAATGAGGGGAACCAAATTTGATAAACTGCTATATGTAGATCTTTGTTCTAGGTTCTGGAGACAATTCAAAATGGAGATAAAATATAGTCTCTGCTTTAAGAGAAGTTATGATCTATAAACTAAATAAATTTGCCTATAATCACCACTATAAATTTTATATTACAGGTCTGGCTTCATGCACCATATGAGTTGCATCTTTCATTATTTGAACATTTCATTGAACTACTCACAGAGTCCAGGTATTAGTTATTACCTATGTTTTAAGCTAAAATGTTTCAGTAGGTAAAGGAACATTATATTTTGGAAATGAAGCCAGAACTGTTCATTAAAACTGCTTTCTCTTTCAGTGAAGCCTCAAAGAATGCTAAATTAATGAGGGAATTTCAGTTAATCCCAAAGCTGCTACTTACACTTCGAGATATGTCTTTGTCTCAACCCACGATTGTTGCTATTAGTAATGTGCTGAGCTTCTTACTCCAAGGCTTCCCCAATAGCAATGATTTACTCAGGTAATACAAACTTTTTTTCTGGCTTTAAAAAAAAAAATTAATTTTATACTGAAGAGAAATTACTGAAGTAAAACTGTGCATAGAATAGTCAAGACCAAGTGTGTGATTTTAAACCATTTTAAATGTTTTATGCTATGTTTTCAAATATAGCTTGTCTCATTGCAGAACATAAATTATTGAATTCTTTACCTGAAATGTTAGAATTGATTGGTGTAACTCTTTCATTACCTTCTCACTTATATACTTCCAGAGTTCTTCCTTATGCCTATCAAAATTTTTTTCTTTTTCTTTTTCTTTCCTTCTTTTTTTTTTTTTTTCTGGAGGGTGGAGCAAAATAAACTTCATACTCTCAAACTAACGGGGAGAGTTGGCCAAGGAGGTTGGAGGGTAGGGAAAGGGCAAAGAACTATTACAATGTACTTAGCAATTGAGGGATGACTAAACATATTATATTGTAAATAGTATGCAACATTATTGTGCTATAAGAAATAAGAAAAAAAATTATTTCAGAGAATCCCAGATAGTATGAATTGGTACAGAATAAAGTGAGTCAAAACAAGAAAACAACTAATACAAGAGCAACAGCATTATAAAGCATAAGAAATTTCAGAGATTGAATATCTCTTATGAGCATCATGATCAACCATCTCTGCTTAACACCTTTGTTGAAGCTTTCAACCTAAATCACGACAGGTGATGAATCCAAGTGCAGAAGGAAAGAGTTTTTGAACATGGCCATCATATCATTTTATGTGACTCATGCTTCTTTGGTAGAAGGATTTTTTTTTTTTTTTGGTAGTGATAATGATATTTATTTGTTTTTCTTAGTTTTTAAGGAGACTGAGGACATATCAGCAATAGTGATGAAAAAAAAGTACCACTGAACAGTTTTTGTTGTTGTTGTTTTGTTTTTTGCTGAGGCATTTGGAGTTAAGTGACTTGCTAGGGGGGTCACATAGCTAAGAAGTGTTAAGTGTCTGAGGCCAGATTTGAACTCAGGTCCTCCTGACTTCAGGACTGGTGCTCTATCTACTGTGCCATGTAGCTGCCCCCATTGACCAGTTTTTTAAATGCATGTTAAAGAACAAAAGGAAATTCAGAAGTTTCAAAACTGTCCACAGATGAGCAGGACAATTTTGGAAGTAACATGGATTTTATTACATAGATTTTATTTAAAAAGAAGCTAGTGGTATGAAATGAATTTCTATAATTTCATATGCACTTGGTTAGCATTTTTTTTTAAAATATCTTTATTTCTGTTAGGCATTTGGAAATGTTCTTTATTTGTTGGAAAAATTGAGAATTAAAAAAAATTGTGGAACTGAGCTTAGAGAGACAAAGGAGTTAGATATATAAAATTTGGAGGCATGTAATAGTGACAATATCAGCTAACATTTCCACAGGTCTTTAAGGTTTACAAAATGTTCTATATATGTTATCCCATCTGATTCTCTCAACTAGTTTGCATTGTAGATGCTGTCATTATCCCCATTTTACAGATGGGGATAGTAAGACTGAAAGAGGCCAGAGTCATATAACTAGTATGTATTTGCTGCAGCATTTGGACTCAGATCTTCTTGACTCTAAAGCCAGCACTCTGAGATGTCTTTATTGAAGAAAAGGAATGGATGAGATGGTTTTGGGGCAGAGTTTAGTGTGAGAATAAAAAGATGAGCCAAGGGCTCATTCTTATAAGTCAGGAGGGGAAAAAGAGCCAAGATATCCTCAGAATAAGATAAGTGAATCAGGAACATAGGAAGCATCATGAACATTGAGAATTGTGGAAACTGAAAAAGAGCCATTACATTGAGCAAATAAGAACTTACTGGGTTTTGATTTTAGTTTAACTAAACTTTTTTTTTTTTTCTTGTTTTATGCATGGAGGGGAGGTAGGACTTAGAGAAGGAGGGAGGACTATGTTGGGAAATTTAGGTAATATAAAGACAAAAAATATTAAGAACTTAAAAAAAATTCATTGATCTTAAAGATCAATAGACTGACAAAAAGAGAAACTAGCTTATTGGGATTTGAGGAGTGCATGGGCACTCCTCAAAATTATAGACCACTCTTTCTGGAAGTTTGGAGAGTGGTGTGTGTGTGTGTGTGTGTGTGTGCATGCGTGTGTGTGTGTGTGTGTGTGTGTGTACATATATACACAATGCCTTGAGTATATAATAATCTCAAAGGAAGAATATACTGTTTTGTTTTCAGGTTCTCAAACCTAAGCTTGTTTGTACGCAAAGGGAAGAATGTAAGAAAGAATGAAAAATGAGAGGGCTTGATCATTAAAATAAGATGGTATAGAATCAAAGACAAGTTTTGGCAAAAAGATAGCACCACTTCTTTATCTGAAACTTGTGGAAAGGAGAGAATAGGTAAAGACCAAAAGATTCTGAGGAAGAGAAGAGAAAACATAAAGGGAAATAAGACAAATGATGTTGATCTTAGATGAAATTATCAGTCAGGGAATGGAGGAGACAAATAGTTGGATCCTTGAAATGAAAGTTATACAACAGCCCCCAGTGTGAGATAGTCTAAATTAGAGAGCCTATTAGAAATGAATTTTTTTTAAAACTCTGTACATCACTTAGAAGTGAATTAAATTAAGATTGGGTAATTTACATTTTTTCATACTTGATATGTTGCATATTTCTAGACAATTGCTGTCTTTAGTTTCATTCTTGTATCTTTAAAATTATTTAGAAACAAGTTATTAGAATTATTGGTTTGATTCCTAAGAAAAATATTAAGTATTAATTTCATCAGTTTTCAACTAGAATTGATTAAACACCAAATGCTGATTACTGGCCTGGAAAAAGTATCTTTTTTATCAGTGACACAGACACCATTCCTTATTTTGTGTTTCATGTGTTTGAAGGTTTGGACAGTTCGTTGCTTCTACTTTGCCAACATTTGCTGTCTGTGAGAAATTTGTAGTCATGGAAATAAACAATGAAGAAAAGCTGGACACAGGTAAGAGCTCTAGGATTTGAAAAATAATAGTAGTAGGAACGTTTATTTTGGCAGGCCAAAATGAGATATAAAATTTTATTGGTAACAGTTTCTTAATTTTTTCTATTCAGTAGTACTTTTTCCCTCTCTTGTGGGTTGCACAGACCTATGATGGTAATTCAAACCTCAGATTTGCATCTAAAAGAATGAGTTACTATGATGGTAGAGATGAATGGAAAGGAGGAATTAGTAGGTTAGTAATTTATATGGAAAAACTTCAATAAAAAACTTTTTAATACATAGAAGAAAATTAAAAGTACAGCACAGGACACAAATAGAATTTTGTTAATACTTTGGTAAGTTATATACATGTACATACACATATATGTATATATACATATATATATATATATATATACACCATATACATATGCATACTTGTACAAACATACAGAGAGAAAATTCAGTTTTTAAAAAGTGCATATAACTTGAACAAGCAAAATAAAGTAAAATAGCAACAAATGTATAAATGAAAAGGAAATTCTTGTGTTATGAATCTACTGAATCCTCAAAATATTTATCATAGAAAAATAAAATTAATTAAAATGTGATTTCCATTCCCCTGCTTCTTCCAAATTGTGTATTTTATAAAGCTTTATAATAGCCTTCTTTTATAATCCAGTACCCTTAGTTACAGAGGTTCTTGGCCTGGGGCCTTTGAGCTGAAAATAAAAAAAATTGATAGCTGCATTTCAGTATAATTGGTTTCATTTGTAATTCTATGTATTGTATTTTATTCATTTGAAAGCATTACTTTGAGAAAGGATCCCAAGGTGTTACCAGATTCCCAAAGGAGATCCATGACACAAAATAGTTAAGAACCTCTATTTGCTTGGGTTTTAAAATTTTTTACTTACATGGACTTTTCTGGAACATACTAAATGAAGGAACTTTTCAAGATACTTCTCTTTGCCACCCACTTTTCCTCCAGATCCCATGACCTATGCATATGTTATCTTTGTTTTCTTTCCCCCTCAAACAGTATTATTTATGGAAAGAAGGATTTATTACTCTTGGACACTACCTTACATTTTTAACAAATACATGGTGTAGAAATGGAAAATTGCTTGAAATGTAGGTATGATTGCAGCTTTTAAAAACCACTGTTTCTATAACAATACCCACTTGCTCTGTGTGAAGTAAAAGATATTCTTCAGTCCTTTTACAGGAGATCACACTTGATCTCCACTGCATTGTTGATGAGGAAAATATAGAAAAGTTAGTTGATTTGTCCAGGATCAAAGACCAGGCAATGTCAGCCTAAATATCGTCAGTAGGGCTGTTATCTCAGATGCAGCCATAAGTGCAGTGGTCCCTCTCATAATCATTGATCTGTCTTGGTCTTCTGGATAGTGAGACAGCCTTTGGGGCAAGAAGGTTGAAGTCAGGTCCCTTCTCTTGACCTATCCTAGTTGGTTGGGCTTTATATACTCTGCATATAAGTTAAATTTATAAATAAGGTGACAATATACAGCCTTATTGCCTTTCTTTTCCTATCTTAAACCAATTGTTGTTCTGCATTCTGATCTAACTATTGCTTATTGGCCCACATACAGGTTCCTCAGGAAACAAAGCCTTTGGGAATCCTCAGGAAAATCTCTTTGAGGGCTTGTAGCATTTTGTTGTGAACCCTCACAGTCAAAGACTTAATGTAGTCAATGAAGCAGAAGTAGATTTTTTTTTCTCTGAAATTTCCTTGCTTTCTTATGAAGAATATTTACAATTTGGTTTCTAGTTGTGCTGGAGCTGAGGCTTAAAGAAAGAAAAGAATTGGAGGCGTGCATAAATTTCAGTCCAAAACCACAATGACATAGGCTGGCATGTGCAGGAAAGGACAGCATTGTTGGTTGAGACAAGGAAGATAGTGTGGGGCCATGTTATTCGGGGCTTTAAAAACTAAATGGAGGCATTTGCATTTGTTCCTGAAGACAGTAGGAAGCAGGGGAAGAGGGATGTGGTCAGATCTTTTAAAAAAGTCACTTTGGCTTCTGTGGTATGAAGAAACTTGAATCAGTGGAAGTTAGGAGGCTCTCATAATCATCCAGATTAAAAGTGAGGACAACCTGAATTTAGGTAGGGAGCAGGATTTGAAAATGATATGTTGTGGGAACAGATGTGGTAAGTTGAGTATCTGAGTATCTAGATTGGTGAGGGAGAATGGGGAGCTGATGTTAATGCCAAAATAAAGAACTTAAGAGATTGAAGCAATGGTGGCTTTTTTGGTTTTTGACCGAAATAGCAAAGTTTGGAATAAAGTAGGTTTGGGGGAGAGATAACTGTTTTGTATATGTTGATTCTAAAAATTTTCAAATCTCAAAATCTTTGCAATTTGGGATATCCAGTTTGAAATGTGATGGTATAATTGGTGAGAGAGGATTGAAACTCAAGAGAAATTTTAGCTTTGATATATCAGGGGATATATAATCCTCTTCTTTCCACTCTTCAACCATAGCCCATGCCAAGGAATATGAAAGAACCTTCTTTCAACAAATACTTTTTCCTTTCTACCTCTATAACTCTCCTTTTCTCCTTCACTTTTCTTCTGCCTCTTTCTCTTCTTCTTCCCCTTATTTTCTTCAACCCTCTTTATGAGAAACTTCTTCCTCCTTTGCTTCTATGTTCCCTTTTCACCCCTTCATATCATTTTTTCTTTTCTTTCCCTTTCTTCTTTGACTTTTTTTCTTCTTATCTTTCCATCTCTTATTCTCATTTTCCTCTGCCCCACCATTTCTTCTCCTCTATATCCTTGTTCCATAATTTTACACAATCAGGGAAAGAAATATATTTACATCCACCTACACTATTACATTGTCATGGGGTTTTGTTATGTTTTATTTCATTTTATTTTTTAATTTTTATTTGCATAACATATGTATGGGTAGTTCCTCAGCATTGATCTTTACAAAGCTTTCCGTTACAAATTTTACCCCCCAGTCCCCACCCCTCCCCTTATGTTTTATTTCTATGAGGCATGAAGTTGATTTTTTTTTGTTAGTGAATTATCTTTTATGCACAAAAATTATTTTAATCTATGTAAGAATAATGAATGTTATCAGTTCAGATTAGATCAGAGCTTAGATAATCATATCTCAAGAGTAAGAGATGATATCTGACTTTACCTTATGTTTTTTCTGTTTCCCATGTTATTTGTGAGATGTGTGAAAAAAGTTTTCTAGATAACTTGTTTGGGAAAGAAAATCCTATGATTTCAGTCCTCAGTAAATATTCTCATGAGATATGAGCTCTCTCACATACAAAGTTTAATTACTCTCTTTTCTTAGGAACTGAAGAAGATTTTGGAGGTCTTGTATCTGCTAATCTTATCCTTTTGAGAAATAGACTGTTAGATATTCTACTCAAATTAGTCTACTCATCAAAGGAAAAGACTAGCATTAATATACAGTAAGTAGAACTCCTTGACATTACATGCTGATTGTTTGTCTTTCCCTTTAGTTTGATGTACTTACAAAATTGATAACATAAGTCAACCAACCTTACTTAAGAACTTAAGAATATGTAGAGAGATAACTTGCATCATCAATTCATTTTAATGAAAGTTAATTGTATTTTTTTAAAAAAACAACAAAAAATTCAAATTATTTCATCATGAGATTTTGAATTGTGTCTGACTAAATCCTGAAACTAATTCTGAAATTTGTTCCTCTTCCCCTTGAGTAGAGCTTGTGAAGACCTAGTTAGGACGCTGGGCTTTGACTGGCTCCTGATGTTTACCGAGGAACATTTGCACTCAACTACAGTGACTGCAGCCATGAGGATTTTGGTTGTCTTGCTGAGTAACCAGTCTGTTCTCATCAAATTTAAAGAAGGGCTCAGTGGTGGAGGCTGGCTTGAGCAAACAGATTCTGTCTTAACCAATAAAATTGGCACCGTGCTAGGTATGAAACTTTTTACTTTGAAGAGGTAAGATTTTATGTTCTACCTGACCTTAGCAGCAGCTTGTGATTACTGATCCTTTAGCTCATGGAGCCTGTAGTCCATCCAGCTTTGTAACATCTCTCCATCTTGGGCTCAAGTCACAAGTATTCTCAGTAATAAATCATCAGTCTGGGTCATTCCTGCTCAATTTGAAAACTGGGAACTTCTGAAGTGAAATGGAGTCTAAGTTTATAGTTATTCACCAAGTTATTGGGTAAATCCTTCACAAAGATTGATTGAGCATCTAGTAGGCACTAGACATTATACCAAGTATTGAGGACATCAAGTATTGAAGAACAAAAATAGTTCTTTTCCTGAAGGAGTTAATGATCTGATTGGAGAATGGACACAGAACAACATCCAAACTACTGTCTACAAACAACTCTCGTGACTGTATTATACATAGTCAGAGAGAGATCTCTACATCACTCTTTCTCTGAATAGAGAGAGAGAGAGAGAGAGAGAGAGAGAGAGAGAGAGAGAGAGAGAGTGTGTTGGTGATAATTTCATAGGAAAAGCCTTAGCATTAAAGAAGACCAGGAAGAACTTCTTAGGTCAGCTGTGATTTTATGATTTGAATGCAGGTTTTCCTGACTGGAGTTCTGTTCACTATATCTCTCTATACCTATCTTTCTCAACTTAAAACTTATTTATTGTGTGAAATCAAAACTTTTTTTTTTCCCAAAAATTCAGAGGAATAATATGTTTAAAAAAAGAATTAGTATTAGATCAGAAGGGTAGCCAGGTAATGCAGTAGCTAGAGTATTGGGCCTGGAGTCAGGAAGACTCATCTTCCTGAGTTCAGATCTGACCTCAGACACTTACAAACAAGTCAGTTACCTATTTGCTTCAGTTTCCTTATCTGTACAATGAAATGGAAAAGGACACAGCAAATCATTCTAGCATCTTTGTCAAGAAAAAACCCCAAATGGAGCCACAGTCAGACACTGAAAAACAGCAACAAAAATTAGAATAGAATTTCTCTTTTTTTTTAAATTTTTTTAAATTTATTAATACATTTTATTTGCAAAACATATGTATGGGTAATTCCTAAACATTAATCCTTACAAAGCTTTCTGTTACAGATTTTTCCCCCCCTACTCCCCACCCCTCCCCTAGATGGCAGGATATCTACTACATGATAATTATGTTAGAATACTTAAGAAATCGAATATATGTATAGTTATTGCATCATTTTTTGTGCAGGAAAAATTGTATCTACAAGAAAGAATAATCCGATAAAGGAAACACAATGCAAGCAAACCTCAATAGAGAACATGAAAATGTTATGTTATGGTCCACATTTCACATCCCTCTCTCTGGGTGTATATGGCTTTCTTCACTGAACAATTGTAATTGGTTTGAAGCATTTCATTGTTGAAGAGAGTCATGTTCATTAGAACTGATCCTCATATAGTATTGCTGTTGCCGTGAATAATGATCTCCTTGGTTCTGCTCATTTCACTCAGCATCAGTTCATGCAAGCCTCTTCAGGCCTCTCTGAAATCATCCTGCTGGTCTTTTCTTACAGAGCAATAATATTCCATAACATTCACACACCATGATTTATTCAGCCACTCTCCAGTTGATGGGCATCCATTCAGTTTCCAGTTTCTAGCCACTACAAAAAGGGCTGCCACAAACATTCTTGCACATGTGGGTCCCTTTCCCTCCTTTAAGATCTCTTTGGGATATAAGCCCAATAGAAACACTGCTGGGTCAAAGGGTATGCACAGTTTGATAACTTTTTGAGCATAGCTCCAAATTGCTCTCCAGAATGGTTGGATCCATTCACAGCTCCACCAACAATGCATCAGTGTCCCAGTCTTCCCACATCCCCTCCAACATTCATTGTTATCTTTTCCTGTCATTTTAGCCAATCTGACAGGTGTGTAGTGGAACCTCAGGGTTGTCTTAATTTGCATTTCTCTGATCAATAGTGATTTGGAGCAACTTTTCATGTGACTACAAATAGTTTTAATTTCATCATCTGAAAATTGTCTCTTCATATCCTTTGACCATTTATCAATTGGAGAATGGCTTGAATAGAATAGAATTTCTCAAAACTATGCCGCTAGGTATCTTGAAATACCTTAAGTTGATTTGCTTTTATTTTTTTTAATGGATTTTATGTTGTCTGCTAATAGTTATTAAAAACTTAATTAGAAAATTTTACTGTGAGAGGTCTGCCAAAGTTTAAAACTAAAGGATTCTGTCACTGTGGAAAGTTTGAGAACTCTTTACAGATAATTTACTCAAGCTTCTTCTTTTTATAGGTGAAAGAATTGAGGCATAGATAGATTGACTTGTCCAAGCACCTTATTGTTGCAATGGTTTATGTTCCAAATTCTTTATTAGGTTCTCTGAGTAAAAAAATAGAAGTGGTTGGTATTTTTTCAATAGAGACCTCCAAGCAAGACAACTTCTTATAAGGAGATTATAGAGAATACTTGAGACAAGAATTTCCTTGATTTCAAGGATTCCTTTTTGTGATTTGTCCTCAAAGTGTTAATAAATTAAGGGATGTATCAGATTGAGCTAAACATTAAAGATAGAAATAGCTTTTAACCAGAAATTCAGCTATGCAGATGTACAGAGACAAGCTCTGTATTCTGCCTGAAAACCTACAGATCAGTGTCCCTGTCATCATCAGCTGATGTAATCAGGGTTGCTGGATAGGAAATCTGGATTCATGCTCTAAAAGAGGAAGTTGGTGATTGTTTCTGCCCTTTGGATGGTTGACTATCTACCATCCAAATATGCCATCATATTAATTGATTCAGATTTTCATATGAATGAATTTTTTTAATTTTAATTTAATTTTAATTTTAATTTTTTTTTTTTTTTTTTTTTTGCTGTGGCAGTTGGGGTTAAGTGACTTGCCCAGGGTCACACAGCTAGGAAGTGTTAAGTGTCTGAAACCAAATTTGAACTGAGGTCTTCCTGACTTCAGGACTGGTACTCTATCTACTGTGCCCACCTGGCTGCCCCCAAATGAATTTTTAAAAGCTCCAGTTTCACTATAGACCAGTTGAGTAATAAAATATTCTGTGGGAAAAATCTATTTTGTTTTCTGGTGTGAGACTATTCTATAGATTCATAGAGGATTTCAAATTTGAAATACCTATAATTTAGGTATTTGTACCACATTTTGATGCCTCCCATACAAAAATGAGACTTCAGTTGTAATCCCATGTTGGCCCCCTCCCAAACTATATAAAACACTAAATTTTCTGTGCCCCAGTTTCCTATCTTGGGACCATTCTTACTTGACATCCTTTCCAATGTGCATAATCCATGATTTTATTCAGTGAAACTTTTCAAGTTTCCATAGCTTGCATAGAAGTTGCAGCTTAATATTTTTGTTGTTCTGTATACTCTGGTTACATGTTTTCTTTCACTTCCCATTTAGAGAAATAAATGTACATTCATGTTTTTTAATGAAAAAAACTTTTCATTTTCTCATGAATCATTTTTCCAAAACATCTTCACATCTCCCCCCCTCAATCTCACCTGTACCTTGTACTAACTTTCTGTGTTCAGGGTAAAGTCACAGCATCACAGAATTTTGGAATTGGAAGTACTTCATCAATTGTCTAGTCCAAAAACTGCCCAAAAAGAAATCCTTACACTACACACTAGACAAATGGTTGTCCAACATTTGCTTGGAAACCCCAAGGGAAGTGGAATCCACTATTTCTGGAGGCAGCGTTTTGTATATATTTGTAAGGGATTAAATCAATAGTTGACTACTATTAATATGACTTCTAGACATAAATATCATTTTAACCTATTTTATTCCAAATTTTTATGTCATAGGCACAATAAGATTTGGTGTGCCAAGTTTTACACTAATTTCTCTCTGTCTCTCTGTCTCTCTCAGGATTCAATGTGGGCAGAAGTGCTGGTGGACGATCAGCTATTAGGGAGATTAATCGGGATGCTTGTCATTTTCCTGGTTTTCCAGTTCTTCAGTCATTTCTCCCTAAGCATACTAACGTCCCTGCGCTATATTTCCTCCTCATGGCCCTCTTTCTACAACAACCAGTTGCTGAGCTGCCTGAAAACCTACAGGTCAGTGTACCTGTCATCAGCAGCCGATGTAATCAGGGTTGCCAGGTAGGAATTTATCTAACAAGGCACAACTGTAATTTGGGACTGGGGATTGAAAATGTGGGTTAGGCAGGAGGGAGGGAACAAACTTACCAGTGGGAATTATGGGTTAATTTCTTCAAAAAACCATTTCTGTGTTAAATCTGGAAGTTATTTAGTACATATGTCTAAAGGTGACAATAGAAAATTGAAGATAGGTTTATTCTAAATTCACAATAAGGGTGACTTTTCTTATTTATAAGTTTAAAGTAAGTAAAATAAGCACATTATTTTCCTGTATTCATAAGATTTATCAGAAAATCAACACTGAAATGAACATTTTCCCTGCTGACCTAAAGAATTTTGTGGAATTTTATTTATTTTAAGAATATAGCTCTTTTGAAAAACTAGAAAATAAAAGACTTTAATTTTATTTTTTCACAATGACTTATGGTATTAAAGAAATATGTTTAAAATAATTTATTATTATTAAAAAGCTAATTTGTAAAATAGTTTAAAGTAAGATAATATCTAAGTTAAGAAAGCAGAAGATAAAATAAAGCTTTTATGTTTTCTGATTTCCTGACAATTAAGCATAAACCAGTATATCATTCAATCAGTATTTATCAAGTACCTAACTTAGCACTATGCTAAGCACGGAGGATGCAAAAAGAAGCAAAAGACAATCCTTGCTTTCAAGGAGCTTGCAGTCTAATGGAAAATTGGGAAAGCAACACGGAAAGATTATTCAAGGCAAGCTATAATAAAGATAAAATTATAGAGAAAAAGAACTAGAATTGAGGGGTTCAACAAAACTTCTTGTAGAAGGCGAGGAGATAGCTAACTAGCCATGCAGGATTTTTAAATTACCTTAGATTTAATTATGCTTCAGCATCCTGGAGCACAAACCTTTCAAAATGCTAATGTTATCTTAGTCAATTCCAATATTTTTTAATCCTTTTAAAATTAAAATCCTTCACTGTGTATCCTAATGTTGGCCTAATAAATGAATGAGTCACCTGATAGAGATCTGTTTGATCTCCTAACAATTATTTTTCATGTTCATATGGTTCAAAAAATGCATTTTAGCAAGAAACAAACCCCCACAACTACACCTTACTTTAATGACAGGAACTCCTCTGAGCAATGTTAAATCAGATTTGAAAGTTATTAGTTTGCTTGTTTTTGGGGAAGGTGTTCATTCAAATTATTTTCTAATTGAGAATCAGTTGAGAAAATTATTATGCTTTAAATTTAGTAGTTAGTATAGTTCAATATGATTTCATTCCTTTGACCATCATGTTAATTTGTTCTGGAAATTCTTCTTTTATAATAATTTATTGGAAAATATATGTAGTCTTATAATATAGTCTGTTTATGTTGATAAGACAACACTATTCTGGTCAGTATTCTTTAACAATTTATCTTTTTAGATAGAAAGGTATTATAGGATATAGGTGAAAGTGAAGTTCATCTCTCATTCTGAATCTTTACACTAACTAAAACCGATTGTGATTATTAGTCCAACATCCATCTGATCTTTGAAAGATATCAAAATATTAGAAATCCAGCTTCCTGTTGAGGAAAAGAATCTATACTTATTATT
Organism: Myrmecobius fasciatus; assembly: GCA_023553655.1. Taxonomy (NCBI): domain Eukaryota; kingdom Metazoa; phylum Chordata; class Mammalia; order Dasyuromorphia; family Myrmecobiidae; genus Myrmecobius; species Myrmecobius fasciatus. The sequence continues at coordinate 483,017 of JAJPUD010000923.1, forward strand.
GTTTTACTTCATTCCCATAGTTTGATTTGGACTCCATTTGGACATTTATCTTTGGAGTTCCTGCTTCCAGTGGAACTGTGGTCTCTTCAATCCATAATGTTTGTACAGAAGCTGCTTTTTTGTTATTGGGAATGCTTCGTAGCATGCTGAATTCAGTAAGTATAATGAAGCCCTGAGAAACATTAATAACTCCATCTGCCTCTACTATTCTGAATAAAAGAACATTGATCAAAATGTTCCACTGCGCTATAAATTTATTGTGTTACTTTGAGAATCTCATTCCCACAATTTTCATCTCCATGATAATAATGTCTTACTTTGGCACAAAAGAACCTTATCAAAGCATTTGTAGCAGTATATGATATTTTCATTATCATGACTCTCATCATCACGTATCTCTCAGATCCTGATGCAGATGCTATGATTAGCCATTGCTTTCAGAAGGATACTGCTACCACTTTGAGTTGTCAGTGAGTCATCTCTGGCTCTGACAGCTCTCTTGGACTGACACAGTTTCCTGAGGGATAGGTAGTGAACAAGACAGAACTCTCTTCCAGCTCTTAGGGATTCCCTTTCTTGGGCTACTTTTGGAATGTCAGATTTTGATCTGCCTTCCTAGGTAGGTAATACTCAGCTCCAGAAGCGTTTCTGATTCCTCCGCCAATCCCAAGGTGTTCCATGTTCGCTGTATTGTACACCCAATGATCTGCCTTCACCCAATGATTAAAGCACTTTGATGACATCTAGCTTATGTTTTAATTCAGTTGCAAAGATCTGAGCCTTCTGTTGTTAAATTGATTTGAGTGGTTTTTCTGTCTCCTACTTTTATCTTATGTATGGTATTGGTCTTGAATATGGTATTTGTTTTATGGCGTTTTCCTTATTAGCTTTCAAGCATGTAACTTTTTTTTTTTTTTTGCTCTTTGCTGAGGCAATTGGATCAAATGACTTGCCCAGGGTCACACAGCTAGGGAATGTTAAGTGTCTGAGACCAGATTTGAACACAGGTCCTCCTGACTTCAGGGCTAGTGCTCTATCCACTGCGCCACCTAACTGCCCCAAGCACGTAACATTTTAAACTGTGACAAAGCATTTTTTTCACAGCCACCTTCTGAGAACTGTTGTGCAAGGCATATTTAATATTGGGTGTCTATGAGGAGAGTAGGGACAAGTATAATAATAAATTCTGAGCACACATATACTAGATAAATAGAGCCAGAGGGGTTTCAGCTCCTGGTGATTAGAGAAATCATTTTCTCTCTTTGCCTTTTAGAGCCTACTTTTTAAAGATGAGGAAATGAAGACCCTGAGAATTAAAGTAAACAAATGCCCAAGGGCACACAATGGCAGAGCCAGGATTTATCTTGGTACTTAGTTCCATGTATATCATACTCTCTCCTATTCTACACTATGATATATACTTGGAGATAAATGTGCCACAAATACTTGAAATACTGATCTAGAGATTAATGTGGTCACATACCCATACAAACCTGGAAGATTTGTAGATGTGGATACAGTCATTCTTACCTTAAACAAATTACAGAATAACATAGCCATTTATCACAAATATCTTTAAATAATAGTTAACTTTTGCATAATGTTTTATAGTACAAGCACTTTTTCCAATTGTTAAGAAACTGAAGCTCAATGTAGTTAAAGTGATTTTTTTTTCATTTACACAAATAAGCAAACATCAGCACTGAATTGTGAATTTGAAAATCTTCTGATTCCAGGACCTGTATGCTTCCCATTAAACTATGTTGCCTCACTAAACAAAGAGAAAAATCAAAGGACTTGTACCTTGCACAAAGCAGTATTTTAAAACATGTGATATAGATTGACAATCTAATATACTTCAAAAACCCTTAGATTTGGAGTCATTTTATATAGCCATATGTATAACAATTTGAAAAAATATTTTAAACGGTTTTTCATGGAAATCTTTAAAAAGTGTAGTCTTGCTTTCTTGCCTTTTTAAAGTATATTGAACATACTTCAAGTTTTTGCTGACTCAGTGTTATTAGGTACATCAGTTATTGTACTATTCTACTAGTATTCTACTAGTACTACTATTATAGTATTACTACATTTAGTATTATCTAACAATATATTTGTATTATAGTATACAGTATGTGGGGCTAATTGAGGTAGTTTGTTCTTATACTTAAGTAGCTTTAGACTTGATTAGAGAGAATACAGAATTAGAGGATCTAAGATAATTGTTATTGTAATGGGATGAGCAAGTATTTCCCAATGTACCCTGAAATGACCCTCGAATTTATTTCACACATTGCTACATATTTTTACCCGAGCTGCAGTACTAGCACCGGCTTTGTTGTTTTTATGTTTTCTAATCTGATGGGAAATCAAAATGCAAACAAATATTTACAAAACAAGTTTATATACAAAATATGTTGGAAATAATTAGCAGATGGAAGTCACTAGAATTAAGAAGTATTTCACTAAAAGAAGAGATTTTATTTGGGACATAAAAGTCTTTTTAAAAAGTTTATTTATTTGATACTCTTCCCTAGTTACATTTAAAATAGTTTTTTGAGACCAAGTCAGTAAATATTGAATTGAGGAGGGAAAGCCTTCCAAGCATGGGAAAGTCCCAGAGAAAACACCCAGAATATATCTCTTTTATTTTATTTTGATTTTTCTTTGATTTTCCATGGAAAAGTTTCTTTGAAGATCAGAAAAGGAGCAGTTTTGAATATCCATATTGTACAGGGAGAAGACTATTTTTGCAACATATAAATATTTCATGATATACAAGTCATTAAATTGTATTTGTGCTAATGTGTGTATATTTTTAATGATTTTCAGTGAGTTGTCTCATCATACTTTTTAAAAAGTAGCATATGCTAATTCTTTATTTCTCTTCTTGCTTTCATAATAGCCTTGGCAATCAGAAGAAGAAGGGTCTTGGCTCAGAGAATATCCTGTTACTTTGATGCAGTTTTTTAGATACTTATATCACAATGTCCCAGACCTCAGTTCAATGTGGATGAGCCCGGAGTTTCTGTGTGCACTAGCAGCTACTGTCTTCCCTTTCAACATCCGACCGTACTCTGAGATGGTATGTGTAGCAAGAATTTTCAGAATCCTTCATAGTCACTAATAAAGAATAAGCCAGCACAGGTTATAGTCGGAGAAGTACATAATTTATTTATCTACCCAAGAGTGTGATGCACCCTATCAGTAGGTGATGGGTGACAAAGCACATACATTTCTGTGTGTATATGTGTATAGAGTCTGTAAGAAGAAAGGAGAGAGAGGGAAACAGAATAGACAAAATAAAGAGAACTAGGTGAGTTCCTGTAATTCTTTAAAATTCTTTGCATTTTCATTTATAACTATAAAGTGATTGGGAAAAGTAGATATTGCAGGAGACAGTATATTCATGTCACAAAGAAACAGAAAAATACTAATAATAGCAAATATAGCCTAAAATGGAGTTAGTCATGTTCTCCCAAACATCCACTTTTGATATTGGAAAGAGAGAGGAAAATTGCCCCACCTGGAATTAATCTGTTTCAGTCTTTTATAAAGCTTTCAGAATTTCAGTTTTTGATAACTTTAGAGTCAACCTATAGCTTCATTTTTTAAAATCTCAAAGATCCCAAAAGTTTGGTTTTATTTCCTTTCACATCATTCTAACTGATTTTCTCATGGTAGAGTTTTCAATTCCTTGTTGCTTAATTAAGTTATGTATTCCAACAACTTAGAGGATTCTATGTGACCTACATCTTTGATTTCAAAGTTCTAATTAATTCTTATTTCTAAAATGTTTTGTACTTCCTAAGCATGATCTATTTAAAAGATTGAATTATTATAAACCTTAGGATTTCATCATTTTCAAAAGTAACAATATGAGGCATCATTAAATATAACACATTATAATGTAACTTATGTGAAAACAAAGAGAAGTTAGCACTTTGATAAATAAAGCTTAGTAGTAGTGAGAAGATTAAGGCATTTTTCTATTTTGTTTTTGAACAGGTTACTGATCTTGATGATGAAGTAGGATCTCCCGCAGAAGAATTCAAAGCTTTTTCAGGTGACACAGGGATGAACAGAAGCCAATCAGAATACTGTAACGTTGGCTCCAAAACGTACTTGACCAACCACCCAGCAAAAAAGTTTGTTTTTGATTTCATGCGAGTCTTGATTATAGACAATCTCTGTCTCACACCTGCCAGCAAACAGACTCCACTGATTGACCTGCTGTTGGAGGTAAAATCAAGGAAATGAGCTTATTTCAATGTAGTTTCATGGAGAGGCAGAATGTATATAATCTATCAGGATCAGAAAAGTGTTTGCAAATTTTTTAGTTGCTAAAAGCATTTTTTAGTAGAAATGTACAAACATAGAACATATTTCTCACATGTAGAAAGGATTCGCCACATTTGGGCCCCATAAAAGTACTTTTGAGTACTTATACATGAAGATTAGAATGACTAGAAATGTTGATCTGCATCTCTGTATCAACACTTTTATGGCTTAGTTACTTTGAACCAGGGAGTTAAGTCCGCTTTGCTTCTACCCCTGTTTTCTTGTAGCTCTGTTTTCTACTTCAGAATGAAAATGTTACTATGTATCCTTCCTGATAACATTGATAATGCCAAATCTAAAGAAAAATGAAAGGTTATAAGAATTGTCCTGCAATCTTATTTGCTAAAACCAGCCTCTATAAATAGTGGGGTTTTTTGTTTTTTTTGTTTTTTGTTTTTTTTTTAATCAGTACTACTTGGGCAGTAAATGTTCCCTCTTGTGGTTAACAGAAGCACTGCAATGCAATGCTTCTGTTCATCCCTGTGTCACCTGAATGCAGTACTTTTGTTCATCAAGGCAATGTATATGAGGACTTTATAGTGTATTGTTTAGTAAGATAACTTTACCATAATTAGTTACACATGGACAATAAGCAGACAAGAGGAATATTTGGGGGTTTGCTTGTTTGTTTGGTGTTCTCAGAATTCTCAGTAGTGATTAAATAAGAAAAATTTTCACCAATGAAACATACAATTGAGTAAAATGTAGACCTGTTAAATTTTCAAATAATAGCAATCTCAGGGAAGAAAGGATGATAACATTTGACATTTATACAGTGAATTAAGTGGGGGAAATGAAACATTTCACTCCGCAAAGCACTGAGGACCAGTAGTGTAAAGGAATTGAGCATGAAAACTTTGAAGGACTAAATAAAACTGACCAACTCAGTGTTAAACCACAAGTGTAAAATAATAAAGATGAAACAAGACACTTCCTTTTAGATATGTGTTTTAAAAAGCAGAGATGTCCATTTTCAGACATAGATAATGTGGAATTTGGTTTGTCTAAAAATGCACCTATATATTGAAACCTTTTTAAAAAAAAAAAAACTTTGTTCAGTGGGATGAGAGTAGTGTAGAGGGAAATACAGATTAATTTTTTAAATGTTTGGTAATTGAAAAAAATTTAAATTAAAGCAAAAGAAAACCAATCCCGCTAGAATTAAAAGGGTAATGTAACTGGGACAAATATTCATAGATAATTATTCTGAGAAAGGTCTTATGTCCAGGTTATATAGGGAAAGTGTTATATAGAGAATGAGAGATAAAAGAACAGGAGGCATTTCACAATAGATAAATGTCATATGGGTAAGTAGTTGTTGTAATAGAAGCAATATTCTCCATCTACATGCAAATCAGGCTACTTTTTCCCTTACTTCCTGGTCTCTTAAGTACGAAGTAGCCATGGCAGACCATCATGGGCTTGATAGCTTAATTCAGCTTACTCAGGATGCCCTCAATACTTAATCTTTTTTGAATATCTTTCTATTATAGATAAGTAACAATATTACATCTTGAACTTAAACCACATGTGCAGAAATATTTATAGCAGCACATTTTTTTGTAGCAAAGTTCTTTTTTTATAGCAAAGTTTTATAACAAAGTCAAGTATAAACAAGTGTAGAGGGAAGTGATTAGAACCAGAACAAAGTAAAAAGGGATTGCAACATTGTAAAAACAACATTAACTTGGAAAGATGTAAAGGAACTGCTTCGCCAACCACAACTTTAGAAGGCCAATGATGAAACTTAATTTCTGCCTCTTGGCTGGGGGCGGAGAAGATATACATTTTAAAATATGCTCAGCATATGCCTTTTTTTTTTTGGTGCCTTATCTATTCTTGTTTGCTCCATCTGAGGGATTTCTCGTAATGAAAGAAATAAAGTAGTGAGAGGGACAATAGTGATTCCAAGAAAGAGAAAATTATCAATTAAAAAAATTAATATACAGAAGGAAATAGAGGAAGGTTCGGAAGGAGGTTATACAACAGGATAGCCTTGGAATGGGTGCATTAAATTTATTATTAGTATTTTTTTTTAAGTTGTGACATGGTTTCACTTATAGTCCTTGAAATACCCATGTTGATGTTTTTCAAATTTGAAATAATGAGGAATTAATATGGGTAAGGGGACAGCTGATAGAATTGCTTCTGCTAAATGAATTAGATATTTACCTGTTTGAAAAGTGATATTTGAAGTGGAAGATCTCTAAAGAACTGTTCAACCCCTTGATACTGTTTAGAGATTTTTTTTTTTTTTTTTTTGCCAGAATAGCTTGATATCAAAATGAGTGGGAAGGCATATGTGGAAACTCCTTCTCTGAAGGTCATTACACATAACAGATTTTCATCTTTCCTGAGTAGTTTTTGAAGACAAGTAAATTGATTAAATGCTTTGTTGCAGGTTATAACAAAGCTTATAGTAACTCCTCTCATAGTTTCTATTCTTCACTATGCTCTGTTGTCACCACCCTTCCCTTACCATTAGTGCTAGGGTTTTCAAAAAACAAAAAATACAATAGCAGTAGTTCCCAGAAGTAAGTTTACAGTTAAACCATTCATCCTTTACTCATTTGGCAAAATCTGTTAAATGCCTACTACGTGCAAATCATTTCTAGACACTAAGATGATGCAGTGATGTGTTGAAAGAAAGGAATGTGTCTCAAGTAGTTGATAATCTGTATTTGAGTAATAAGTATCTAAGTAATTAGTGTGCATTATAGCACATAAAGCTTTAACAGAGGTGGGAATAAATTGCTATGAGAATTTTAAGGTTTACTTCCTAAATATCTAGGTGATCTATGAGTTAGGTGACACCTGGAGGAAACAGAGGTAGTCCACAAACAGGTCCTTAGAAAAAGATCCAAGAGTTTGAACATCCTGTGAGTTTAGTAGGAGTCAGCAATTGGATAGCACACCCAAAAGACATTAGAATTATCTCAGGCAACAAGAAGAAAGAATGGGGTCTAGGAATTAGGAGGCAATTGTTCCACCACAGTCCTTTCTGGCCGGGCCACTCTGAAGTATTGCATTTAGTGCTAGGTACCATATGCAAGGAAGGATACCATAGTTAATCATCTGTAAGCTAGTACTGGGCTTGGAGAGCTTGGAGATGAGAATATCCAAACTGACAATTGCCTTCATTCAACCATGTAACAAGAAGGAATTAAGATCTCGTATGTGGAAGAAGGATATAGACTTCTTCCTGGCATGAGATCACAGAAGTAGGCATGATGGGTAGAAGCTTCAAAGAGGCACATCTAGCCTTGATGTAAAGATCCCCTGACAAGTAGTTAGATTGAAATGATCTGCCTTAACTCCATGCCTTTTTTGAGACTTGTAGACCAGCTTGACAGACTTTGGAGATCTCTTGGGAAAAGGCAGATAACCTTTTAGATATGTTGTGGAAAGGAGTTTTTAAAATTCTGCACTTTATGGCTTCTAAGATCCCTTCTCTGTGATTCTCTGCCCTTTAGAAGCTTAATATTCAATTGGAGAGACAAATCATACATGCCATAAAGAACAGATTTTATAAGATAAACAGGTATAAAAATTTATCATGGTGGAGATAACTCCCATATAGACTAATAAGATATCACAAATAGAAATGAAATTTTAAGATTTGGGAACATTTACACCATTTCATGTCATCTTTTGCTATTTGACATTTTAAAAATTTGATGTTTGATGCTATTACTAAGTTGAAATTCATAATATTTTTTTCCTTTATGTGGTTATAATCCTAAGAATCTTTTTCTTTGCAGGCTTCTCCTGAAAGGTCTACAAGGACTCAGCAAAAAGAATTTCAGACTTATGTTTTAGATAGTGTCATGGACCATTTGCTTGCAGCTGATGTTTTATTGGGTAATTTCATGTTTTTTTCTTTGACTTTTACCAGTCATCCTCTATTAAGAAACTCAAGTGAATCTTAATTTCCTTTTCTTCATCCTGTTTGAAATCTATTTTTAAGGATTTTCCTTTTCTATACTTTTAATCCACTGATTAAAGGTAGGGAAAAAAGCAACAAAAATATAAATCAAGAATTCTGGCCTAGATTTTTCATATAAATTGTGACATGTGACACAGAGGATGTGAAGGTTGGGCAGAAAAAAACCAAAACAACAGCATATAAAAACATCCTCCTCTTTTGAATAATTTAAAGACATCTTCCTTATATGAATATTTAGTTCTTTCAGACTTTATAAAGAGAACTGCATACAGAAAGTCTATTCATTCCAATACCTAGAAGTTTGTTTGTTTTATAGCCGTTCTATGAGAGAGTAAACTCCCCCTTTATCATTGTATATCATGACAAAAATGTGTTAAAGTGTAGTATGGGAGCATTCTCTCTCTGTCCCCTTCTCTTCCCCCTCCCCCCCCCCAGAAAACAGAAGAAATGTGAAAAAGAAATTATTTTGGTGCATAGGTGCATATGCTATTTGAAATTTAGCAATTAGTTTTCATCATTACATTATATTCCCAGCACTTAGAACATTTCTTTTCATATAACAGCATATAACACTTGAGAAATTGGATTGTTAAATTATTTTAATCATGGATGCCAGAATGGTCTTATTGTCCTATAGAACAATGGCCTTTAACTTTAAAAAAATGTTTATCCAGAGATTTTTAATATTATCATATTGTGCAAAAAGTACATCCTAAAATAGATGTTTTAAGCTCAGTTTTTGAGATTTGCTTAAATTGAACCTATTTATGATGTAAAACATACACTTTGGAATGAATGATATTTAAGATAAAATACCCGCATTTTTATAATTTAAAATCATTTTCACCTGCATGATTTCATTGTGATTCTTATGATAGGTAGGATAATTTCATTTTACAAATGAAAAAATAGCAACTAAGAGGTTGTTATATTTAGGACACTTAAGTTAAATAATCTACAGAAGGGATTAGTTTCCCTGTGATTACCCAGTTATCTAAAAATTTGTAAAGTAGTTAAGACAGTTTAGTACTAGTTGACTTATTTTAGAGTTACTTAATTCTTTTCATCTCCTATTGCACATGTATTAATTTTTTTGTCGATTTTTCCTCCTGGAATTTAGGAGAAGATGCATCTCTGCCCATTACCAGTGGAGGAAGTTATCAAGTGCTAGTGAACAATGTATTTTATTTCACCCAGCGTGTGGTAGACAAACTATGGCAGGGAATGTTCAATAAGGAATCTAAACTTCTTATCGATTTTATTATTCAACTAATTGCACAGGTAACCTGTTCAAACCTGTTGTACAAAGTTTCTTTTTCTTTTCTTTTTTTTTTTTTTTTGAAGTTTTTTGGTTTTATCTTTAATTTTAGTAATACTATTGATAAAATAGCAAAAACAATAATAGCAATAACAATATTGTAGAATGCAGGCTTCAAGGCAGGAAGGATTATTTTAGTTTTTTGATTGTGTTTTTAGCTCCCAACACAGCCCAAGAACTAATATTTATAATAATATTTTGCTGATGATTCCAAGATAGTGACTTTAAGAGGAAGCCAAAACAAATCTCTCTTGTATTTTTACATGAAGGAAAGCTTACTACTAAACATGTAGCAATATGTTTTCAAGGGTTTTCCAAATTTGTTTCTTAGAAATTGAACTGATGGACCCACCCATCAGTTTGTGGCCAACATTATAATTCCTGATATTCTTTTCCCCCCCAAGAGCTTTCTGTAGTCCATATACTTTCAATTGCTACAGAGTTGATTTATTTATATAGTACTCATTATGAGTAAATTCAAAATAAAAAGACTTTAGATCAGCCACCATTTTTGTATTTTGCCATGCCGCAAATCTTCTGTTTCTTCTGTTCCCTTCATCTGAGTGTTCCATGTCAATCTATGACTCAGGTATTTGTGAATAAGGATTATTTTTATGCTTTGTTCTAGTTACCTATTACTTTGTTCAGTAATTCATGGGAAAAATGTTTAAAATGGTAAACTGATATGCTGTTGCATAAGAATCATAGTGTTTTCTCAGGTTATTGTATGTGTGCCTCTTTTTTTTTTTTTTTTTTTTTTAAGCCAGAGTAGTGTGCTCCAAAAACCAGTGAAATAGAAACTTCTCACAAAATATTTTTAATTATTAAATTGTACATTGAACGTTTACTTTTTTTCCCCAAGGGTTTTTATGAATAGTAAATTATTTTTTTAACTTCAGCAGAGCATTCCTTGTTATAAAAATATTGCACTGTTCATTTTACCATGTACTTTTCATATGTTTAATTAGTCAAAACGAAGATCCCAAGGGTTGTCACTGGATGCCGTTTACCACTGCCTAAATAGGACCATCTTGTACCAGTTTTCAAGGGCACACAAAACAGTCCCACAGCAAGTTGCTCTCCTCGATTCTCTTAGGGTCCTTACTGTGAACAGAAACTTAATCTTAGGACCAGGAAACCATGACCAGGAGTTCATTAGCTGTCTGGCTCATTGCTTGATTAATCTGCATGTTGGAAGGTGAGTATTTTAATAAAAAAATCATCATATTGAAGTTCAGAAACTATGTATTCCTTCACTCTTTTCTTCAGTTTAGATTTGCAGCAAGAGTTTATGAGTTCAAAACTTGGCTTATCCTTTACTACTTATTTAGGGAACTGCCCATGGCATTGGTTTTCTACCTGTAAAATGAAGGAACACCTTGGCTGAACTCTTAACTTTTCTTCTGGTTCCCAAATTCTGTGACCCTCTGGTCATATCAGTTTATTTTTTTTAAAGGAAAGTTAAGCAAAAATAATCAAATTTTCTCATAAAAGCTAACACTTCTCAGCAGAAATCCAAATGAAGCACTTAAATTGATTACTCTTTAGAAATTACAACTCAGAACTATTTTACTATTTCTTGTATATTGCATTAGATCTGTGATCTCATTGATACAGATATACCATCCTGTGGTATAAAGTGCTCTTCTTCTATAACTCGGACAATTTGCTCCAAAAATCTGACAAAGAAAACTGATCCGGTGTACTTAAGAGCCTTCCTTCAGAATCTTCACAGGCTGCCTAGCAGTAACCCCTCAATCTTACTATGTGATCTGCCCACTTCTTTTCCCAGTTATATGTTTATTTGATCATTGTGCTTTATACTGTTTCTTTCGTGCATGCCTTCCTCAGTCATTCATAAGATCCTCATTATTTGAGGCCACTCCATTATAACTGCAGTTAAAGCAAAGATTACCATTTCATTATAAGTAATGGGAGTGGGGTTATTTGAACATTTAATTTGAAAAATATGTTAAAAATTATGAAAAAAGCTCACTTTTGTTTATAGTTAACAAATTGGATGTTTTAGTTTGCATGTAGCAAAATGAAGGACACAGGGTTGGGATAGTGTTGAATTTAGAATCTGGAAGACTTGTGTTCTAATCTTACACATTATTAACTGGATGACCCTGAGCTAAAGGAGTTAATCTCTCAGTGTTCCAGGCAGCTCTCTTAAGAACATAAATGCAGAGCAAGTGTCTATGAACATTGGTAACTATACAGATTGTTTTGTTTTTTAAACTAGAGGCAGCTTGGGGAGCATAGTAAAGAGAACACTGGGATCGGGGGGCTAGAAGCCCTGACCTCCTTCCCTGCCTCTAGTGCTCACTAGTAATGGGATGCTAACAGTCATCTCACCTTTCTCCACTTCAGACTCCTCATCTGTGAAAAGAAGGAGAGGAATCCATTGGCCTCTAAGGCCTCTTCCAGTTGTAAATGTGTGATCATATGATTGCAATTTTGTGTTCTTGAATAGTTCAGAAATCAAAGAAAGAATAAAATATTCATTTAAAAAAGTTTCCAACAAAATTGTGTGACAAAATAATATGGATTCTTTCATATTTGACATATACAGTATAACCTTGAAAAGAGCCATTGTTGCAAAATACTCAGTTAGCTTTCCTAAAGATATATATGTCTTACACTTTTTACATTCAGATCCTCTTTTGAAGATCATAATCAGTGAGATACTGATCAATACAAATGTTGATGCGCTCATAGCTGATGATGGGTAAGGATAGACAGTAGTATTAAATGGACAAAACGTGTGAGCAGGGACTGATTTTATAAGAGACAACCTCCCTTTGGGTTGTGTTTTGGTTCAGAACCTTTAAGGAGACAGTATGGTGTCCTAGGTAAAGAACAGACCTGAGAGTCCTGACACTGAGTTCAAGTTCTTCCTCTTCAAATTAGGGCATGGATATGGTTAGTGATAGAGCTGAAGAGACTGGGCAAAAGCCATTAGGTAGGAAGTCAGACAGACGGTGCTGCCAGAAGAGCCACTTTAGTATTCATTATTGGAGGAGGGGGATAGTAGAGAGTGGGTCATGGCATCAGTTACTACAAGGAAACGAAGGGGAGAAAGGTTCACTTTTCTGAGTAAATTAGCAGTGAGTTCCTCACCTGAAAGGTAGTAAGGGGGATGATGTAGCTTGAAGAGAGAAGAGATTTGGAATAGCCTCTGTGGGAAGCAGGGTACAGCATCAACGAGGCAGGATTAAAATTGCCTTGCTGCAATTGAAGTTATTTAATATAAATTAGTAGTATAGCCAGTGAGCGCCATTACATGATTTCCTTGTGCTCCCTTCAACAGCACATGAATGTAAATGAATGGTGTCAAAATAATACACAATTAGGTTGAACAAGGATTAAGCAGCGAGAGAACAAGGAGGTAAGGGGTTCCAGAACAGAGCTCTATAGGGCTGAATTATTTAACTTAGGATCCAGAATGGGAAGGGAGGAAAATTAATTCAGAGCAGGACTTGGGGCTTGAGAAAATACTGAAAGCTGGAATGAGGAGAGATCTCTCTATGGGCGAAAAATAGATTTAGGAGGGAAGCATGGGGGAAATAGAATGGTGGATTATATTCAGATGCAGGAACATCAACTTGTGTTCAAATAGGTATAATAATGCATTCCTGTGAATAGCTGCCATGGATTGAAGAGGCAATCATGGGGCCTGAAGACATCTGAGAATTGAGAGTATTTGCATGAATACCCCTAGCAGAGGGGTAGAAAATTAGGAGTCTGTGACTAGACATAGCAATGTGTAGAGGTTTCCTAAGGCCAGGACCTTCCTGAGACATGTTAAAATGATTGGACTTTTCCAGCCACGTGGATGGATTTGGACTTGAAGCAGAGGCCCGTATGACGACTTGGCACATCATGATCCCCTCTGATATAGACCCGGACGGGAGCTGCAGTCAGGACGTTAGTGAAGGTAACTAACATAAGCACCTACATTCATGATGGCAAGTCTTTCTCCTTTTTCTTGTTTTTTGCTGCAGCAGCAAGTTTGGGCTAAATGCAATTCTAGGATAGGTCACTGTGAAGCTTCTGCCAGCAAGGGTTGTGTGAGGTAAACAGGGAGAGTAGCTGCAAATACATAGGGTCAACTCAAACGCCTGCCCAGCCCAGACCCTCTACAACTATTGGGTTTACTCTGTGTCTGCCGACTGCCACTACTCCTGCTTCTCCTTCTGACCCTGTAGAATTCACCTACCGTTTGAGGACAAATGTTTCCCAGCTCTTCTCCTCTCGTTTCATCCCCAGCATCTTCAGCATTACCCTAGTCAAGCATTACCCACTCCAACCCTTCCCACCATATCCTCTTTTCAGACATAATCACAGCTTCCTTAAACTTACCAGGTTTTTTCCAAGAAAAATGAATATGCATGTGAAACCCAAAGAGTTCAAAATCCATGCAAAAGTTTGCATCTGACAGTACGGTAAAAGGAGGAGAAGAAAAACACAAATCTCTACTTCCAGGGGCATGGCAGGGGAGGGGGGAAAGTATAGGAAAGGTGGGAAAAGGACAAACCCTTCCCGAAGGGGAGGAACAAGGTGATGGCAAGAGTCTCCTTATTTTCCCTTGGGAACATCTAGACTATGAATATAGAATGGTCTGCTTCTCTCCTAGGTCCCAGCCCCACAAGCAGTTTCTCAGCCTAGCTCAGGCTAACTTGTGCCTACCTTGACTCCTAGAAACACACAGGAAGTCCAGTTTGGTGCTCAAATTATGTCAGTGAGGCGGGGCTGGGAGCAGGGGATGTACTTCGTCCTTGACACAGTCAAGGCCTCCTGGTACTCTGGGTCCAGGGTTTATGGAAATTATGGCAACTAAAAAAACCAGGTCAGGGGACCAGTTAACAATCCTTAGCACCTCTGAAATTCCCACTTGTGCATCGCCTTTGTCCTAGACTCCTTTCTCTGATGCTTCTTCACACTACTTTCCCTGACATCCCTTCCAGCCCCGAAGCTAACTCTTCTCATTATCTCAGAACACAGAGGTACTTAGAATTGACCTTGTCTTCCTGCCATCTTCCTGTCCCCCCACCATTCCTTAGCTTCTTTTCCTTTGATATTCGCTCAGGTGGATATTTCTCCCTAGTCTACATTGTGGTGATCCCTGCTTATTCTCTCTTCTGGAAGAGTCTAGCACCTATCTTTTATTATGTGGGAAACTGCAGCATTCATGACGATTTTCATTGTTTTTCTTCCTGTCTCTTTGTGTATTGTCTCTGTCTCTTTTTGGGGAGAGGTGGGAACAGTAGAGGTTAAGTGATATGCCCAGGATCCCACTCCTGGTGTTTGAGGCCAGATTTGAACCTAGGGCCTCTTGACTTAAGGGCCAATGCTCTATCTACTGTGCCATCCAGCTGCTCTAACAGTGACATTCTATTAAACACCCTCATCTCCCAATTCCTAAGTTTCTTTTAGGACTGGCATCTTGGCACCTTTCCTGGCATGAAGGGATAGTCACCCATTAGAATTCCTCATTACCTGCAAACAACTAATAATACCCTTTCTTGATTGTTAGAAACTATGACATCTCTATACCATTCCATCTTTCTCTGGGTTTCACTTTTCCCAGCTCCCAAAACTTCCCCAGGCCCTTAGCCCAGCTGAGGCTCTATTTTATTCCTCTCACTTGCAGCTCCATCTTTAGAAATTTCAATTCTCCCTGTCCTTAGCAGTCCTTGTCCTGCCTCAGTTTGTTTCTTGGTAAACTTTATGCCTGGATTACTCCTGCTTTACTGCTATGGTTCAACACTATTATACTTGTCAGGTTGGTCAAACCAAAAAAGGAAGGGCTAAGATAAAACAGACACCTATACTGCTAGTAAAGCTGTAAATTGATCCAGCCTGGAAAGCAGTTTGGAACTGTGCCTGAAAAGGTACTAAACTGTGTATATAGTCTTTGATTCAGCAATATCATTACTATGTCTTTACCTCCAAAAAAAGAGAGAAGAAGAAAAAGAAACATGTTTAAAAGTATGCACAGCAGCTATTTTATAGGGGCAAAGAACTACCCACCAGTTAGAGAACAGCTGAACAAATTGTAGTATGTAACTAATGGATAAGAAATGATGAGACAGAAAACCAGGAAAACTTGTGTGAACTGATGCAGAGTGAAATGGACAGCAGCATGAAGGCAGTTTATTCAATAATAACATTATAAAGACAAAAACTTTTGAAACTTTTTGAAAAAGTTAAGAATTCTGATCAAAACAATGACTAATCATGATTTCAGTTTACTGAAAAAGAAGCATCCTACCCATATCTCAATAGGGAGATAATGGACTCAACAGTGAAATATGGTTTTGGACATGGCCGATGTGGGGCTTTTTTGGGAGGAGGAGGGAGAGTGCTTGACAATTCATATTTTTGCAAGAATTTTGTTTTGCTTTTTTCCCCTAGTGTGGTATAGATAGAAGAGAGAGAAAACAAAATTTATTGAAAAAGTAAAATTACATTAAAAAAGCAAAAAAAGAAAATTAAAGCCATTCATCTTTGAGCTTCAAAAATCCTTGACATCTTGTCTCAGTTCTCTTTTCCTCTCAGTCTTTAACAGTGAAATGGCCCTTTTCTTTCTCGACTAGTCTCTTTTTTTTTTTTTTTTTTTTTTGGTAGGGGGCAGGGGAAGCAATTTTTTTTTTCATTTTTTATAAAGCTTTTTATTTACAAAACATATGAGTGACCTTTCAATATTGACCTTTGCAAAAAAACCTTTTTTTTTTCCCACGCTTTTCCTTTCCTCCCCCCCACCCCCCACCCCTAGATGATAGGTAATCTAATACATGCTAGATAGGATAAATTATATGACAAATACAATATATGCATACATATCTATACAGTTATCTTATTGCACAAGAAACATCAGATCTAGAAAGAGAAGAAGAAAAAAACAGCCTAAGAAGGAAAACAAAATGCTTGGAAATATTCACAGAAAGCGTTAAAATGCTGTGTTGTGGTTCACTCTCAGTTCCCACAGGCCTCTCTCTGGATGTATATGACTATCTTCATCGCAGCACAACTGATTTGAATCACATCATTGTTGAAGAGAACCATGTCCATCAAAATTGATCATCGTATAGTCTTGTTGCTGTGTATAATGTTCTCCTGGTTCTGCTGATTTCACTCAGCATCAGTTCATGCAAGTCTCTCCAATCCTCTCTGAAATCCTCCTGTTGGTCATTTCTTACAGAACAATAATATTCCATAACATTCATATACCATAATTTATTCAGCCATTCTCCAATTGATGGGCATCTTTTCAATTTCCAGTTTCTTGCCACTACAAAAAGGGCTGCCACAAACATTTTTGCACATATGGGTCCCTTTCCCTCCTTTAAAATCTCTTTGGGATATAGGCCCAGTAGAAACACTGCTGGGTCAAAGGGTATGCACTGTTTGATAACTTTTTGAGCATAGTTCCAAATTGCTCTCCAGAATGGTTGGATCCGTTCACAGTTCCACCAACAATGTATCAGTGTCCCAGTTTTCCCACATCCCCTCCAACAGTTATCATTATCATTTCCTGTCATTTTAGCCAATCTGACAGGTGTGTAGTGGTATCTCAGAGTTGTCTTAATTTGCATTTCTCTGATCAATAGTGACTTGGAGCACCTTTTCATGTGACCGGAAATAGTTTCAATTTCTTCGTCTGAAAATTGTCTGTTCATATCTTTTGACCATTTGTCAATTGGAGAATGGCTTGAATTCTTATATATTTGAGTCAGTTCTCTATATATTTTAGAAATGAGGCCTTTATCAGAACCTTTGGATGTAAAAATATTTTCCCAGTTTATGGAAGCAATTGGTTTTAAGTGACTTGCTCAGCATCCCACAGCCAGTAAGTGACTAAGGCTATCTTTGAACTCAGGTTCTCCTAACTGTAGGGCCATGTGTGCTCTATCCACTGTGCCACTTACCTGCCTCTGTCTTCATGTATCTTTGATCCTTCTCTTTCTATTAACCTCTGTCATCTACCTTTTCTCTCATCATCAGATACTGACTCCAGGGCCCTTCCCAGCTGACTTCAGACATACCCACGTCTCCTAGATTCTTTTAAAAAAAATAAACAAATTTCATTGGACCATCAGTCTATAACCCTGTGTTCTTTCTCCCTCTTTTGGACATTCTCCTAGAGAAAGGTGTCTACCCCCCCCACTTTCTCCAGGAGCTTTTTTGTTTCCTTGGTCCTTCACAATTTGGCTTTTGATTTCATCATTCCTCACTTACTAGCAGTCTCTTCATTGCTGAATGTTTCAGTACTTATCCTTTTTGACCCCTCCTCCACAACTCATGCTGTTGACCACCCTACCTTTGTGTATACTCTCTCCTCTAGGTTTTTGTCACGTTACTTTCTCTTGGTTCTCCTCCAGACATATCTGACTTATCCCTCTCCCTTCCTTTTTGTAACCCCTGAAATTTTCTCTACCTTCTAGACTCAATTTAAGATTCTTTTACAAAATCCTTTCTTGTTCTTCCTAATGAGTTCCCTTGTAAAAGGAAATACCAACTATTTTGTATTTAACTACTTTGCATTTATTCTCTTTATAGTTATTTTGTAAATACACATTTACACCAGCACTCACGCACACACACACACACACACACACACACACACACACACACACACACACACACACACACACACATATTCTCTCCCAGAAGAATCTCTTTGTTTTCATTTGTGTCCCCAGAATCTAGCCTATAGTAGGTGCTTAATAAATGCTTGCTGCTGCTGATGATGATTAAGAAGCCAGATGTTCTAAGAAAGATACCTTACTCATTCCCCTTACTTCCAACATAAAATCTAAAAATATATTCATTATTTAGTTAAAAATAAGTTTATATGTTCTAGAAGAACTACCTTATACTTAAGATCTTTTACCTAGATGCCAGCTAATTATTTTCAAGTGGTATAACAAATGATTAGATTTGAGTATAAGCTTTATTATTACAAAGTAAGAACTATAGTTATTGTTGTTCATTTTATGAAATGAGCTTTTATAGTCATTGCACATAAAAAATAGATAGTAAAGGATAATTTAAATAAAGTTTTCCTAAATTGGATATTAAAAAGATTCATGTATTATAATAAATATTTAAGAGCAAAGCATTTTTTAGATAATTATATAATTCATATGAGCTATAGAGAAAAATTAATGTAGTAAAATGTCTCAAAATTATATGAATCAAACTAGTATTTTTGTATGCTTTTTGGGTCTTGTTATTATAGCTTTTCAAATACTTCATATTGAATGTGGTCTGCCAATGTATTTTAATGAATCAGATTCATTGTGAATAAACTAATCAGTTTTAATTCAAATTATACTGACTCACAAACTTTGTAGAAAGTAAAAATGGACAGTGTTTTTTCTTTACTATTTAGGTCGTCAGCTTCTCATAAAAGCTGTCAACAGAGTCTGGACCGAATTGATACATAGTAAGAAACAAGCTCTGGAAGAACTTTTTAAAGTGACCCTGCCTGTCAATGACCGGGGACTGGTGGATATTGCTGCAGCAAGGCCTCTTATTGAAGAAGCTGGTTTAAAGTGCTGGCAGAACCACTTGGGTAAGAAGGCGTAAGATCTGAGTAGACTCCAAGGCCTGTGTGCAAAGCTATTGTGATTTATCTCCTGTGATGATGCTTTCTGCAAATTACAATGGCATGTGTGGGAACTCTAGATGTGTAAACATGACTCCCTAAAAGGACATTATTCTATCAGTTGAAATCCAATTTTATACTTGGTAGCACATTCAAATATAAATAAGTAATAACTACTTTAAATTAATTGAGGAGGGAAGAAGGTGGGGGGGGAGAGCCTTATTTTTTTTTAAAATGATTTTTAACCTTTTTTTATAAAGTTCTTTTAAAAAAAAATTATCACCCCTCAGTGAATCTCAGTCTTCCTTTTCAATAAAAAAGTACACTTATGCAGAACAATTGAACAGGTTCTCTATGATCTGACAGTACATGATTCATTCCATGCCTGCAGTTCATTAGCTTGCTGTTATCTTGCAGAAGACATGCTTCGCTATCAGTTATTTGAAGTTGTGATTGGCCACTACATTGATCAGAGTTCTGAGCTCTTTCAGTATTGTTTTATTTACATATTGTGGTCATTTTGAAAATTTTCCTCTCAATTCTGCATCTTTTCTCACAGCTTTTCCCAAGACTCTTAAGTTCTTTATAATTTGTCATTGCTTATATTGCTTAATATTCTATTATATTCATAAGCCACAATTTGTGTAGACAAACTCTCAATCTCTAGTCATCCAGAAATTTCCTTCTAGTTCTTTGTTTTTACATAGATGCTGCAATAGATATTTTTAAGGATCTTTCCCACTATAAGAGATGAGGAATATGTCTAATTAGTAATATTGTTGGTTTAACAGCTTTAGTTCCACTACTCAGCAATTTAGTGACTTTCTAGCATAATTGCAAATTGTTTTCTATGATGGTTGGGCCAGTTCTTACCATTTCATACTAGAAGTGGTAAGCTTAGCTTGCTAAAAAATTTCAGCATTTATCTTTGCCAGTTTGACAGGTATAAGTTATTTGTTTTTTGTTGTTTCTCTTAGTGCTTTGGAGCCTTTTTATACTTGGTTGGTTTGTATTTTTAAAAAAATTGTTCATATCTTTAAGTCACTTATCTGTTGAAGAAAGGCCTTAGTTTTCATATATTTGAGTCATTTCCCTATATATCTTTTTTTTTTTTTTTTTGACTGGAAAAAAAATTTACTATGTCCCAAATTAATACAAAAAAGTAAAAGAGGCAATCATGCTATCAGACAAGGCCAATTTTTTTTAAAAAAAAATCACAATATAGAGCTAAATAAAAAATTTATTTCCCTATATATCTTTATCAGAAATATCTTATATCTTTATCAGAGACATCTCTTGTTGAAGATTTTTTTCCTATCAAAAGCTTTTCTTTCTTGTTCTATCTGCATTGAGTTGGTTCATATAAAAACTTGAAATTTTAATCTCCAGGGCCAGATGGATTTACATGTGAATTCTACCAAATATTCAAAGAACAATTAATTCCAATACTATATAAACTATTTGAAAAAATAGGGAAAGAAGGTGTACTATCAAATTCCTTCTATGATACAGCTATGGTGCTGATAGCTAAACCAGGTAGGGAGAAACCAGAGAAAGAAAACTATAGACCAATTTCCCTAATGAATATTGATGCAAACATTTTAAATAAGATATTAGCAATGAGATTACAGAAAGTCATCCCCAGGATAATACACTCTGACCAAGTAGGATTTAAACTAGGAATGCAGGACTGGTTCAATATAAGGAAAACTATCAGCATAATCAATTATATTAATAACCAAACTAACAAAACTTGAAATTTTATATAATTAAAAATGTATATTTTAACTTGCGATCACCTCTTTCTTTTGTTTAGTTAAGAATTCTAACTCCTAGTCAGAGGTTCTTTAAGGTACCTTCTACCATTCCCATCTAATCTGTGTGCATATTTAATGATATAATAATATTTGAGTTTGATGTGTATTTTATTTTTATTAGGGAATATGTGCAATATAGTGGTCCAAATTTTAATTTTGGGGGGGCCTGCTTTCCATTTTTGCATAAATTCTTATCAAATAGGAAGATTTTACCTCATAATTTGCGTTTTTTAAAGATGCATGAAAAGCTCTTTTAGGGATTGCTCCTGGGTCTTGTTTACCTTGCTTTATCCAGTAGCAATTTTGTTTTAGAAATTATTTCTTTGTTAAAATAGTTTGAGATATGATAATGCTATGTCTCTTTCATTCCTTTAAAAAAATTTTTCTTGATATTCCTGATCTTTTCTTTTTCCGGGTAAACTTACTTGTTCATTTAATTCTGTACAGTTACACTTGAATGATTTGATAATGCTGCCAATGTTTATTAATAATTAACTTCCATATACTTTATAGAATTTTAGTAATTTTGAATGGAACTTATTTTTTTCCAACTCCTTTCTAGTTTCTGTTAGTAATGCACAGAAAAATTTTTGTAGGCTTATTCTTGTCTTTTCCCAGTTTAAAAAAATATATTTTAGCCCCCCCCCCAAATCAAATTTAAATAGCTCAGTTTGGAAATTTTAATGAACTTCAAGCTAACATTAGTCAACTTTTTGATACTGTCAACCCCCAAAGCTTAATGGTATTTTAGACAGCCTTAGGAAATATATAGTTTTCATAACTAAGAAAGTGATAGTTCCTTTCATCTTGCCTGGGTCAAGTGGGTCTGTAGTATTCTCTTTAGTACCAGGCTCCACAGTTAATGGCATTGATCAATTGGAGATTATTAAGAAGAAAATGGCCAAGATGATAAAGTACCTTCAGTTTGTTTCATATGATGGTTTTTTGAAACCTGGGACATTGAGAAAGGGAAAGAGAAGAATTAGGGGTAAATGATATTTTCAGATATTTAAAGATATGTCATGTAGAAGAGGGATCAGGCTTGTTTTATTTGGCCTCAAAAGTATGTGTAGCATATATAATGAAGTATAGCATAATTTCTGAAGTCTCTATCAACTCTGAGGTTCTATAACAGTATTTATCATGCTATTAGCTTGGATATTTTTGTTGTTTGGTTGTGCCCAACTCTTTGTTTCCTCATTTGGAATTTTCTTGGCAAAAATACTGGTGTGATTTTTCATTTTTTTTTTTTTCTCCAGCTCATTTTACAGATGAGAAAACTGAGGCAAACAGAGTTAAGTGACTTGTTGTAGGATACTGTAGCTAGTTAATGTCTGTGGCCAG
Source organism: Myrmecobius fasciatus (assembly GCA_023553655.1). Taxonomy (NCBI): domain Eukaryota; kingdom Metazoa; phylum Chordata; class Mammalia; order Dasyuromorphia; family Myrmecobiidae; genus Myrmecobius; species Myrmecobius fasciatus. The sequence continues at coordinate 505,399 of JAJPUD010000923.1, forward strand.
ATTTGAATTTAGAAGGATGAGCCTTCCAGATTCCAGACGTGGTATTTTATCTATTACTGTGCCACCTAGCTGCCCCAGCATGAATATTAAAGATAATTAAAACAATCTATTATTGTAAAAACAGATTTTCATCTGATCATGATTTTGGTTATTATCAAGATAAAACTTTTAAGGTTTTTTTTTTTCTTATTGCTTCTGCATTTTAAATGTGAGCATTTCAAATTGTTTGAAGAACTTTGTTGACATAGTAATTTAGAATTTAAATGTGATTTTCTGCATTGTCCTGTTCCTACTTTCTTTTATTTAATGGCAAAACAAAACAAAACAAAACAAACAAAAACCCAACCCTAAACATTTCAGCCACCTATAGAAGGGCTTTGTTTGAAGTCAAGTAAAAAGTAAGAGCCAAAAATCCTATAGTACATCAAGTTGCAGCTTAATTGATTGATTCGCAAAATCACAGTGACATAAGAAACATAAATAAATATAGCTTCCTAAATTGTACAGTGATCTGTCCTTTATATACTAATGTGTGAGCAGAATAAAGGAAATAGATGCATGCCAACAATACATTATCTTGCACTTGGAAGTCATTTTTTTCAATTTAAGTTGCCAGTATGGTTTCAAATTGAGGGGCCAATTTGTTCCAAAGGAATTATAAAACCATATACCTTTACAAACAAGCAAACCAAAATTCTTGGAGATCAAGTTACTTATTTCAAGCTTATAAATAGAAAGAATTGATTATATTGATGGATTGTAGAGTTTCTCAAAAATAAGAAATAAGGAGGAAAAAAACAAAGGATTGTGATCTTGCTAAAGTGGCTTTGTAATTTTGAAAATTCTATGGTAGGATTTATAAATAAGATAGCATTGTCATGAAGAAGCCAATCTCTCCTTTGAAAATCTAATTCTCAGAAAGAAAAATGATAAAGATGCCTAGGGGAGAAAAAGCAAACAAAAATAATCTCTTCCATCACATCCAAAATTGTATAGATGTAGTAATAAAAGCAGTCTCAGTGGTTAACCTCACAAGGAGAGAGGAAGCAGCTAGCTAAACCTTGGAGCACAGCCTCTGAGTACCAGTTCCAAGAAGGTCATGCAATGAAGGCAGCTCAGAAACAGCAGGATCTCCTATTGAATTCTTTAAAGATCATAGAAGGAACAAAACCAACTCCTGACCAATTATCATAAAAAAGAATCTCTAGTAGATTACAGTAGACTGAGATAGAATCGAGGGTCTGAGGTCGAATGTAGGCTGGGGATGCCAGCTGTTCCATTCAGATCACGAGCAGCAACTGTAGCATCCAGAATAGAGAAGACAGGATTGAATAAGGTCTGTCTAATCTATCAAAGTCTCAATTCAGCACCAAAGGCTAAAAATAAGAGCAAACAGAATAAAATACTAAACACTGGAAACATTATAATTCATACAGTTAAAAATTAAGGGATGGAAAAGAATTTATTATACCTCAAGTGAACTTTAAAAAGTAGGGCTAACAATCACAATCTTATGCAAGGCAACCTTAAAAATGGAAGTAGTTTAAGAAGTTAGCCACATTATATTTTAAAGCATCCTTGAAAATTAAATAATTTTAATGCTTAACATATATGCATATCATAGCATAAAATCTAAGCTCTTATAGGAAAAAATAGTTAATTAACAAGGAGAAATAAGTAATGAAACTTTAAAAGTTGGAAACCTTAAATCAGACAGATAAAATGAATAAAAAAGAAAATGAGGGTCTAAATATGATTTCAGTGAAACTGTGAATAGAATAGATCTCTAATAATTATTGAATGGGAATCCAAAAAACAAACATTTCACAAATATGTGTGGCATCTTTACCTCCTCCCCCCTCAAAAAAAGTGTGTGTGTGTGTGTGTATGTCCCTTTTCTAGAAGATTTTTAATAAATGTGAAGGACAAATATATTAACCAAATCCTTTACTTAGCACAATACAATGAAAAATGTCATTATCATAACCTTAAAATGAAGAGCAAATAACTTTAAAAAATTGCTGGGTCAAAATATTGGTCATAGAAATAATAGATAATTTCATAAGAGGAAGTGAGAACAATTGGACCTCCTAAGCACACCAAAATTTTTAGAATGCTACCAAAACTATCTTTAGAGGAAAGTTAATTTCTCTAAATTCTTTAATAAATAAAAAATTAAAGAGCAGATAAATTAAATGGGCATGCAATTAAAAAGAAAAAGGAAACCTTAGGAAAACAACAACCAAAAAAAATTAGATGTGAAAATTTTCCAAAATCTTGAAAATCAAAAAAGATAAAAACAGATTTAAAAAGTAAAAATAGTTTAATTGATAAATTTAGGTGCTATTTTAAAAAAAAAATTAGATAGGCAAACCACTGTCTATTTAAATTTTTAAAAAGTAAACATCACCAAAAACAAAAATTAAAAGAATTTAGACAAAGGAAGAGGAAAACAAAGGAAAATATTAGAAACTTTTGAACAATCATACTTTCTTTCAGGTCCTTACTGGTCCTTACTTTTCAGAGTCACTCAGGTATGCATAACCTTTTGTCCAACAATTTCATCATTCTAGGTTCAGCCCAAAGAGAGTATTAGCAGAAATAAAGGACCCATATATATTAAAATTTAGCAACAGTTTTGTGTGTGTGTGTGTGTTGTTTTTTTTTTTTTTTGTTTGTTTGTTTTGTTTGTTTTTGGTTTGGTTTAATAGCAAAAAGAAATAGAAACGGTGGGTTTCAGATTTCAGGGATCATTATCCAGGAAGATTGAATGGACACAAGCAAGACAGTGGCAATCCTACTGTGACACATTACGTTATATAAATATGTTGTATGTAATAAATGCATAGTTTCACAATCTTTTTTCGAGACCTCTAGCTTGAAAATGTTGCTGTGGTCAAATTTCCTAGTTCATAGTAGGTTTTTGGTTTTTTTGTTTTGTTTTGTTTTTTTTAAGTCCTGAGACAGTTTGACATTTTTATCTAAAAATAAAACAATAATTTCTATGTTAGCAGCATTATTTACCATTATTATAATAAATGAAAATCAGAAAAGGGGAAAGTTTTCTGTGTCTTGGGAAAAGGTTTATAAAATGCAATACTGACTTTCTATCATCTAGAACAAGGGTTATTAGTCTTTTGGTGTTGGGCCTTTTTTCAGTTAATAAAGTCTCTGGACTCTCATAATCATGTTTTTAAAATGCATAAAGTATATAGGATTAAAAAGGATTAAACCAAATTATATTGAAAAAGTTATCAGGATATAGATATGTATACATGTAACACATACATGCATATATATGCATATATACATATGTCTGTGTGTATGAGAGAGTATGTATGTATGTATGTATGTATGTAAATTCACAGACCCTGGGTTAATAATACCATTATAGGAAAATGGGTCATTATCATAAACAGCTTTTCATCACCGTAGAATGCAGTGTTCCAGTCGTTCAATGAGTTTAAAAGCAGCATGGCAGGGTGGCTGGAAAGGATTAGTTAGGGTACAAGGGCGCATCCTGTTTGTGGAGCTCTGTGAGCAGCACTGTGAGGTATAAAGAGCTCTGGTTGCTATGACAAGATCTAGGTTTAGGGCCTGCCTCTGATGTTACTATCTGTGGGAACAAATCATTTGACCTCTTTGAATTTAATGATGAATTTCATTAAAATCTAGGGTTGTTTTAGGTCTTTGAACTCCATTCCACATCCAGATCTGTGATGCTTAACATTTAGTCCCCCAAGCAACTTTGTGACTCTTAAATGCAGAAGTCATTGATCTATATTAGTAGAGTTTACTTATGGACATGTTTCCTATATGATGAAGTCATAGATCTGGTCCAAAATATGTGTGTGTGTCTATGTCTGCATCTGTGTCTACATGCATAGAGAGACACAGAGTTGAGCTTTAGTTACTCATATCAAGAAGGTATTTATTTAAAAAACTAGTCCCATTTCTAACCTCAGCTTCATTAATTTCTCCCACAGACTTTTAAAAGCACTATTCTCATGAGAGATTGACAGTTTAACTAGTTTTAAGGAGTGTGATGGCTAAACAGAGACAGGTGGCAAAGAAAAATGAATAAGAAAACATATTTCTTGAGAACTATTTGACATCTTTTTAAAAAAATTTTGTTGATTTTTAAAAGTAATTAAAGTAATATATTACACTTCATGAGAGAGCTCTTGTAACAAAGTTAAATAGTTGAGTAATGACTTCATCTTCAACTACTAGCAACCTCTCAAATTTGTGACTTTTCATTCTCTTTTAAAAATAACAAAAATCTGTTTTATCTGCCTTTCATTCCCAGTTCCGCTAGGAAAAAAAAAAAAAAAGAAAAGAAAAACAGATTTATTGTAACATACAGTCAAGCAAAACAAATTCCCTCACTACCTCTTTACAAAAGTATGTAGACACAGACACATAGATCATTCTTCACCAAAATCATCACTTCTCTATAATGCATAGCATATTTAATCTCCCATCCTCTAGGATCATAAGTAGTCATTATATTGATCATTATCCTAACAGCTTTCAGAGTTTAATTTTCCACTGTTGCTGCTTTTGTACAGATTGTTCTAGTTGTACTTATATTGTTCTTTATCACTTTAAAAGGTCACATTATAAACAAATTAAGGAAATTCTTATCTTAAGAAACAATTAATTGGTACCCTGAGGAAACTGAATGTTCAGTCTGTGCTTCCAGAATTGAGGAAAATTCCGAAGTTGTAGTATAAGTTAAAGGTGGCTTTGGCTATGAGCCTTTTCATGGCTTTTTAAAAAAAAATTATTAATTTTTAATTAGGAAACACTAAATAAAATTAGTGCTTCTACTTTGCAAAATATAGCAGAAAAGAGGGATTCTACATACAACCATAAATTTCTGTTAGGCACAGCTTACTTTTCCTTTTAAGTATGTAATAAATTAAATGTGTAGCTTTCAGAGCTGTCCCATTTGTCTGTATTTGCTATTCTGGGCTTTTTTTTAAAAAATGCTTCCATATTCCCTTTTCCTTTTTTTGTCATCTCCCTCCAGTATATCTCCCTTCAGCCCTCCTCCATTAAAAAAAAAAAAAAGAAAAAGAAAACCTTTATAACAAATGAGGCAAAACATATTTCCTTATTGGGCACTTTTAGTCCTTTTATCAGGACTCAGAGCTGATATATTGTAAATAAGTATTTATTATTTTTTTTTTTTTTTGGCTGAAGCAATATGGGTTAAGTGACTTGCCCAGGATCACACAGCTAGTTAAGTGTCAAGTTTCTGAGACCAGATTTGAACTCAGGTCCTCCTGACTTCAGGGATGGTGCTCTATCCACTGCGCCACAATAAATCTTGTAGCCTAAAAATTTGGATTATTTTAGCCTAGGGTATTGGAATGCTTTATGGATAGAGAGAAATAAGTAAGGTTAAGAGGTTTCTCTATTTGTTAAAAATATATATATTCTCAAATTTATTAAACTGAAATTGAATTAATTGATTAATGAGAGATCTTATAGCATTAGCAGTTAGTAAAGAAATATCCAGTGATAGCCCTTCATTACCTTAGAATTTTGGAAATGAATAAGATTCATATGACAACAACAGGTAATTAGATTAATGATCACCCCATTTTAGGCTACACATGAAACACGACAAGCTTAAAACTCTGCTACCTTTGATAAGCAATGCAAAATAACCTTAATCACATTTTAATTCTGTAGCCCATGAAAAGAAATGCATCAGTCGAGGAGAAGCTCTGGTCCCGAGCACACAGTCCAAACTGTCCCGAGTCAGCAGTGGCTTTGGCCTCTCGAAGTTAACAGGATCCAGAAGGAATCGAAAAGAGAGTGGTCTCAACAAACACAACCTCTCCACTCAGGTGAGTGGTGGGATTCTGCTGAAAAGAGTCCTCGAGGTCAACAAAGCATAAAATGTGCACTGTCCTCGTAAGTGGCTTAAAATGAGCCGTTTTTTCGGATTCTACTTCAGGCGTTTCATAAAAGAATTAATTCAAGTGTCAGAACTTCTCACTTGCTCAGATTTCCTTGTGGATACCAATTCTAGCATTCATGTTAAAATGCAAATGAATAAAATAGATAAAGGCACATAATTGTATAGCTTATAAAACCATCATCTTAATCTCCATGGACATCTTGGCTCTCTCACTCAATACTTTTTTGACCCTAGGCAAGTCACTTTACCTCTGTGAATTATAGGTTACTCAACTATAAAATGAGGGGATTGAGTTAGAGGACTCAGTAGTCCCCCACTGTCTCTAAATCTTTGGTCTCTTCTCAGGGCAGCCTAGCCTCAATATGCAGTGAAATGAAAAACTTAATAAATAACATTTCTTCCCATTGGCTTTTTCAAGGGACTAAAAGTTTTTCTTACTTACAGAGACTTAAAATTGGTTAATATATCTTTTACTTGTCTGTTGTAGCTAGAGGTAAAGCCAAAAAGCTATGATAAATTTTTTTTTCTCAGCCATCCCAGCAACATTTCAGTACCAACATTTAAGAGGCAACTAAATGGAATATTAAAAATTAATGAGTATTCATCACAGGAACTTAGTTATGGCATTCTTTCTGTGCAAATTTTTAATAGAATTTTAATTATCCTCATTTAACATTATTTTAAATGTCAGTTAACTCTTTTGTACTGTAATCTTAATAAGATACTAAGTACTTTTTCTCTCCATTCTCCCCTATTTCAACATTTTAGGAGATTTCCCAGTGGATGTTTACTCATATTGCTGTTGTCCGGGACTTGGTAGACACACAATATAAAGAATATCAGGAGGTACGAATTTAGCACAATTTTTTTTAAATCACTACATTCAAATCCATGATAAGATACTAGCCGAACCTTTAGCTGTTGGTAATGATTTTGGGCAAAATTTTGACTCTTCTCTAGGATAAACTATATAAGAAACAATAAACTAGGAATTAGCTCTTGGGCTCAGCATTAATAACATTCTGTGTCCTCTTTACCTGTTCCTCTTCCTTACTTAAAAAAAAGATGATAATAAAGTTGGTGCCTTCCAGCTTAACAGAGATATTATAAAGTAACATCAGAAATGACCTAAAAGTTCCTTGAGCTTCTACAAAGAAATAAAATGTCAGTGGAATATCAATTTTATCTTATCCAAATTGTTTAATTTGTAGTAATTTAATAACTTATCCTAAATATTTGTGATCTTTTTGAGGAAACTAGTAAATTTTAAAAGTTATACTTCCTGAAATTTATTGTACATATAATTTTATATTTTTATGAATGCAACATTAGATATTTAATATATATTATATGGAAGACTAGGTGGTTCAGTGGATAGAAAACTGAATCTGGAATCAAGAGGACTTAAGTTCAAATATGTCTTTGGACACGTATTAGCTATATGACCTTGGACTAGTCACTTAACCCTTTTTGCCTCAGTTTCCTCAACTGTAAATGAGCTAGAGAATAAAATGGCAAGTCATTCCAATATCTTTGCAAAGAAAACCCCAAATGGGGTTGCAGAGAGTCGGACGCAACTGAATAACAACAGCACAATAATAAATACTTATTTTCAAAAATATTGTAAAAAAAAGTCTTGCTATATCATTATGTAGTATCATGGCTGTTTAATCAGGTTTTTTTAAAATTTAAAATCAAATTTTTATAACACATATTAAGAAGTATCCTGTTCTAGATTACAGATTGTGTAGACAATAAAATTTTTATTAAATACCTATTATGTGCTATATACTAGTGTAGTGTTGTGTACTATGAAGCTGCATTTTACTGTGGGAAACAACATATACACACATGAATGTTCACAAAATCAATGCAAAGTTTTTTTTTGGTGGAGGGAGGGGAAGTAGCAACACTGAGGGTATCAAATCAGGGTGACAGATTATGAAGGACTTTCCAAACCCTACAAGTATTTATTAAATGCCTGTTGTAGGCAAGATCCCTGCTAGGGGCCAGGATACTAAGACAAACACAAAACTAGCCTCTGCCCTCCACATTCTTCTAGTATTATATTTCATGTACACTGAAACTATGATATTAATTTATACAGGTCAGTACGTGAGATATGTGGGTTTATGGGTGAGAGAGAATGATCTCCTTTTTATATCTATTGAATTAGAGATCCTTGGGCAACATCTAGGTGGGAATATCCTCCATGCAATTGATGGTGCTCTTATGGTGAAGCCTGGATATGTGTAGTGATGAGAACTGAACTGATCTGCTCATCAGAAGAGAGTATCAGGGAGACCGGGGATACGGTGCTCCAGCAAAAGAAGCAGAGAAGGAGTAGTTAGAAAGGTAGGAGAGGAGCGAGAAGTAGACCAGGTCACATAATAAGAAGAAGGTATCCAGGAGAAGGAGGTTGCCAAGAGCATCAGCATTTGATTATGACAGTTTGACTTATGTAAAACTGTTTAATTTTCCATACTGAAAATTGGTTTTACCTCATTAATCAGTTCATATTTATTTTATTAAAATAAATATTACTTAGCACATGGCAGGTAGAAAGTACTTAGTATTACTTAACATATAAAGAACTGTGTTGGACGCTGTGGGAAATAGTAGGATAAATAAAAGTTGCTGTTCTCCAAAAATTTTCCTCCTTATTTAGTGGATTGATATTGTATGTACACAAATAAATATAATTTAATGATCAGGGGTACACATTTATATTCTTTCCATGTATTCCTGGCATATTAATGTTTGATAGGAGGATAGCAATGTTTCACCTTTTTAATTATCTAGTCTGTTGACCAGAATCCCTTAATATACTTTCATGGCTGTCTTGCAGTACCTTCAGGCAATTATTTCATAAGTTCTCAGGGTCATAATCAAAAAGACTGTTTATTAGCTAACTTACAAGATCACTTTCTTACTGCTGTTGTCAGTGCTACTATGCCAGAAGAGATCAGTAGCTACCCTTCAACATCCAGAACAAATTTTGTGTTCAGATGGGGCTGGTGCATTAGTTACAAACCCCAGCCCCATCTGAACACAAAATCTGTTAAATCATCAAGCAGGTTTTCTTTATTATATCAGAACCTCGAAGAGCTATATTTTTATTTTCATTTGTGTCCCCACACTTTAAAAGATGGCCTTCCTGTTCCCCCTTTTTTCCCCATGGTGCCTACCCCTTTTGTGACTACTTGTTCTTGGTTAGGCTGGTCCTCAGATAATTGTTGATCTCTGGCATTTAAGGTCTTAGACCCTGGGATTCTTTCCTCTGCCTTTCTGACTTTATTTCATTCTACTCCCATGTATTGACTCTTATGTTCTAAGCAAACTGTTTGTTGAACTGGATGTTTCTGGAGATGCACAAACCACTGCTCATGTCTGTGATGTACCTCCTCCTCATTTCTGTCTCTTAAAAATTCTTTTCCTCAAGTTTAAACTTACTGCATGAAGTATTCTCGTCTCAGTTATTAGCACCATCACCATCCTCAGCTTTCCTCAAGTATACTTATTTGTGAATGTTTTAACCTCTTACTAGAATGTAAGCTTCTCAAGGGAAGAGCTGTTCTGGTTTTTGTTCTTTCTGACTCAGTTCAAGTGGGCACTTAATAAACATTTGTTGAATCTTGTTCCCAGGCTTGTTTTTAAAGCTTTTTCCAACTTGGTAGCCCTTTTAGAGCTTTATAATGAGGCTGCAGAAAAGTGTGCATAAATTTTATTTGCCATATAGTTGTAACATCCTTTAGTGCTTATCCCTATGTGTCATTAAAACCAACTCTTCCATTCTCACTAAAGTATATCTTGATTCAGTCATAATTAAATAATTTTGGCAAAAAATAAGACAGCTTTTATTTACAAATATGAACTTGTTTCTGAGCTACTTCTAGATGTATTATTACATTGATTGGTTACCAATTTGGAAATCTTCATATTCATAGCGTCAGCAAAATGCCCTGAAATATGTGACAGAAGAGTGGTGCCAAATTGAGTATGAGCTGTTGCGGGAGAGAGGTTTATGGGGTCCTCCCATTGGTTCCCATTTGGACAAATGGATGTTGGAGATGACTGAAGGACCTTGCAGAATGAGGAAAAAAATGGTCCGCAATGACATGTTTTACAACCACTACCCTTATGTGCCAGAAATTGAACAAGAGACAAATGTGTTGGTGAGTATGCACAGTTCTATGTTTTATGATAACTGTTCAAATTTTACTTTTCTTTTGCAGTCTTTTTGAGATTATTATGTGAATTATTTAAAATATCCTACCTGAAATCCTAACTTTGTTTTAATAAGCAGCTAGCTAATTTTTTCTAATTGGAAGCTAGTTAGTGTATTTAGCAGATAGACAGAATTGAGGAATACAGTCATATCAATACCATGTTGTTTTATTGAACTTGTGATTTCATTGATTATTGGAAGTTTGGCACTTTCTTGGCAACTGATAGTCTTATCAGTTTCCTGAATTGCTAAGTCCTGTGATTTTCCCAGTATGTATCTAAAAAGGAACTTCTACTCCAGGCTCTCTCCAGAGCTCTTCTTGCTAAAAATTCCACTCAAAAAATCATTTGCAGTTATAGTACTTTGTATAGATTGGCATTTTCCTTCTAGAGCCTGATAGGTACTTCACCAATTAGAGAGTTAGAGCTAACTACATTTTCCCTCAGAGTTTTAATTTTTTTAAATTTATTCTGCACTTGACAAACATCCAAATGATTTTTGGGCTTAGATAGTTCCCAAAGAAAATAATCCTTTCATATATTTTCAAAATATTTTATTACCATTGATTATAGGCCTAAAACCTTATAACAGATACTATTACTTCACAGTTTTTTGTTTGTTTGTTTTCAATCTAATTCTATACTGCATCAACAAATGCAGACCACAAGTTTTCTCTCTCTCAGCCAGCCTTCTAAGAATAAGCCTCTGAAAATTCACTAACCTGTTTTTTGATAGACACATCCACATTTGAAATCTTTCTTGCCTGAGAGAACTTACTGAAGTTGATGCTCTGCTGGAAATGCCATTAAAAAATCCTGGGTCACCCCCAAAGAGGTATCAAGGGGTGAATTTTAGGGCAAATATCAGATATCCTGCCTGTGCTACCATGCTTCTAGTTATTCAGGCTTTTAACTATTGGGATCAAGACTCACAGCCAACAAAATCTTCAGGCATTCTTATTCTGGCATTAAAGTTCATGGTCTAGCTCTAACCTCCCTTCCCACAGTCATTTCTCCTTCATGGGCAGGTAGTTAGCACAATGAATAAAGTACCTGGCCTAGAATGAAGAAGACTCATTTTCCCTGAGTTTAAATCTGGCCTCAGACATTGAGCAAGTCACTTTATTTCTCTTCACCTCAGTTTCCTCATGAGCTGCAGAAGGAAATGATAGAACACTATAGTATCTTTGCCAAGAAAATCCCAATTAGGGTACAAAGAGTTGGACATGACTGAACAAGTCTCCTTCTGAGAGAGCTACATTCTGGAGCTACTCATTACCATGCGATTTTGTGAATGTCTCATCAGCTCATCCTGCTCTGATGCCCAAAACACTCCCATCCTTCCCTCCATCTCCATGTATTGACATGGGCCCAGTCATAATGCTGCTATCTCACTAAATGTCTTGCTCTTTTCTACATAATTTTTTCCAGCTTCCATTGTGTTTCCTTACATATAAACCTCATCCTCCTTTTAAATTGTAAACTTGAAGGCAGAAATGAATTTTCAATTTTTGTATTGCTGAGTTGGATCAAAACAGTGTATAAATCCATATTTCATGCTTTTCCTACTATGTCACAGTTGCTTTTTAGAAGAATTTTGGAAGCGCATAGTTTCCCTTAAAGTACAATTTGCTAAATTAGTACTGAATATATTTGTACTAAACCCATATCTGAAGTTCTGAATGTGCTCCATTGGTTTGCAGTCTTTATGTTGAACTGGGAGTATCAGTGTTCTTAAAAATCATTGAGTCTTATTAAACTTTTTTTTTTTTTTAGCTAGGTTTCATCTCACTTAGACTGATAGTGCAGGGGTCATTTACAGGTCATATTCCCCTACTGATAGGCACAGTAGCATTGCCTTGCCCTGTTTAAAACCTGGGCTTGTTTAACTCTCTTAAGATAGCCTGGTCCCCACTTTTTTCAATCTGAGGGGATCACCATTTTAGTGGTAGCCTTAGTGTGGACAGTTACAAACCCTACACAAATCCACCAGCATTAGCCTCCTTAGTTGCAGGGATTACAAGCATGGCAATCTGCATATGAAAGAAAGGTTAGAATAAAAGGGTATAGAACTAATTTTGTTGCTGTGAACTATGTATCTGCAATATAGTTATATAAAAAGTTCAAGTGACAGTTTTTAGGTAATTAATCATTTTATTAATAATGCTAGCCGGAATTAATAAATGGTGTACATGGCACTCTCGAATGTCATAGAGACCCCTCATGGGAGTACTCAGCATTTATGTGCCCTTGGAAGAGTGTGTTCCTGAGGGTGGCAGTGGACTCTTAATTGGTTAATAACTGATGAGAAAATGAATATTATGATAAGAGATGGATTTATTCTAATGAGGGTTTAGGGGACATGACTGTGATAACTGTTTCAAAGAGACTTATTTATCATTCCACCAAGAATAATCTGGACAAAAGAGGGCATTCATTTATAACCAAGCCTTTTTAACCATCTGAGTAAAATACAATGAGCCAGAATCCATGAGTTCACCTAAACTAAAATTAATTTACATTTTGATCAAATCTGAGTTTTCTAGTTGGATCAGTTTTGTCCAAGATTTCATCTCATTATGAACCCTGCACTTCAACAATTGCATTAATAACCCATAGGGTCTGACTTCTAAGTAAGGAAAGAAAGGAGAAAAGTCTGAGTCCTATTTCAGTAACTGGCTGTTAATATAGGGGAGAAATGAAAAGCTCCTGGGTTTTATGTCATAAAAGACAATTCAAATAATATATAAAATTATACCCAAATTTTCAAAATATATTCTATAGCTTCCTTTTAGTTTCTTCTGGATTTTATTTGTTCAGTTTGTATATTGAACTCTTGATGTGGCTTCCTTTCTGGCAGCAAACATTTTGTGCCAAATCACTCCAGATAATGAGCTGGAAAAAATAAATTAGTAAGGAATTAATTTCCTAAGAGTAAATGCTTTGTTTTGTTTTTTGTTGATAAGAATTTTATTTTATTGCTTGTTTCATTAGCAATTAAAAAAAATCAGGGTTACTGTATTAACATTGCAGGATTTGGCATCAGAAAGGCTTGTGTTCAAAATCTGCTTCTGACACTTAATTAGCTGTGTGATCTGAACAAATCACATATATAGTAGCATAAATTTAGAATTTGAAAGGACCTTAAATACCTTCAAGTTCAAACCCCTCATTTCAAATGACTTAAATAACTTGCCCAACAGCCCATAGCTAGAAAGTTTCAAAAGCAGAATTTGATTCTGGTTTTCTCTGAGTTTTAGATTTCTTCAGATTTCTCATCTATAAAATGAGGTTGAAAATATTTGTACTTCTTATGTCATGAAGTTTATTTGAATCCCAAATGATATTATAAAAGTGAAGAGCTTTGCAAACTTGTGTTGCAGTGAATAGAGAGCTGAACTCAGAGACAGGCAGACCTGGTTGACATCCTGACTATATGACCCGACACAAGTCATATAACCTCTCACTACCCTGCCTTGTTAGCTCTCTCAGGCTACAAGTTGCAGAGAAAGTGCCAACTTATGATGGTAGTAAGATTTCCTCATCTGGGAATTCCGTGTATGAATGAAATCACAGGTCCAGTTTTGATCCCTATATAAATCCCTATGTAATTGTCAGTACTGTTATATATTCTCAATTAAACAAGTCAGTTCTATTTGTTACCCACCTGCTTTGCACCAAATCAACAGATTAAAGATATTATCAAGTCTTAGGGTTTTGTAACCCTCTCTGGCAACAAGTTCTCCAATGTGATGCACAGACCAGCGGAAATCCCTGAGACTCTTTCAAGGCATCCAAGAGATTAAAAAAAATATTTTATAATTATGCTAAGATATTATTTACCTCTCGAAATACTCTTTCAACTACACATGTATGAGATGGGATTTTCTTTATGTACTTAAACCACTTCACACTATTTTATTGTTTTGGAAAATATAAATTATTTTTCATAAAAATATATAATTTATGCTTACATATAATGGGTATGTTATTTTCAAATGAATAATTTTTTAATTTTTTTAGTTAATTTTTAATGTAACATGTCAGTAGGTAAAATTCACATAAACAAAAAAACTCTTTTAGGTCTTCAGTAATTTTTTAGAATTTTAAAAGGTCCCAAAACTAAAAATGGAAATCCTCTATTCTATGGATTTCAGTTAGATAATACTAACTAGAACATGGAGCTTGGAGTCTAGAGGCCAAATTCAGATTCCAGGTCAAATGCTAGCTCTATTACTTTGAGCAAGTATGTAACCTCTTTTGCCTCAGTTTCCTCATTTGTAAAAGGGAGATAATAGTAGATCCTTCATACCAAAGTTGTCATGAGAATTGAATAAGCTAATACTATATCAAGCCACATCTAAAGGAATTTTTTTTTTTTTTTAGATTTTAGGGGTGTGTGTGTGAGAGAGACAGACAGACATAAACAGAGAAAGTTTCAGAGTTTGTATTGATCTTCAACAGCAGTAGATATTATGTTTTTTCTTGAATCATTATATGTCATCCATAAAATAGTCATAAAATGCAAAATTTCATCATGTCAGGCAACTTAGACTTGAAAATTTACATTCTTTGAATGTATAGCTCATATCTAGAGTATGTTTTACTAGTAACTCAAGTAAACCTTGCTGTAATGTATATAAACACACACACACACACACACACAATTTTTTTTTCTGATATCTCTGTACTTAATCCCCTATTTTCAGTCTGCCACCCCAAGTAAACAGCTTGACCCTCCTGATGATACCATTCCTCAAAAGGTAAAGCATACAGTATCATAAATAATGTCAACTACATGCACAATCTTTAATGCATGATAGCCCAGACTAACTTAAAAGATTGGCTTTCAAAGTTGCTTTTTCAATAAATAATTTTAAGGTTTAAAGATTCAGTATATTCATGTTGAAATATGTTCTATCCTTTGCCAATCTGCCTAATCATTTCTGTAGAATTTATATGTTGCTCACTAACAGGCTAAACTTTCACTGCTCATAATAAAACTTATATTGGCTTTAGTAATTGGTTATGGCTTGATAAATGTTATTTACTCAGTAATTTACATAGAAGAAGAAACCTTGTAAAATCCAAGGATTTTTTTTTTTTTTTTTTTGGTGGGGAGAAAATATAGAAATAGGAAAGGCCCCCAAAAGATATTATTTATGAGAAAGAATGAACCTGTTAAAATTTAAGACTGAAATAAAAGGTTTAAGTTATTCTCTGTTGACCAGTTGAGTATTTTGGATACTTCTCAGAAAATATTATAACATCTCAAAAGTATTTAGAGAAAGATTTTAATAGATTAGAATCACAACTCTATGCAGTAATCCCTTAAGTACTATTTTACATCTATATATTCACTAAATCTGTCTATTTATTTTGAAACAAGCACTTAAGTACCCCTACTTTTTAAAAGGATGTTTTCCCTATTGAACAAGAGACTTATACTAGTCTTCTCAATTTTCACTGTTATAGAATTCTTAGGAGACTTTCCATTAGTAGCTGGCATTAATTCTAAATTTTATATTTTAATGGTTTTTTTTTTTTTTTTTTTTTTTTTTTT
>JAJPUD010000923.1:521223-535323 GCA_023553655.1 Myrmecobius fasciatus
ACTTGCCCAGGGTCACACAGCTAGAAAGTGTCTGAGACCAGATTTGAACTCAGGTCCTCCTGACTTCAGGGCTGGCGCTCTATCCATTGCGCCACCTAGCTGCCCCTATATTTTAATGTTTTACATATTTTATTTTTATACTATTTATTTTCTATTCCCTATTTATCACTCTTACTCTTCATTTAAAATTTATTCCCTGATATTGTTTTGGATTTTTAAAAAAGTCAGTTTTGTATATCATAACTGTCTTCATTTTGAGAAACACATTCCAAATAAAATTACATTTTTTTTCGGTTAAACTTTATATTAGCAATTAGATAGTATGAGCAAAAAGTTCCCTTAATATAATCATAGCTGGACAGGACATTGCCATGCTTATGCAAAAGCAGACAGTATCATCTCACATCATTTTTAGTAGCAGATTGAGTAATATGTAAAGATTTTATTTGTTTATGCAAAAGGAAAAAAATATAACAAATCCATTTTAGAAATGTAGATTATAGAACTTAGTTCCCATTTCAAACTTATACTTAAAGTAGTGAAGATAACTCTTGATCCAAGATATTTGTACTCTCTTTTAGCTCTATCCAAAGAAGCTTAAATGTGGAGACATATGAACCCTTCCCTTCAGTGGGTGTGATCTTGGTGTTTAATATATTATCAGAGGCTATCTCAGATCCTTATCTTCATATTGTCTGTTTTAAAGGGGAAATCTTAACAGGGCAAATAAAGAATCATTTTCAAATAAAAGGGAAATGTGCCTCTCCTTGTAATATGTCTTTATTTTACAAGACAGGAACAAAAATACTAGAATTAATCAATATAATGTAATATGTTTCCTACAGCTCACCACTATATTCCTTTTTAAATGTTCCTTCTAATTATATGAAAATTTATTTAAATTATAAATTAACTCATGAACCATATGACTTATTTAACACAGATATAGGAAATGAAGCTAGAGTTGCATTCAATTTTGTTTCACAGAGCAATCCTTTACCCAATGTCAGTAATTGATTGTTTAGAAAGGATATTAGACAAAGACACAGAGGGTATTGGGCATGGTATTGGTCACTTCCATAGGAATGCTATAAATGGATGCTCAGTTGAGCAGATCAGCTACTAGGAGGGTTTGTGATTTTACAGTGAGGTTTTCTTATAATCTAAAGTCCATAATTACTTTATTGGAAGATAGTATTAGTTGGAACAGTGTTATATAGAGTATATCTGAACATATGACCTTGAAAGAAGAGTTATTCCCATGAGGAAACTTAGTATAATAAAGAGATAGCCTTAGAATCAGGACAACCTTATTTTAAGTCTTATCTTGATATATACTAGTTCAATGAGTATAAGCAAATCATTTGATTTCTCGGTGTAGGGTGTTCTTGAGATTATAAAATAAGAAGCAGAATGAATCAAGGTCATTGGAAGGATTTCACATTGGCAATACCCTCACCAATGAAATCACAAGTCCAAATGAAAAAAAAAATTAAATCAATAGACTATATTCAGAAACTGGACCTTGTCAACCCAGATTATATAGGGTTTGTATAAATGAAAAGGAAAAGAGCATGGCAAGTAAAAGAGACCCCATGAATGAGAGCATGAGATAGATAGAAGTTCATATAAGTTTTTCAAGTGATCTTTATTGGCATCTACTATTTTGAACCTCAGCTCTATGGGGCCCTATAGCTAGAAAGTGAAGTGTACAAATCCAGGGAACAAATATGCCAGACCAACCAGGCTCAGTGGCTACCTCCAGAGGCACAGCTAGAGATGGAACCTGTCCCTAGCACAGAGCCACCAGTTCAGGAACTAAGAATGGAGGTAAAGAAATGAAACAAGAAGTTTAAAAAAAAAATTAAATAAAGGCTCTGGAGAAAAGAATTGAATATGAAGTAAATAGCTCAGAACATAAAATAGTAAAAACTTATCCAAGTAGTAGATTTCCTGAACATTATAGTGGGTCAAAAAAGAAATGAGTGATTTTATGAGACAGAAGCAAAAATACTGGAACAAGAAAGAAAATATAAAATCTCTGCTTTCCAAAATAAGTGACTTGAAAAATAGTTGAAAAAGAAATAATTTAAGAATCAATGGACTCCCTGAAAGCCATGATAAAAAGGAAGCCTGTATACTATATTTTAAGAAATTATAGATGACAACTGCCCAAGATATATTAGAACTAAGAAAACAAAGTAAAGATAGAATGAATTCATCAATCATCTCCTCAAAAGAACTCCAAAAGGAAAATTTCTGGGAATTTCATGACCAAAACCCAGAGTTTTCACAACATAGTAAAAAAAGAAAATGCTGCAAACATCTAGGGGAAAAAAAAAAAGAAAAAATAACCATTTCAGGTACCAAGGAATCATAGTCAAAATCATATAAGACTAGAAAGATTCTACTCCAAAACAGAAGAGTTGTAATATTTCATAAAGCAAAGAATAGAGACTTAAGACTAAAAATAACTTACCTTTAAAAACCAAATATAATTATAAAGAGAGAAAAAAATAGATCTTTAATGGAGTGGAATACTGTCAAGCATTTCTAATTGAAAGATTAGAGCTGAGTAGGAATTTTGAAATACAAATACAAGATTCCAAAGAAATCTAGAAAGTTAAAATTTATGAGTACATAGTTGGAAGGAGCCATATATGAGGCAGTACAGTGCAATAGCATAGTGTGTAATACTGAAGAGGGAGTTTTTCTGATGTTTCCTATTGCTATTACTATTTCGGAGGGTATAGAATTATTGATATTTTCATCATTTCCCAATAGGAACATCATTACAACATATGATTAACTTTTAAAAGTATTCATTTATAAAGTTATACAAAAAGAGTTTATTTACAGGACATTAATTTGGCCATAATTAAAGCAAGTGCACACTTCCTTTTGATAAAGAAAATTCTATTCTTATCAGTTACTAACATCTGGGAACTAGGTTACATAAAATTATACAGCACTTCTCAATAAACTTATATTTTCAATGCTTCTCTTATTCCATAAAAAGATGGTTTAATGAGCCGTTACTTTGATTTATTTTTAGAAGCCTGCTCGGTACCGGAGAGCAATCAGCTATGACAGTAAGGAATACTACATGCGCCTAGCTTCGGGAAATCAAGCCTTTGTCCAAGATGCCATTGTAGAAAGTTCTGAAGGCGAGTCTACACAGCAGGAGCCAGAGCATGGGGAAGACACAATTGCCAAAGTTAAAGGTCAGGCTGCCTCTTTGTAGCTTATTAAAATTGATCATTTGCATTCTTGAGGTTTTTATGAGCTACTTGACTTTGATTCTTTTATATTAGAACACAGAGAAATAGAGTAGTAGAGAGCCATGATTAATTGAATAATCTTGAGATGACTTGGGAATAATTGTTTCAGGGATCTCTTTGCCAAAGGTAAAGAATCTGGCATCATTTAATTGTTTTCTGATGTGTGTTATTTGATAATATCCATAGTTCATCTACCTTAATTTCACACTCCAGGGCAATTAGTTATTTTCAATTGACACTCTTAATAACAATTTCTAGGTTTATCATTGATGTGTTGTAGCCAATGGGAAATGTTCATCTAACTTCCAAGTCTAAAGAAATTGTTCTAAATTTTTAAAACTAGTTATTTCCTTAAATGACTAGAATTAGACAGCAGTCATGAAAACATTTTGGGGATGGTGTTGACCTACAGGCTCAATGTAAGTCAGCAGTGTGATATGGTTGCTGAAAAAAACATACGTGATTTGGAGCAGAATTAGTAGAAATGTAGTTTCGGATAATAGTTCCACAGAATCCTCCCTTTTTCAGACTCATAGTCTGGAGACCATGATTTAAGAAGAACATGTATAATCTAGAGAGGGTCCAAAGGAGAGCCATCCAGATGTGAGGGCTGTGAGTTCATGTCATACAAAAACTGGTTGAAGGCACTATGTATTCATAGCCTCAAGAAGACTGGTGAGATCTGAAACCCACCTTCAAATAACCAAAGGGCCAACATGTAGAGAAGGAATGAGACTTCATTCTGTTTGGTCCTTAAAGTCAGAACCAAGAGCAGTGGAAGGAAGCTACAAAAAGGGAAGCTTAGGTTCAGTGTCAAGGAAACTTCCTAACATTAGAACTGTCAAGAGGTAAAATAGGGTATTGAGAAAAGTGATGGATTCTCCTCCTTCAAGGCTGTCAGGCAGAGACTGCATGACCACTTGTGGATGTGGGATAGTAAAGAATCCATCTATCGATGTAGTTTACGTGGCCACAGAGATCACTTCCCCTTCTCAAATTCTGGGATTCCCCAAAATGAAATGATCATCAGAAGTTACTAAGATACTATTATTGCTTTTCTTTTAAGTTAATATTTGTGGGTAAAACTAAGCTGAAATTCTTAACACCCTCTATCTTCCCCCTTCACTGTCTTTAATCAATCTGTTACCTTCACTGTGGAAATAAAAGGAGATCACAATGAGAGGTCACAAGGATAAAGATCCATATTGTATTTTTAATCCTTTTGATTAGTCACCATAGCAAAAAATTTCACTGCCAGGTAACCATCTGGTGACTAACTTCTCTACATTCAGTTAGGCTAAGCTAGATCCAAATAAACGCAAATAATGATTCCTCCTGAAGTAGTTGCACGTGTTCATATTCACACTCATTTCCATGGGACTAAAACCATTTACGACTTTTCATAATCATAACTTTAAGAACAACACATTTAAATATATGTAACCATTGCTGGAAATTTATTATTCTAAAGGAGATCTAGTTGCATATACAATATGATGTGGGGACCATATATCTCCATACCAGAAAGAGGCATTAATATAGGAATTTTTATATTTCTAATTTTTAAAAACATGTTAATAAAAATAATTTGGTTGATTTATTTTCCAGCTCTCTATTATATTTTTTTCTCATTATTGAGAATCTTGCCTTAGAGAATCATACTAACAACAAAAAAAAAAACATTTTTTTTCCTCCTTCATGAATGGTATAATGGATAGAGTATTTTATTCTAGTCACAAAGATCTGAGTTTCAACATGACCTCAAGGGCTTTGGAGCCTAATGATCCTGAATAAGAAACTTGACGGCTCTGAGCCTCATTTCCCTCATTTATCAGGGCCAACCTCAATGTAATGTTTGCAAAAATTAAAATTCTTTGTAAATGTGAACTGCTGTTTTTTGCTAGGTGTTTTTTTTTTTGTACTTCACCCAATATTGAAGGTTTTGATTTGTGTTGCTCATTTGTTGGCAAACCAGTTTGATTCTAGATCTTGATGCATTCAGAGTGAAAATAATACAGTTCTGACCTTACTAAAGAATGGTGAGGAGAAGGGACTCTACTTCCTCACTTATCACACTATTTAGCAAATAGGGAAGTTAATTTCCTCAAAAAAGCTAATCAGAACCATTCAGTAATAATATCTCAAAGCATAACATGAGACCAGGAGATTTACCTGTTTTTTTTAAAGTAGAGAATTTATTTATGAGCCTGGGTTTGCATTTTACAACTAAGATATGTTGACCCTATTGATTGAGATATTTAAGATATATGCAGTTCTTTCCATTTTTAACTTGGGGCTCACTATCACTTACCTGTAACTTTTACATCTTCTACCTGTTTCTGAATTTTTCTTGATAGAGATTGTTGATAATTAGGGAGAGATATAGAAGGAAAACAGCACAGGGGCAAACACTTAATTGCATGAAGTTTATTTAATTGACAAAATATATGATATTTACTGAATGACCAGGAATTGATTGTATGTGCTTTTACTATGACCAGATGCAGTACTTAGAGCATATCACAAAGGTCTTCCCAAGTATTATGTGATCCAGTACCTCATGGTATTAACATTTATAGTATGACAAAACATCTTTGTTTTTGTTTCTAGAAAGAATTAATAGTTAACATATGGCACTCCTCATTGTTATCCTGGGAAAAATTGTATTGTTTTTATGGTAATTCTCTAGTAATTATTTAAGCTACATGATACAGTGTGGCTTCAGATGCTTAGTAGCTGGGTGTGACCCTGATCAAGTCACTTAACTCTCCCAATTTCTTCAAATTTAAAATGAGGTAGGGAAGAAAATTGCAAACTACTCTATCTTTGCTAAGAAAATGTCAGGTAGGAACACAACTGAAACAACTAAACAACTTTAAAATAAAATCTCCAATAAATTCACAGCATATAGTAGATACTTAATAAATACTTATTAATTGATTGATTCATCCATACAATTTTGTTCTATTCCGTAGTACAACACTTTATACTTGCAGCCACACAATAAATGTTTTATTATGTCAAAGTGAATTTAGGCAATTCAATGGCAAACAAACCATTGTGGAGGTTGCTAAGTGGTTTGTGCCTGCCAAAGATTTCACAGAGAAATTTGAATTACAGTTATTTAAAACTAGAGGAGATAAGGATTTCACTGAAAAACTAATTCCTATGACAATAACAGTGATTTATTTGGTAATGACATTACAGGTCTGGTTAAACCTCCTCTAAAAAGATCTCGTTCTGCCCCTGATGGAGGAGACGAAGAAAACCAGGAACAACTACAAGATCAGATTGCTGAGGGTAGCTCTATAGAAGAGGAAGAGAAGACAGATAATGCAACATTACTTCGCCTGCTAGAAGAGGGAGAGAAGGTATTGTGTTTGAAAAACATATGATCTTGCTTTACTAAAGAACTTTAGTTCAAATACTTTGAGGGAAGCTGTTCAGTCATTTAGTCAATAAGGCACATATTGTGATGCTACAGAATGTTATTTTCCTATGATAAACTGTGATCTTAGATAAATCATTCAGCTTCTCAAAGATGAAATTCTTGAAACTTGAATAGGAACTCTCATAAATTAAAAATACAAACTTAGTGGGGTTTTTTGACTTACATTTGTGTGTAGGCAACGCATGAAGAAGTGAATAAGGATCAAAGAATTCTCTGTTTGCTTCATGCAATTTTGCCCTAGAGATATGGACTAGACCTTTGATTTCATGGCTGTAGTGAGTTCCCATATAGGGAACTCTCCCCAGGCATATTGCCACCTTCTCTGCAATTTTTAATCTTAGATATTTAACAGGAGCACTGAGTAAATTAGTGCCCAAGATCATAAATGGACAGGATGTGTCAGAGGCAGGACCTACTCACACCTGTCTGGCTTCAAGACTTGCCCTTTGTTCGTTGCTTGTGCATTGTTTCTCATCACCATTTCTCTTAGCTGCTCATAAATAAGTAGGTTATCATTATATTCAAGGGTTTTTTTTTAATTTTCTGTTTATTAAAAAAATAGAAATAAAAAACAAAACAAAATAAAACAAAGCAGAACATTGTAATATGCCCAGCAGAATGTCAGTGAGGATTCAAAATACATAGCAATGAGTTTCCAGTTCAAGAAAAGAGATATATAGATATAGATATAGATATGTAGAAATTATATTCATGAGTGTCCATTTTTTCTTTACTTCCTTGTAAGTTGTTCTTTTGTTCTCTATGCCCACTTTATTTACTTTATTCTTTTTTTCCCTTTCATACCCTCAACCCCTATCTTCCCCAAGCAGGCTATAGTTAAGCACAGAAATATTTAATACACACACACACACACATTCACACCTATCCAGAAACCTACACATATCTATATACACACATACATAGAGCAACATGCATACATATATTTATTGAATCTTTAAATTTATGACTATGATCAATGATGACTTTTTTTTTCTAATAAATTCAACTCCTGATCTTTGTTGTAATGTTTATGTATACCTCTTCTTTCCAATCCCTGATAATTCTTCTACTTTAATTCTGCTCTTTAACTTTCCTTGCTAGATGGTACAGTGGATAGAGTGCAGGCTCTTAAGTCAGGAGGACCTAGGTTCAAATCCAGCCTCAAACACGTAATACTTCCTAACTGTGTGACCCTGGGCAAGTGACTTAATCCCAATTGCCTCAGCCGTGTGTGTGTGTGTGTGTGTGTGTGTGTGTGTGTGTGTGTGTGTGTCTATATATATATATATTTTTTTTTAAGTAAATTTTATTAAGTTTACTTTTACAGAAAAAATTTTCAGTTGATATACTGGTACAGAAATAAAAGATTGATCCACAAGTTTTTGGAATATTTAAAAACTGTTTTTAATGATAATCATGTGTATCATCAGCTTTCAGTGATGGAATCATTTCTCTAGTCTCTAGAATTTTATCACATTGAAATATTCTAGGTTTCTTTTCAACAATGCCATATGGCCTTGTTTGTACCCAAGGTGGTATAAGGAAATTTAATTTTCCCTCATCCATGCATCCCTCCCTTATCTTCTTTCCCTATCCTTTGCTTCCTTCTCCGACTATTTCTTCCCCCATCCCTTATTTCTTTGCAGATTTTGGAAGATGCTATACCCTTCACAGTATATATGTCCCTTTGAAAGTAGATTTTCAGGACTATGAGCTTCCCTTCCTCCCCTCAATGTGATTGTGTCTATTTTTCCTCTGCACCTCATTTGTATAAATCTTCCTTTTGAGCTACCCAATTACTGATGACAATCTTAAACATATGGTATACATTTCCATGTAAAAAACTAACAATTTGTCCATGTTAAGTTCTTTAAAATTAATCTTGGTTATTGGCTCTTATATGTTAAATTTTCTCTGAAGTTCTGGTTTAGTTGATAGAAAGTCCCAATAATCTACAAGTTTGTTGAATATCCTTTATTTATTTATTTATTTTCCATTCAGTACTTTGGGTAATTTTACTGGATATAATATTTTTGGTCACAGGGCTAGTTCTTTTGATTGCTGGCATATATGATTCCAAGACCTGTGGTATTTTTTTGTGATTGCTGATAAGTCCTATACAATTCTGATTGTAGTTCCAGCATATCTGAATTGCTTTTTTTCTTGTTTCTTGCAAGATTTTGTGTTTGATCTGGGGTGTTTTGAAACTTTGCAATAATATTCCTATGTGTTTTCCACAAAGGATCTCTTTGAGTGGTGATCAGTGGATTTTTTTTTTCCTATTTTTACTTTCTCCTCATGTTTTATCATTACAGGACAGTTTTCTTGGATTTTATTTCTTGCATATTGTGTAAAGGCTCTTTTTTCTTACTTGTTTATTTGCTTATTTTATATTTATTTAAAAATTATTTTATTAAAAAACAGAATAAGAAAAAAGAAAAACAGAAAAGGAATAAAAACAAAACAAAGCAGAGCATTGCCATGTGCCCAGCAGAATATCAGGGACGATTCAAAATATATAACAATAAATTACCAGTTCAAGAAAGGATATCTAATAGTAGGAGAAATTTTATTCATTAGTGTCTTTTTTCTTTACTTCCTAATATTATTGAGGTTTTAATAAATGTCAGAATTCTAAGTCATCCACTGGGAATCATTAATATGAACTAATGATGAGAATATCTCAATCATAAAAAGACCTGTGAGGCTTCCCTTTTATTACTAATAGTTTTGTTATTAGCATTGTGACAAGAGATAAAGCAGAAGATAAGATGTTTGTCTTAACATTGTAGGAAAGTGTTTTCTTCCACATTATCTTCAGGCTTTTTTTTTTTTTTTTCATTTACTCTGGATCTTGGTTTTATATCCTAATGTTATAGGAAATAGTTTTAAACTTGATCATTAAATGTTTGACTTGTTTTCTTCCTATAATTTTCTTCTCTTGACTCATGTTGAAATGAGTTTTAAGAGAAAAATCTTGTTAATGAGAGACGGTAGCTGGCTAGGAAATAGCACCTACATTGAAAGATCATAGTCCTCTCCACTTGTGAAAACAACAGAATTTCAAACAAATTTTGCCCTTCATAGAAGAAGCTAATCGATATGTCAGTGAGGAATAAAGAACAAAGCCAGTTTTTCCAATTACTTTAATTTTCCCAGGGTATGTGGCAATGGAAAAAAAAAGAAAAGTAAGCTGTGGACATTCTCCCAGTCTAATCGCCTTTCCCATTCCTGCCCTCTGACAGCCAAGATTCTTCTACAATGAAGTTTTCTTGGCACATGCTACTGTGTGAATGTATTAATATAGTGTAAAAGTTTACTGAGTTACCTAAATGATATTAGAGAAATATTGTGGGTATATAAAATATATATTTTATATATATGTGAAATATATAGTGAAATCAAGCATTTTCCACGTAGCAAGCATTGTGGAAAATTTCTTAGAATTTTTCATGGGTTTCTCCATGGCATTGAATGAATACTCTGCACAGTTCAACCCTATCGGTCCCCTTCTTTCTCCGCACCCCCATGGCTACCTTTGTAGTCTGTCAACTCATATTGCTGTAATCTTCCTGCTTCTGTTCTCTACTTACAACTCATCCTGCATGCTCCCTAAGCTCAAATAAGAATATAGCACTGCCCAAGCTTCTCTGACTCTCCTACTGCCTTTAAGATAAAATAAGAGCTCCTCAGCTCAGCCAGCCATTGTCTTTCTGCCAGATGTATTTTAGGCTGCTCTGTATTCTACCCCATCTGGTCTACTTGTGATGTCCCACATCTGCCGACAGAACTCTCCCTCTTTACTTCCTCTTAGAGTCTCAAGTTTCCTTCAAGGCTCTGCCCAGTGACTTGTGCCTACACAAGACTTTTCCCAATGTCTTCTTGTGGTTAGTTTCTCTTGGAATCACTTTCTATTTTCTGGTCTGCACATATTAAAACACATATACACACACAGAATTATAAGCTTTTTTATGGCAAGGGCTGATCCAGATCCATTTTTGTCTTTGTATCCCTAGGGCCTGGCATACTGTCTCATACATGAAAGCATTTTGTCCTTATTGAAAGGAATTGAATTAAATCTTAAATTTAACTTAACACTATAGTCTGCTCTGATCTCTTTGAATAATGACTCCATCACCCCTTATGATAGTGGCCTCTTGCAACTTTGTGAAATCTGTAGATTTGATAAGCATACCATCTATTTCTTTATCCATGCCACTAGTAAAAAATAAATAAAATTGGAACAAGCCTAAACTAAAAACAGGCCCTCAGGCATTGCAATTTTTGTAAATGTGGGTCCTTTCCCTTCTTGGATACAGAACCAATAGAGCCACTACCGGATCAAAGGGCATATGAATTTTGATAGCCTTTTGGACATAGTTCCCAGGTCTTACCTACAATTTAACTGTTATTTCTTATCTCAAATTCTAGCTCATTCTCAGCTTAATAGATTTTAGCATGTTTTTAGCCCAGGTTTTATACACACACACACACACACACACACACACATACATGTGTGTGTGTGTGTGTGTATAAAACCTGGGCTAAAAGCATAAATATATATCTATATATGGATACATATAGATATAGATGTTTTATTACTTACCCTACATTTTGTATGCCTTGCCAGGAACTGAAGAAAAATTCAATGGCCTGTGGTTTGCAAGCTCTATTCTCTTTGGGTTTTTTTTGAAGATTTGGAAATTTCTTGTCTTCTCTTCTATATAGTCTTTGAAAAATCACCAACAGTAGTTCAGGACCTAAATCTGCCAATTCTTTTAGTACATAAAGGATAGTCCATTTAGGTTTAATGAGTTGAATTCATTAAGGACAGCTAAGTGCTTTCTTACTATTTCCTTAACTTATTTTGAGTATTAATCCTCATTGAAGTACAAAGGTAATGCTAATGGAAAAAAATCAAAAGGGTATTGCAGTATAAAGCAAAACATCATTTGCATTGACATCAGAAAAAAACTTTTTTTATCCTATAACATGAACATTTTCAGATTACCTGAAAATTATTAGAGATATTCATTAGTTTCTTTTTCATAGTACATGATCTTAATTCTTTTAATTTTTTTTTCTCATCTTAAATCTTATCTTATTAAGTTGTATAGCCCAAAAGAATCAATAAAGGTCTGACCAATATTACTGTTAAAATAATCTAGAGATAATTTTTTAAAGATGTACCAGATTTAGAAAGCTTGGACATGAAATGATGCAAAATGAAATGAACAGAACCAGCAGAACATTGTACACAATAACAGCAATATTGTATGATGAATTTAGTTATTCTAAACTAAGTTATTCTTAGCTTGTTTTTTTGTTAACTTATCTATTTTTAGAACTACAATGATTTTAAATTATTCTGAAGAACTTATGAAAATACTATCCACTTACAGAGAAAAAACTGATGAATTCTGAATGCAAATTGAAGCACTTTTTAAAAAAAACTTTATTATCCTTGTTTTTATGGTCTGAGTTTCCTTTTGCAACATGGCTAACATGGAAATATTTTGTATGACTGCACATGTACAATATCAAATTGCTTGCTTTCTCAAGGAGGAAAGAAGAGAATTTTGGAATTCTAACTTTTTAAAAATAAATGTTAACATTAAATATTAATAAATCAAGATGCACCAAATGATATGCTTTCAAATGTTTGTTTACAAAAATAAATAAATGGGAGGACAACTGTGGATTTTGTTAGCTCATGAATGGTTAGGAAAGCTCAGAGAATCATATGATTGCCTTAATATATTTCATGACTATAGTTAAGAACATCCTTCTTCATACATATTAGTGAGAAAATAAATAGTGATCAAAAGCTACATTAACTAGCATCGACTGAAAGTTGATGGTTTTCTTACAGATTCAACACATGTATCGCTGTGCTCGAGTTCAAGGGTTAGACACTAGTGAAGGGCTCCTTCTTTTTGGTAAAGAACATTTTTACGTGATTGATGGGTTTACAATGACTGCAACCAGGGAGATTCGGGACATTGAGACCCTGCCTCCAAAGTAAGTAAAACACTGAAGTAAAAGAAAATAATTTAGCATTTGGAGAATTTAGTAATTTAATATTTGGATAAAATATTATTTGATAATATGCATATAAATTACTTTGTAATCACTTAATTTGTATGTATCAGTTTAGTTCCATAACCATTTATAAAGTACCTACTTTTTGCAGCATATTTTAGTAGGTGCTGAGAAAACTAGTGATCATATATTACTAAGATTCAGTTATTTAGGAAAGTATGGGAAAGCCTCTTAGCTTGGCCAAAATCAGAATCAAAGTCAGCATTAGACAACTTGAAATTTCTATTTAAAATTTTAAACTATTTTAATTTTAAACTGTATTTGCAAATATCATTGTTGTTTGTACTTCATTCTCAGTGAGGACAGTGACATCAGGGAGGTGATTCCATGACATGCAAGTGAATTGGATCGAGTGTGGGAGGGCTGTGCAAGGTGACCTGCCTCACTTTCTCCTCCAGAGCCATCTGGGTCCAGTGGCCAGATATATATCAGGAAGACTGGAGATGGCCTTGGATGCAGTGGAAGACCTTGATCTCTTTATGTTAAGGTCTTCAACAGTTCTCATTTGACTGAGGCAGCACCCATTCAGTGATTAAAGTCAAGTAGCAATTGAAACAAAGGATCTCCTCTTTCATCTAGTCCAAAAATAAAAAAATCTAAATAAATAAAAGAACGAATCTGGGAGGCCAGGGTTTCTGGCCAAAGTATAAATAATTGCTATTTACATTTATTCTGATTAAATTAGAATTTCAAATATTATACAACTCTGAAGAAAGTACACATTGCTTTATGATTGAAACATCATAGGAAAGTAGGCTTCTTTATATACTCTGAACATGAGAGAAAAACATACTGTCCTAATAGTGATTCACATGGAATTAGGAATTGACTAGTTGATAAGTTTTTCCTCAGTTCTCTTAGGATCACAGATCTAGAACTAGATGGAGCACAGGGTCCTCTAATCTCCACCCTCATTGCTCAGGGGGTACTCATCATGACAAGATCAGTGACTTGAAAATGAATACCTAGATCATCTGACTCCAAATCCTGCATTCTTTCCCTTCTACTGTTTCCCTCCATCCTAATAAAGAGGTGACAGTGAGCACCCAAATGTCAAAAGGCCAACCAATGCCCAAGGGAAGCTAAGAAGCTCAAAGCCTTGGGGTCAACTGTAATCAAAAGTATATGATGAGGGGCAGCTAGGTGGTGCAGTGGATAGAGCACCAGCCCTGAGTTTAAATCTGGTCTCAGATACTTAACACTTCCTAGCTGTGTGACCCTGGGCAAGTAACTTAACCCCAATTGCCTTGGCAAAAAAAAAAAAAA
>JAJPUD010000924.1:0-21967 GCA_023553655.1 Myrmecobius fasciatus
CCCCAGTTGATAATACTTTCTCCTCTACAGTTTTCTTGTCAAAATATATACATGACCTAGACATAAAAGGAGACTGCATAAGTAAATTAGGAGAACATGGAACATATTACTGACCAGATTTATGGATAGGAAGAGAATTTATGAATAAACAAGAAAGAGCATTGTGAGATATAAAAAGGATATTTTCAATCACATAGATCAATCACATAGGGTTTGTACAAATAAAAACACGTGGTCAAGATTAAAAGAAAAGCAGAATTAGGAAAAAATTTAGACAGTTTCTTGGATAAAGGCCTTATATGTGTAGAAAACTCTGTTAAATTTATAAGAATAAATCTTTCCCCAATTGATAAATGGTCAAAAGATATGAACAGGCAGTTTTTGAGAGAAGAAATAAGTTATATATAGTCATATGAAATGGCAATAAATCATCATAGATAAGAAAAATGCAAATTAAAACAACTTTGAGATACCATCTCACATCTATCAGATTGAATGAAATAATAGGAGGGGGAAATGATGAATGCTGGAGGGGATGTAGAAAAATTGGGACACTAATACACTGTTGGTCGAACTGTGAACTGATCTAACCTTTTGGAGAGCAATGTGGCATTAGGCTCAAAGAGCTCTAAAATTGTGTATACTCTTTGACTTGGCAATGCCATTATTAGATCTTTTTTTCAAGGTAATCAGGGGAAAAGGAAAAGAACCTTTATGTTTGAAAATAATTATGGAGCTCTCTTTGTGATGGTAAATAACTGGAAATTGAGGGATGCCCAACAGTTGGGGAATGGCTACATATATGTGATTGTGATTGAATACTGCTCTGCCGTTAAAAATGATGAGCAGATTGATTTTCAAAAACATATGAAAACTTGCATGAAATAAGAATAAAGAGTAAAATGAGCAGAACCAAGAGAACATTGTATACAATAACAACAATATTGTTCAAAGAGTACCTGTGAATGACTAAGCTATTCTCAATTATGTAAATATTCAAAGTAACTACAAAGGACTAATGAAGAAAAATGGTAAATATCTTCAGAAAAAGAATTGACATGAAAGTGTATATTGTGTGATTTCACACACATACACACACACATACACACCTGTATCAATGTTAGCCTTGGAACTAAAAGGAGGAAGAGAGTGAAACAACTTGGAACTTAAAACTTAAAAAAACCAAAAAAATGAAATAAGTATATATATATATATATATATATATATATATATATTTAAATAAAAGAATCTGAATACGGAGTAATTAGTATGACCAATCTTGGTCTTGAAGAACATAAAGAAATAGAATTGTTTCTTTTTGATAGGTAGAAGAGTGCACAGGGTAGAATGTAGAATATTCTGATAAATAGGATCTGTATAAATTGTTTCCATCCAACTGGTTTTCTTTATTGCAGTGGTGGGTTCAATGATTGGTGGTAGGGTGGGATAAGCAATATGATGTAAAAACATCATTCTCTTTTAAAAAGATATATATATATGCATATATATATATCAGACTAATCTCTCTTTCTTTTCTGACAGGGTTATTAGCCTGAGACATTAGGGGAATTACTTAAAATTAATATATGTAAATTTTTTAAAAAATGGATAAATTTTCTCATGTTACTTTTACGGACAAGATGGAGAGATGAGGATTAGATAACAATATAATTAGATGGATTTGGAACTGATTAAATAACCAGCTCCTAAGAATAGTAGTTAATTATTTGATGCTAACTTGAAGCAACCAGGGATCTGTCCTCGTTACTACTGTGGTCAAGATTTTTGTCAATGACTTGGATAAAGGCATAGATGCCATATTGACCAAACCTGGGGAGATAATTAATATTTTGAATAACAAGTTGGCATCCAAAATACAATTTTAAATAGATTTTTATTGACATCTTCTGTTTTTGTATCATTTAGATTTCTTTCAATGTCCCTCCTGCTCCTAGAAAAACCACTCCTTATAGCAAATAATTTTTTAAAAAAGAAGCCAAGCTACTCCATATAGCAAAAAGAATTTTGACATCATATGCATACCTGGGAACTCAATACTTTGCAGAAGTGAACATCACTTGATGTAAATAAGCCTTTTCAAAGCTTCTGTATTCATCATATCCATTGTTTCTTATGGCACAGAAACATTCCATCACATCCCTGCACCACAATTAGTTTTTCCATCCTCCAGACAATGGGTATCTATTTTATTTCCAGATCTTTGTCACCACATGAAAGATCTGATATGATTATTTTAGTTGTCTGAGAGGCTTTACTTTTTGTCAGTGAGCTTCTTGGGGTATAACTAGCAGTGAAATTTCTGAGTCAAAGGGCATGGATGTTTTAGACACCTATTTGTTTAATTATAAATTTCTTTCCGGAATGGTTGTGCTAATTCACCAACAATGCATCAGTATATTCCCTTTCCATAACCTCTCCAACATTAACTATTCCCACCTTTTGTCATCTTTGCTAATTTGTTGATGTGAGGTGAAACATAAAGATCATTTTGATTCATATTCCCGTCATTATTAGTGATTTGGAGCATTGTGAACAGTTAAGAATTGTCTTTGAGAACCGTTTATTCATATTCTTTGACTATTTGACTTTTTGAGAATGGCTTCCAAATGATTTTCAAATGCAAAAATGATGAGCTAAGCATAAGAAGAAATGTGAATAGGCAAAAATCACATGGGTTAAAATCAGTTTGACAAGTGAAAGATGAGGAAGATAGAAATAAGCAAAAATCGACATGGAAATGTGCAACCTGTTGATTAGCAGTCCAACATTGGTAAATGCTGAACAATGGTAGCCACCCCCCATGTTAACCTATGTTAACCATGTTAAGCTGCATTAAAATAAGTATAGTACACACACACACACACACACACACACACACACAATTTTCTCTGGGGAAGATGATATTTAGAATATTATCTGGGAATCATGGTTGAGGGGAGGGATAGATTGGATCCCATCCAGAAAAGGGTGCCCAGAACACTGAAAAGACCATAAACAAAGCATAAGAAAGAGGATTACATGAAAGAAGTAGAAATGACTGGCCTAGAGAAAATTAAAAATATGATGGGTTTTTATGGACATTTTATAGATTGTACAGCCTTCAAGCTAAGAATGGTTTTTTTCATCTTAAAATATAATATCACTTTAAAAATGTAAAAGCCATTTTTAATTAATGGGTTGTATAAAATTAGGAGGCTGTCCAGATTTGACCTATTGGTCATAGTTGCTCTAGTCCCCTGCTCTAGAATGCAAAGCTTGAAGCAATGAACAGGAACTGCTGAAGGAAAGATTTCTGGTAAGGGAAGAAAAGTCTGCCAAAGTGGAGCTGTCCAGTGTAAAATGGGTGATCTTGGATGGGAGCAGATTCCCTATTCCTATCCCTATTGTAGAACTAGTTTGGGATAATGCAGAGGAATTTCTGTCTAGTTTTGCCTTAGAATCAGTGACTTCTGCTGTCCCTTCTGCTTCTGAGATTCTGTGATTCTATGAAACATTGCAGTGATAGAGAAGAAGGGATGGGATAAAGTTAATGAGACTTGGAGGGGTGATATAAATGCTCATGGACTTTTCTGGTAAAATTTTCAGAGAAAAATCAGGGAATCTAGAATCCTAGATTTACAATTGTGGAAAGAGGAATTGAAAGCTTACTCGGGAAAGCGTAGAACTCAGATGAATCTTACATTAATAAGAGAGGGTATGAGTTAAATTGATTTGACAAATGCTTGGAGGATTCCTGGTTCACTGTTGCGAGTGTTCCCTTCACCAGTAGAGATTGCAATCTCTCCGCACATTAATAGCTAATTTTCATGAGTTGCAGAGATTGGAAAAAATCCATTTCCTGCCCTGGACTGCAAGTCAAGCCCTTCAATAACAGAAACACTATTGGTTTCAGGGGCTGAAGCTAGAATTGATTCTACCTGCATAATCTTCAAGATCCCCTGGGAACTTCTACCGGAGGAAGATTTCCCTGGAAGACATTGGAAAGACTGGTAATCATCAGTTCACAGTAAGATGAAGCCCCCTCCTCCCAGCAGCCCCAATGATTACATTATCCTTGGTCTGCAAAGATAGCTTAAGGGAAATCCCATCTGTCCTCCCAGATTTTTGCAGAACCTTCCAGATTTTAGCATTCTTGGTTTATAACATAATATGTCTAGAGTATGCTGACACAGCCCCCCAGGAAGTGAATTAGCCTGGAGCAGCTTGTGAAGCTCCGGCCTAAAACTTGTTTTTATTCAGAGTTGAAAATCACTGAACAGACAGATGGACTCGAATGCCTCTAAATCACTTTGAAGATGAGAAGTGCTGGGTAAGGGTTATTATCAGTGCTGGTAATTTGATAAAAAAAAAAAGCAATAGCTATGAAGAACGAAGGGAACTGACCCCCAGAAAATGAGAACTGGAAGGAGGGCAGTGGCCATCAGAGGGGGATGAAGGAGAAGTGAGAAATATTCCTGTTGTAATTCGGCGATCGTGATGGTCCAGGACATAGCTGTATGATAGGGACCCCAAAGATGCAGGAGCAGAGGGACCTGGAAAGGCGGCGTGCATTGTGAAAAGTAGATGTTGCAGGAGAATCCCAAGGAGGCCGCAACCTCCAGGGGACTGCAGGAGATCCAGGAGGGCGGTGGAAGTTGTTTGGTTGCAGGCGGGCGGCGAAGGAGCCTGTGGGAGTACTGGCTTGGAAGCCAGAGGCCCGGGGTGTCTGATTCAAGCTGAAAGGCAAAGGGTACAGGTGAGGGGGCTGGAGTGCCCACCCCGGCTCGTCTTGGCTACAATTCCTCATGTTTGCTCTAGGAAGGTTCAAAGGGACCTTGGATGGGCTGGAGGTGGGACAGGGAGGGAGGGAGGTAGATTCAGGGGGATGGGGGTATATGAAGTCTGAAGGAGAGATGGGGACCAAGCATTAAGGGTGATTGAGTCAGCTTGGGAGAGGACATCTGCGTAGGGAGCTCTGGCCATTCGTGGGAAACCCCGGCCCCACCAATCACCTTGATCAAGAAGCAGGATGGCTCCCAATCCTGCCTCCGGCAGACCCAGAAAGTCATTTATTGCCTCTAAACCCCCAGTTTCCTTATCTATAAAATGGGAATAATGCAATGTCTAACGTAGTAATGTGAGGATCAAAGGGGAAAATATATCTGAAGTGTTCTGCAAACCCTAAAGTATCATATTAATGAACATAATTATCAGTTTGTGATAAAGAAAGCCAGGGACCCCAACAGTGGAAAGAATGGGACTCCAGGTGCTCTAACTCTCCAATTCATCGATACCAGATTTTATGAGCAATGATAGGAGAGTTAGATCAATGCTGCATATTGGAACTGATCATTTCTGAGTCCTGGAGAAAGAGAGAGAAAAAAGGGGCAGAAAAGGCAAAGCTCAGGATGGGATTGGGATCAATCGCTCTGTGACACGGCATTTCCAATGGATCTAGGGATCCAGGTTCATGCCTGGTTTGGCCTGGTGAGCCTGTGCTAAGCTTTGCTCCCAGTCTTGGGCTCCAGTGCTTCCCTCTGAGCCTGAGGTGGGGGGATGAGATGCTGGAAGTGCTGGAAGTGATCCCGTCCCAAAGCCCATTGCGATGGGATTCTTCCCTTCCTGGTGGAAGAGACCATCCCAGTTCAAGCTGCTGAAGGAAAAGCCTCTGGGAAGAAAGAAAGGAGCTAGCAGTCTCTGTCATGTCCCTCGCTCCATCTTGCCGCACTGGAGATTTTGGGTGAGATCGCGAACAGTCTCTCTAGGTTGAGCTGAGTTTTCAGATTCCCAGTGGGAGAGATCCTTGGTTCTATACCGTAAACATGCTCCTAAATCTGTGTTTTCTCTGATTTCTGTTTGGCTGTGATTTGGATAAATGGGGATCTTTGTTATTTGCTATGTGTATTTATTGTGAAACTGGCATTAGGTGGGAAATTGGATGAACAGCCTGGGGCCCACTTTCTTCCCCAAATGACAAAGCAATTAGAAATTAGTTGGGACCTGATCATCCTATTCCCTAGGATAATAGTATCTAAGGGAGTGGCCAGATAGACTCCTAATCTGGTACCCCGGCTTTCTGAGGAGAGCAGAATGACTTGTGGCCCCAACTCCCTGCTTCCCTTCTAGGCAGGAAAATGAAAATCTCCTTTGAAGAAGGGATAGGGCAGGGCAGAAATGGCTAGAGATGTCTCTTCTGCCATACAACAACAGATCTCTCCTTGCCATATGGGTATGGGTCTCACTACACATATGGGGAAAAGTCCCTGAGAGTCTAGATGCTTAGATTTTATTCCTGGCCATCTTGCCAAAGGGTCTTGAGCAAAGTCTTCACCTCTTCATATTCCTCCATGAAATGAGAATATTGTACTTGGATCCCTTCCCATTCTTGCATTCTGGGATTTTAGGACAAGGGAAATGATTGAGAACTTTCATCTTGCTTATTAGCTCATTCACTTTGTGAGTCTCTTTTAAAAAGTGTTTGAATAGAAGCAGGCTCATCCTTTCTCTCCTGGAGAACAGTCCATCTTTATTTCAAGATCAAAGACACAGACTAGTATTAGATGGCGATAAGACAGATAGTATTGGATGATTAGATGGGAGGGAGTGTCCATACCCTGAAGATCGTATTGAGGCATTGAAGTGCTTAGGTGATCCCTGTAGAAGTAAGTGTTTGGAAATGCTACTCACACTTTTAACCTATCAGAGTTCTATATATTTAGACCAATGAAACAACTTTTTCCTTAATGACTGACTGTGCACAAGAGGGCTCATAAATTACATCATCAATTCCTTTATGAATGGAAATGGAAGAGGATTGCCCCAATATTGAGGACAAAAGATGAGAGACGAGCATCCTGAGTGATGGGAAAAGCATCCACAAAGACCTAAAAGAACCAGATGAAGGCTTCTGACTCATGGGGTAGATCACTCACAGAGGATTTACAGAAGGACATAGATAACTTTGCACGGGATGAGAAGGTATGGGTGCCTTATGTCTCCTCTTGCAGAGGAAGTCATCCATATCAGTGAGATCATGAATCCATTAAAATATAAAAGTGCAGTAAATTTTTAGGTGATTAAGTTTTCCAGTTGGATAATGTATGATTTTTCTACTAAGAAGGCTGTTGGTCCTTGAGATGTTTGATGTTTACAAAATTTTGGATTATTTTAAAAGCTTTTCATTTATATTGAGATGCATTTCAAAGGAAATTTAATCCACATGCTTGATTTCCTTACACTTGGCTCTTGAAAAAAAGATATCTAGATGAGTCATTTGATGTCCATAGCCTATGATCCTCTTCTAAAAACTATTTGAAGTCCTTTTTTTCTGGAAACAGAAAATATCTTTTTTGCCAAGTGCAAATGAACTTGAATCATTAAAAACATAGGCTCCAAATATGGGCTGAAGCAACAATACTAGGAGATTCGAGTGTCTACCCATCTTGCCAAATGTGCACTCAAGCTTCAAAAATTGTTAGATTGGAGAAGTCCAAGGGAATTAAAGAGTTTTGATTAAACTCCTTGTCAACAAAATAGGAAAAAGAAGAAAGAATATATTTAATAGCTAGAGTTTCAGAGTTTACCCAAGTAATTGAAGCTTAAAACTTGAGAACCTTCAGATAGTCCTGATCTGTCCAGATGTCTCTCCTTCCAGAATATATGAAAACCTTATGGAGCAATGTGTGCCTCAGTGCACTGAATATTGATCTTCCTCACAGATCTGATTGCCTTAGAGAGGAAGGGAGAAAGACAACTTCTATTAATTAGAAAAAAAATAACTCTCCACACTGAGGGTTTCTATGGATGACAGGATTTGAATTTGCTTTTGACTATGAATACATTATGCCTTCTTTTCTTAACCTTGACACTCATGGGAACTTTATATTCCTATTTGGCTTTCGTTCATCGCTTCCTGGAATACCAATCCAATCCAGTTCTTTTCCAATGCAAAAGAACTGTCTCCTCCAATTCTACCAAACTATTTTTAAGTGAAAATGATGGGACTTTCAACTTTAACCATTTCCTTATGTTAGTAAGAGCAGAGTTGTTATTCCAGAGGGACAGAGGTCTTCTTGCTAAGAGACAGAGAGAAATGCTATATTAAATTAGTTTGCAGGTTTTCAGAAGAATATAGAACATCTTTAAAGTGCTCATTAGGAAAAGCAAGAATTGCTTTTGGTACTGGCTTCTGGATCTTCTGTTTGGGTTTTTATCTACTAAGAAAAGGCTGACCATGGGCAAAATAGAGAAATGGGCCAAGCCACCATCTAGTCCGAATCCCTTTTCTTTTGATGTAAGCTCCTAAGGCCCACAGAGGTGAAATGACTTGGCCCATAAGTCAATGACTATAATTTGAAGATTCCAAGCCTTCAGGATCTTTTCAGCCATCCAGTGGCCTTCTGCTTTCCTCTCTGTATTAATAGTGCCATATTGGTAAATCACTTAACCATCCCAACCCTTAGTCTTCCCCTAAAGATAATCCCTGCCTATGTAGTAAATTTTTGCAAGGTATTTATGTGTCTTATAAATTATAAGCTATACACATGTAAAGGCTCCTATTGCTGGATAATGTGAATAACACAATGAAATGCTATTTCTCAGAATTTGTATTTTAATCCTTCGTCTCTTAGCCTGGCACAAAAGACTTTCTGGTTTAAAGGGATCTGAGACAGCAACATGATGATGGAAGAAATCTTCTGGAGTGGGAGAGGAAGATTGAGACTCCCTTATCCTTAAAATCAATCCACTTGACTCATGGGTATGGCCTTCCCTAGCTATGTGAGCCCAGGAGAGATTGTACAGGTGTCCCAGAAAGATTCTGAGGACCATGAATTGATTTCACTCCCTTTGTCCTTCATACTATGTTATTGTTGCTTAGTTGTCCAACTCTTTGTGACTCATTTGGAGTTTTTCTGAGAGAGATACTGAGTGATTTGCCATTTCTTTCTCCAGGTCATTTTACAGATGAGAAGACTGAGGCAAACAGGGCTAAGTGACTTGTGCAGGGTCGCACAGCTAGTGACTAAATTCACACTCAGGCCTTCCTGACTCCAGACTCATGGTTCTGCCCATTGTACCACCTATCTCCCTTCCTTCATACTATAGCTATCATTTATGAGGTATGGCTTAGAAATTAGTACAGCATCAAGTACAATTTATAAACATGTATTATGAAAATAATG
Organism: Myrmecobius fasciatus; assembly: GCA_023553655.1. NCBI lineage: Eukaryota > Metazoa > Chordata > Mammalia > Dasyuromorphia > Myrmecobiidae > Myrmecobius > Myrmecobius fasciatus. The sequence continues at coordinate 9,183 of JAJPUD010000924.1, forward strand.
AAATAATTTGTATTTATTTAAAGCAGCAGCATGATGTATTGGAAAGAACATTGAAAGTCAATGGATGTCGGTTCAAATCTTGGCTCTTATATTCTTTGGGCAACTCTGGGTGAGTGACTCTCCTTTTGTAGACCGCAAAGTATCCTTACCCATAAAATGAGAATGATGATCAAATTGTACTACTTACCTGACAGATGAAATGTGAGGAAACACTAATCCATGAGTACTATCAAAATGAATTTTTGGTATTTTATGAAAATGACAACTCTTATTTATATTGACCGTAGAGGTGGGTGGGGAAGGGGGAGAGAAAGAAAAGACCTTCCAGGCAAAGGAAATGGCAATGCATAGAGGTGGCAAAAAGGCAGGATTCGGTGGGAAGATATTTAAATAGTTCAGATTGGCTGGAATATAGGGTACACGGAAGATGAGGCTTGAAAGAAGGCTGTAAATGTATTGTGGAGGGCCTTGAATGCCAGGCCAAGAAATTTAGGTAATTTTTTCATTGACACATAAGCTCATGCCAAGAATAATTTGGGGGAAGAACTCTTGGAGTCTAAGTTTCTGGATGAAAATGTTAAATGATAGAACCACACAGAGTCTCCCCTTTCCAAATGCCCTTTCCAGCAAAATTGAGAGTAGAAGGAGGTAAGAGGAGAGGATTATTTCCCATCGTGGAAATATGATGTGATTTGAAATTGATCTTTTTCCAGATGGTAGAGATGGTCAATGGGTAGCGCTGATTTGACTTTGAGTGGAGCTGTGCTTTTGCATCCAGGGAAGCTGATTGTGATTAGCTGTGCAAATCTTGAACAGCTAACACACTATATATTAAAAAGCAGTAACGAGTGATTATGGACTAAATTATTTTCTAGTTATTTGGTAGAGGTGATTTTGGGTTCCTTTGTTAGATAATGTGATATTGACAGCTGAGACTCGTGGATATATTAAGTCTGTCTAGGGGGCATTAACCTGAAAGCTGCTTTCATAAACTCCTTGATCTTTTATTTCCCACCTGCTTATACCCTTTTATTCTAACTCTATCCCGAGCATTCAACTTGTCCTCAGCTATTCTTTCTCTTGTTTCTTTTTAAAAGAAATTTTTAAAAAGGAAATACTAAAAGGTATAATAGAGGCAAAACTCTCATTTTAAAATAAAATAAATAACCACTTCCAGCATGGTGTATTAAAGTAGTTGGAAAATAGCGTAGAGGTTAGCTAGTCTAACCTTTTTACAATAGCTGAAATAGAGGCCCAGAACATTTTAAAAGTAATTTTAGAATTATTATTTATTAAAATACTCATGTCTCAGAACCAAATTACCAAATGAAGTTGTACAACATTCCTCATATTAGCTTATATTAGTCTTATATTAGTTATTCTTGTAAATTTTAAACAACAAAATTTCATTCAAGATTGTATCATAGTATTTTCCTGTATTTGAAAAGTCTATGTGAAAATAACTTTTGCTTGCTTATTAACCCTAATTTCTACCTTACTTCAGAATTTACAGAAAAAGTCAAATAGAAACCTGTATATAAGAATCCATGTGGGTTACATGTTGCCTTAGAAGACCATATATAACATTATTTATTTTTTCTTCTATTTTAATTTATTGTGTAAAAAACATTGCTTAATTGCATTTTAATTTGGTTCTAGCAGTACTCAAAGTGTTGTGAGCCATAGGCAGGTCACAGCTGCTGACCTTTTGGCTCTAGGTGTTGGGTACTAAACACATTCACTGTTCAACCACTGAGAATCCTCCGATAGCAATTCTATAGAGATTGTATAAAATATGGAGACACCCTGAAACACTGCTCTATAGTGGGAATATAGAGAGTCTAGGACATAGGCCCCCAAAATATGAAGCCACTGCTGGGGTCACTGTCCAAAAGCAAACAGGACAAGACTAGACCGTATTTTTTAAATGAGGAAATAGAGAAATTAAATTACTTGCCTGGAGTCATACAGATAACATATCAGTGCTGGAAATACATCTTGGTCTCTTGATGTGCTTTCTAATACATCATATTGTTGCATCATATAAAAAGATCTACTAGTTTAGGGATGGAATTGACATTGTCTAAGTTTATTTTTCAAGAGAAGGGAGCTTCTCCATCCCAATATGTTAAGGCGGTAGATGTGTTAATATATATCTATTTCTCCTTTAAGATCAGAACCCTGGACAGTGCCACCTCCGAACCACTAGAAAGAAGCTGAGGAGGAAAGATTTAACTTTCTGAAATGGAAAATGCTTCAATCAATTTCTTTTTATCTCTTCTCCATCCTGGGCTAGGTAATTCTAGACTCTGCAGTATCTCATCATTTAAAATGTGAAATCCATTGATTTTTGTAGTTGTTTTTTATCAATAAAGAAGAGGAGATAAAGCAACTATAGCATGATTCCACCATCCTGAAGAACTAGAACAAAAGGCCAAGGAGGGTTGGACCATTGACACTGATCACACACAAAAAAGCAGAGTGATAGCGGGCATAATACAAACACTGTAATTTCAAGGATAGATCACTACTCAGACTGCTAATTAGCCTCTTCTCACTCTATACATTGGAAAAAATAGAATCCTTCTCTTTACCAGCCAAGTTCTTATTTACATGAGAAATTTCTGCTATTGGAGGTTGGGGGATTTAGAATCAGAGAGCCTAGTTTTTTTAAAATCCTGGTGATGTGAACATGGGTAAGTTAATCCATTCCTCCAAGCCTTGGCTTCTGCACTTGAAAATATAAATAGTAGTAGTTGTGTTAGGAATTTCATGGGAATGTTGTGGGGAAAGCACTTTGTAAATATTATGTCATGCTTCCGAGATTCCTGACCTCCATTGACACAGGCTGGTCTGACAAAATAGCAAAGAGCACAGATGTTGCTGTGAGGGTGCAGCTGTTGTTGACTTTATGACACAGATTCACATAATGCTATGATTTATCAATACAGAACATATATCAGAATTTCTATGGATTCATAATTTCATATATGTGTGTTTGCCTTCCAATAGTGCAGGTCAAAGGCTATCCTTTTCATCCAGGTGATGTTTTAGTCTATATTCTCTTATATATCTTCTCTAGGGGGTTTACTCTATAAAGCAGAAGCATTCCTTTGGATCTTTTACTATTAGGTGGCAGTGAAGCAGTTGGGTTGTCCAACTATTATCTCTTACTTGCTCTTCCAGTCCCATACTCCTAGAGGATATCTTTTATGTCACTACTGGGATGCAAATCATAGTTTCCTATTTAACACCCCCCCATACTCCCTGTATACTTAAAAAAACTAATTATGTTTTACTTTTCCTCAATTACATGTTAAAACAATTTTAAACATTGTTTTAGTTTTAAGTTCCAAATTCTATCCCTCTCTCATCTCTCCCCTTCCCTCTTCCTTACAGTAAGCAATCTGATATAGATTAGACATGTGTAATCATGCAAAACATTTCCATATTATTCATTTTGTGCAAGAAGATTTGAGCAAAAAAAGTGAAAATAGAATGCTTTTGAGTATATTTAGACACCATCATTTCTCCAGTGATCCCTGGATTACGGGTGCTTTTGTTTCTTTGGAGGGATGATGTTTCATGATTCATAGCTATATAGTATTATAATGAGAATATTAGTGTTAAAAAAGTAAATTTTTAATATGGGAAATAGGTTGTAGCTTAGGATTTTTAAAAGGGATGCACAATTTTCCAAATGCAGGTCAGTTCATTTTTTTTTCAATTTTGGGCTTTATTCATTGTTTATATATGCACATACACACAACCCCGTATATAGATACATATAATGATATATCCTGGTATATAAATATGTATGTGGACATGCAAACATATGTGTGTGTATACACATGCATACACTCTGATAGATCAGTATAATAATTGCTTAGGAGAGCCTGAGCAATAGGTATTTTTTGTCCATTTTGTTTTTCCTGTTTGGATTGTCAGTCCAAACATTTTTAATTACTTTTGACTATCTTGTAGGAGTCTCTATAACATTTCAATACTTGAAGCCATTGATGAAATACTTGAAAATGGAAGCATTTGGAGGACTTCCTAGATGCAGCTTGGACAGTCCCTGATGGAGACGAGGTGTACATGGTAGACTGACATGGTTGTAATGGTAGTTGTTTTTTTATTTTTCAGTCAATCGATCATGGCTCTTTGTGACTCCATGGACCACAGCAAACCAAACTGTCCATGTGATTTTCTTGGCAAAGATTCTGGACTTGCCATTTCCAGAGTTAGACAATTAGCAAACGTCTGAGGCTGGATTTGAATGCAGGCCTCCCTGACTCCAGACCCAATGCAGTATCCACTGAGCCATCCAGCTGCCTTCATTATAATAACTAATGAATCCATAACTGTATTCCCCAACACCAGAGGATTACTCTGTGCATCCTTTCCTAGACTTTCCTTGGATTGATATACCCACAAAGTATTTTGGGGTGGGGAAATCTGCTTAGATACAGTGACATTTAATTTCTTTGGATCTGGCCTCCTTTGGTTCCATATGGAAAGCAAATCAAGGTATTAGCAACAATGATCTTTAGATATGACCCCGTTGGAGGGGCTTCATATCAGTGGAACTTTTTATGTCCTTGGGTGACCAGGAATCTTCAGGGCCAATCAGCTACCAAGGATACCTTTGTCTCCTTTTGGGGGGAAAAAAACCGAATCCATGTTTGGGAGAAATCTAGAAAACCCTGGTCTTTTTCACAACATGTATTGTGACAAGTTGTTGGGTACTAGAATAGACAGCTGAAAAATTGGGGGCCACAGATTGCCCCCTTCTCTCTTTTGTGTTTGTAAATACCTCCGACGGTTGGGACATTATCGTTAAACCCAGAAATTAGATTTAAGGAACTGGGGGTGCAGTTTCTGTTCCTTGTGCCCTAGACCTGAATTTTCTCTTCTGTAGAGAATCCTTCTTTGCTTCTCATGTATGACACCCCGTCTCTCACCTCTGAGGCTCTGTGTGAGCTTTCCCAGATGCCCAGCATTCACTCTTTGCTTCCTTACCTTCCTTACATATGTCCCTCCATCGCTTGAAGAGTTCAAGCACTGTCTTCTGCATGAAGCCTTTCTAAATTCCCTCAGGTCCCAGTGCCCTCTGTCCCTAACTACCTTGTGTTGAACTACGTAGTATGTATGTGTGTTCTTGCCTTTGTGTTGGTCCTGTGTTTTGTATATGGACGTGGGAAAGTGATCTCCTTGCAAGCAAAGACAGTTCCATTCTCTGTCTTTGTGTCCCCAAGGCCTGGCTCTTGTTAACCAATTAAATCCACTGGGAATCTGCTGGACATCCTTCATCCCAGTAGGATATGTCTTTAATGAGCATTCATCTCCTCACTTGAGAGTTATAACTAGAAGACCATTGATCCACATTGTGCAATCCCGATGGGCAAGTCAATCAAAGCCAGGCTTCCAGCTAGCCAATAACTGCACAAATGCCTTATCTTTATGGAGCAAATTGAAGCCTGTTGTTGGTACTCCCTGTACCATTCTGTGCAGATCCTTGACTCACAATGCAGAGAATCATGGGCCAACCTTTATGCTATATTTATGGAGCACTGTAAACTCCATTAATAGTTATCTGGGAATGAGTTTTTGACAATGGAGAACTTACCTCTTTCTTTCTGCAAAATGAAGAAATCGGGTTAAAGAGATATCCTCTAAGGTATCTTCTACATCTCAATCTTTTGACTAGATTTGAGGGACATTGATAGCCAATGGCCACATGCTTTAAAAGAGAACTGCCTCGCTCCCTCTTCCCTTGTCCCCCCATAGAACTGATACCCATTCATTTGGAATTTTGGCGTCTAGCCCCGCAGTGATTTCCAGGGAGCAGTCAAGGGCAGCGCACAATAGGAAAGAATTCCCCACCTGGAAATGAAGAGGAGAATAATCAAGGGCACAACACAGAGGGAGGAGAATTTTCCCAAAGTGGAAATGAAGAGAAAAAATCAGAGAAGTCCAGGAAAGAGCATCCTCTTCTTCTCCTCCACTAGCGCTCTCCCAGCTCTCATAGAGACACAAATTATTAGAGCCAAAAGGAGCTTTGGAAATCTTTTGGTTCAGAAAATAAAATGAAGTTCAGGGAGCTAAAGAAGTTGCTCAAAATCACGGAGAATTCTCTCTGAATGTCTCCCACCCCCTCTTCTGTTGTTCTCTCTCTTTCTCTCTGCCTCTGTTTGTCTCTGTCTGTCTCTCATTCACTCATGTACCCTGAAATGCTCAGTGTTTGGATCGGATTTCCTTTCACTTGAGGAAAGACTTTGTCTTACCCACAGGGAGGGATAAGAAAAGGCTTCAGGGAGACAGTGGCTCATGGACTAGACCTTGCAGGAAATGTATTCCAAGCAGGGCGGTGGTCTCCCCCATAGCATGAAAGTGCATGGATGTGTGGATTGTAGAAGATGGGATCTCAACTTTTGGCAAGGGGAGTAGACTACTTTGGCTGGAAGGCAGACTGGGTGAGGGGGGACGATATGTGACAAGCCTGGAAAGCTAGGTTGGGGTGTCTGCTTGCTTTGTCAGCCAATTGAAAAAGTTGGCCAGTCTGAGGGGGCTAGCTCTCTCCTGGAGTAACTCCTGACTCCAGCACACTAAAGCATTTAATGGTTAATGGTGTGGAAGAGAGTATGTGTGACAGGGGAAGGCTTGGGGAAAGTAAATATGGTTCCAAATCTTTCACCAGGGCAAAGGTAATTTAAGGGAAAAAACTCCATTAAGATAGAATTCAAGAGACCATAGTGTTTTATGCCCTGATTATCTCTACCAACCTGCTATTTATCTCCATGGAGAGAAGGGAGGCAATAATTAGAGAATTAAGCCTCCCTAGCTCATTCATGCAGGGCACAAATTGACTTGCAGTTTGCTATTTATTTTCCAGATGAAAGACTTTAATTTATTTTTCTTTCTTCTTTTAGGCACACACCTGGCTGACCATAAGTATTCCAGCTCTGCCTCTAACTCTCCTTGACTTTCCTTCTCTTTACGGCCCCATTCATCACTGGCATGTCATGGTGCCACTTTGGTTCTCAAGGGAGCCAACTACTCATTGCCCCTAGACTCAGAGGACTTCCATTTCTTAATTGAAGATTTAGAGCCTCGAATGATAGCACATGGAAGTGAGAGCTGGATGGGATCTTTGAGATGATCACCCTCTCATTTTTCAAACAATCTAAGCCTATAAGAGGTGAAGTTGTGGGCACGATATCCCATGGTTATTAAGTGGCAGAATTAGGAGTCACCCTAAATCATCTGACTCCCCAAATCTGCTCTTCTTCAAAATACATACATACATCTATCTCTATATATGTATCAGACATAGCTATTTATATCTATATTGGGCTGCTCTTTTAGTTCCTGCTCTGATTTTATGGCTGTGTAACCTGAGGAAATACTTTAATCTTGCTGTAGAATAGTGATAATAATGAGATTACCATTGCTGCTAGTGAAATAATAACAGCTAGCATTTATATAGTGCTTTAAAATATTATCTCATTTGATTCTCACAAGGACCCTGGGAGAGAGTAGTTATCCCCATTTTACAGATCAGGAAGGTAAGACAAAGATTTGCTCAGTCACACAACTCGCAAGGGGCTGGGTTGGAGCTCGGGTTCAGATTTGTTCTGTCCAGATCACCTCCTATCTTTCCCCCAGTTTAAATGTGGCAGTGATCATTTATCTCAAAGCATCACTGTAAAGAATAGATAGCAGACATGATCACGAAACCTTATGGAAAAAGATTCAGATACTGAGTGATAGTGGGGTCGAGAGAACAAATATTGGTTTTTCCAGTCAAAGTTTCAGCAAAATTACTTGGAATGGAAAGGTCACCATTCTCATTTGTCCAGGAAGGGATAAGTCTTTCACAGGAAGTGTTAGCTGCTTTGATGATGCTCGACCTCTCAAATTAATCCTGAACATTAGCTGTTTCAGAGAGGTTTTGGCAGTCACTTTTTAAAAGCTGAATTATCCCTTTTCTGGAAGGTCCCTCGGTCCTACCTCACATATTTTAGGAAGGACATTGATTGACAAGCTGGAGAGCATCCAGATAAAGTCAGCAAGATTGGTGAGGGACCATGAGACCAGCCCATCTGAAGGTTAGCCTGGGAAGGGGAGACTAAATGAGGATGTGCTAGCTGTCTGCACTGTTTGAAGGACGCTCTTGTGGTGAAGGATTAGTTTGGTTTTCTTTGACCCCAGAGGACAAAAGTAGGAACAAAGAATGAGAGTTGTTGAGCAGCGGAACCATTCTCCAAGAAAAGAAAAGCTGGCCTTTGATGGGAAAATGAGACACACTTCCTCAGAATGGGAGGGAGATCTCTTTGCTAGAGGAAATCCTGAAAACTACATGTTGGGGGATGTTTTTGAGGGATCCCTGAGTTATGGGTTCAACGAGGTGAATTCTGAGGTCCTTTCTGCTCTGATATTTCTGTGATGAAATGGGTTGAAGGAAGAGCAACAGCCTGAAGGTCAGAACCAGTCATTATGGCAAATTTCCTGAGATTTTCCAGCAGCACAGTTTAGCCTGCTGAGACTTAGCTTTAACCAGACATTTCTCCTTCAGGGCCAAGGTGAAAGTGGACTTAACTTATGGTTGGTACTTAAAGCTTGAGACACTTCCAGAGACTAGAATAAGTATTTCACCTTCACTTTAATTCAGTACTTTAAAAAAAAAAAACATCTCTCTGGGTTTATGTCTCCTGGAAAATCAGGTTAGGGATTGGGTTCAGTTATCTTCTAGAAACATTGTTATTCATCCTTGTTTCTTGAAGAGGATCAGTGACATTAGGAGTGCCGTGTCTTGGTTGAACTTAAGAGAGGGAAGGCTAGGCAAAGTCATCAGCCAGAGTCATTGAGTCCGGTGGCAAGACAAAGCCAAGATGACTGGGATGGCCCAAGAAACACTCTTCCATTAGCTGGTGCTGACTGAGCAGTCCTGTAGTGTCCAGCCTCTTAAACTCGTTGCTAGACTGCTTTCCAGGCCAGAAAAGTCTGCTCAGGATTACTCCTGGATTCCTGGTAATCAGGCAAAAAAGAAGGGGCAGCCAGTGCTATGAGCTTGTAACTCAGGATCCCTCTGACCAGGGAACAGACTCCACGGGCAATAAAGTCAAGAATACAAGTAGCTCACAGTGTTGCTATGGGGAAAGGGTTTTATAAAGTTCCCTATAAATGTGAGCTATTGCCACAGTAATAATTATTATTATTTGTTATGGACCAATGGAAGTCAGCCATTTAGGAAACTGAGAGCGAGCCTACTATAGTTTTCTCACTTTCCAGCTGAAGAAACTGAGACTGAAGGAGACTCTGTGATTTGTACAAGCCCCCCATTTCTTAGGGGTTGGGATTTGAACCCCCATTCTCTGACTTGCTATTGAATAGTTCTCCCCCTCTCCTCCATGGCTAGCTGCCCTATCTCCATTTAGAGGCTCATGCTGTATTCCCTGTTCAGCCTCAGAAAGCTCAGGTGCTGCTAATTAAGCCGCCAGTCCAGAGGTGATAATATTCTTTGAAGGACACCATTGATTGTTTCCTCTTGCCCTGGACTTTTAGGGGCCTGGGTGAAAGGGCTATAATTAATTGTTCAGTATTGATAATATATCCTGCAGTCCCTGTACTCCCGGGCCTTGGAGAACGCAGAGTGGGGAAGTTTGAGCTCAGGCAGATCCCTGCCCTTCCTTGGTCCTTCCCACCCCCTTGGGATGGCTGCTGGCCGTGAGGAAGCAGAGCTGGCTCCTGGTGATGCTCTCCGATAACGGCCTCCCTTCCTTCCCAGCTGCCTCTCTCCGACTCTGGCAGCCTGCCCGCTGTGTATTCTATCTGCATCAGGATGTAGCAGCCCATCCGCGCCACGTGAACGATCTAGCTGGGTGTGGGCACTGGGGAACACCATGAGGCACATGCAACCCTCTTGTCCCCAGGACAGCGCCTTATTTTGAAGGCACCGTCAGTGGCTCCAAGTGGCTTGGATGTCCACAGCCTTCCTGGCACCCGTCTGCACAGATGCTTTTGCCTCCTGCTTTTGTCCTTGGCCACTCTGCCTCGGAGGGGCCCCCGACTCTCCTGATGTGTCTAGCTTACTTTAAGTGCTCCCCTTAGACATCATCTCCTGACCCCCAAGCTTTCCTCCCACATTACCTTGTATCATTTGAGCCCATCTACCTCCATACATGTTGGCCCTCGTAGTTAAACTGGAAGCTCCTCGAGGCCGTGGGCTTTCACTTTTGTGGCTGACAAATACCCTTTGATAGATTGAAATCTGTATCAGCAATCCTGATTTCCAGGGGAGCAAGAGCAAGAAGAAGGAAGGGGAGAGCTTCTGGAGTTATAACTCTTTTCTTCCTCCATGTACCCCAGGGCAGCCTGGCGTGGGTCCTTTGGCTTCTGCAGCCACGGCAAATCCACCTTCTCTTGCCGCAAAATCCTGAGCTTTTGCTGTGACCCATTATCGGCACCATCTGGGCAAATCACGTCTGTGAGTGACTTTCTATGGAAAGCACTACGTAGAAAGACATTTTAAATATCCTTTTATTAGCAAAATGGGAATATTTGAAAATCATCCCTCAGATTTGTGAATATTTAATAAAAATTTCAAGGCTTCCAGTGAATTATGAGTAGCACACAAGAATTGGAAGTGAAATACTCTTATCTGCTAGGAAATTCTCCCTCACCAATGGCTGCCATAATAAGGAGCTAGTGCTATGATCTGTCCTACCCCCTCAAACCTGCTTCACTCACCAGCTTTGGGCCCTTTGGGAGCTGGGGTTCCAGCACTTATAGTCAGATGTGGCTCCTTCATTACTTAAGGGTGATCTTCTAGGAAGATGCAGGGGTTTCTATTCTTTCTTCATGAGCCTTTATGTCCTTATTTTGTGTTTAGTTCCAGCTCTCCTTAGTCACACCCCAGAGACACACATTTAAGCTTTCTAACTGGGCTCCAGAAGACACATGCACATCATTCCTCTGTGTCATTTGGGCTGCTATAGGGCCACCAGCCATTATGGCATGATCCCATGCAGCCTGCTCTTCTCTGAATCATTTGTAATAAAAAAGACAGGAAGGACCATCGTTCTGAATGATATTCATGGTCTGGATCCATGTTCTGGGATCTGGGTTCTTACTGTCTTGTATTTCAAATTCTGTTGGCTTCTCTGATTAAAACACTCCCAACTAGTGGTCACAGAATTCTAGAACTAGCAGAGAATGGGTACGATTAAGAATAAAGAACACTAATCTAGGAGTAAAAACAAAAAAAGTTCAGGCTTGAGATTGAACAATAATCACATGGTGTTCTTGCTTCTGTACATTCCTGCTCTTGAGGGAAGTCTGAGGCTAATAGATCTTTTGAGTTAGGTAGCTCTGGATTGTTGGAGGGCTAAGGGCAATCTGGTGTCTGCTCTGAGACTAATACCAATATGATGAATCATATGGAGGTGATGGGGGCTAGAGTTAGAGGTCACCAAGCTGCCCAGGTTGGAAACAGATGAGGGTCAAGCTTCCCTGCCAATCAGCAAGAGGGTTGGGTTCCTGAGTGGCCACTGCCCTTCCAGTCTGGGAGACATAGGGAGACTGCCTCCAGAAAGGAAGGAAAACATTCATTGTTTCCCAAATTCCCGGTCCTTCTCAGGTTCACTTCTAAAAGGGAAGTCATTATTGTGAGGGGGGCTGCCTGGCAACATCAGAATACTGTAAGAAGGGCTCTTTCTTCTCAGACTCAAAATGGAGATCAGAAATTGGCTAAAATAGGTGATCTGGAGCAGAATTTACATTAGCTTCTGTTTCAAAACACTTTATTTAAGTATTAAATGTTTAAATATCAAGTATTTCAGAACAGTATTTAAGAAATAGTTCATCAGGACAAAATCAAAGTTGGTTGTTTTTTTGTCACATGAACACATTTCCATTTTCTCAGAGGAAATGACCATATAGAAGATTTCTTGTCTCTGCATTCTACTCAACACTCAAAGTGTTTGACCAGGCTCCATTTGCTAATTTGTATATTCAATCAGTTTCAGGTGCTTTGATTGATCACAGAGGTAGAAAGACATTTTATTTTAAGTTTGGAAAAGAACTCTCACTGCCCATGTTTACCTCTCATCAGGCAGATGCTGGAGCTTCCAGTTTTCCTAGAAGTAACAATAATGATGTTATGGAGTCTGAGCATTATTGATGAATGAGAACCCTGGGAAAACCCATTTATCTTGCTGCTTCTAGCTGAATGATGCCTTTGGTCCCCTTAGACAAAATGCAGGCTGCCACAGGACAATGCTGCCCAGAGACTGAGTTTCCTTAAATATCTGCAAGGTCCCCAAGATTAAACATTCTCCAGGGAAGCACAGGAAAAAGGAGAATGTCAGCATCACCTTTCCTCCAAGAGAAGAAACTCAATGACATTTCCAGAAAGGAGCGAGTGTCCCCGACGGTAAGGACAGGAAGGGGACTAAAATGTTAGATGCAAAAGGAGAAGGTTACTGCCTGGATATTGGCCATGGAACTAGGATTTTATGTCAAGAATGCCCTTCTCCTAACCTTCTGAGAGAGACAGAGAGAAACACACACAGAGACAGAGACAGAGAGATACACACACAGAGAGAAGGAAGAATGGGAGGAGAGTCACAGAGACAGAGAGATACACACACACAGAGAAGGAAGAATGGGGGGAGAGAGAGTCACAGAGACAGAGACAGAGAGAGACACACCCACAGAGAAGGAAGGTTTGGGAGGGAGAGAGAGAGAGAGAGAGAGAGAGAGAGAGAGAGAGAGAGAGAGAG
>JAJPUD010000924.1:21977-32383 GCA_023553655.1 Myrmecobius fasciatus
AGAGAGAGAGAGAGAGAGAGAGAGAGAGAGAGAGAGAGAGAGAGAGAAAGAGAAGGGGGAGAGAGGGAAAGGAAAAAGGAGAGGGAGAGACAGAGACAGAGGGAGACAGATGGAGAGAAGACAGGCCGACAGAGAAAGAGACAGAGAGAGGAAGACAGAGAAACAGACTGAGAAGAGACAGACATGTAGAGAGACAGACAGAAAGACAAAGAGAGATAGAGATATAAATCCAGAAAAAGAGGACAGGTAGAGACAGAAAGCCAAATTTGGATATTATATTGATTGGATAGTACTTTGGAAGGGAAAGTGTTATAGAGGTGAAGTGCATCCTTATCAAGTGTGAATAGTGAAAGAGGAATAGATATTACATATATATATATGTATGTCTGAGAAACAGATAGACATATCTATATACATATATTTCTATCTTTGTCTCTCTCTCTCTATAGACACACACAGAGACACAGAGACACACACAGAGACACACAGAGACAGAGAAAGAGAGAAAAAGAGAAAGATTGAGAGAGTATTTTTCTAAATTCTTAGCTGAAGGGTAATATTATCTTCTCAAGTCTCTTGTATCTATGACTAACCTGAATTAAAATAACTGGCATTTATATAATGCTTCTAAGTATGCAAAGGGCTTTGTATAGATGATCTCATTAGAACCTCCTAACAGCCCTATGAAGTGAAGGCTACAGTATTTTTCCTCCCATTTCCACAGATGAAGAAACTCCAGTGCTCAGAGATGTTAAATCATTTGTTCACAGTCACACAACTGGCAAGGGTGTGAAGAATGATTGAAATCTTGATCCTTCCTGACTCCTAGTCAAATGCATTTTCTGTCACGCTAAACTTCCTTTTCCATAATGCTTCCTTCCTTCCCTTGACCCTTTATAATTTTTTCCAAAGTCACAATAGCTGGGGCTACCTGGACAAGACTTCATTACCTGAGACTGCTATTAATGAGCAGAGTTCAGTGGTCAAATCCAAGTGTATTTCTCAGGATCATATATATCACTGACAATCAGTATTCAGAAAGTCACTGATAAGGCTGGCTGCAGTCGAAGCTTGTCTTTGGTGTTATCCCTGTGGTGCTAATTTCAGGTACTTCATTATTGTATGACATACTGGGAAGGTGTTTCCCATTATTCTTTCAATTACACATGATGAGGATATATCTTACCTTTATAACTTCCTCCTCTTCCAATTAACATTCAGCCAATCTAATGACCAAATTTGTTCTAATCATTTAATAAGAGCAGACGAGGGAACACTCCTCCATTCCCTATCTAGATAGAATCAATAGTTCCCCACATAGGCTCATAGACTAATAGATTTAAAGCCAAAAGGGCCCTTAGAGATGATCTAATCCAATTCCTTTATTTTAGAGGTCTTCCCTTTCTTCTCCTCCCCTCACAATATTTCCTTTCTCCTTATTCTCTTCTTTTTCCATTCTATTTAGCTCTGTTCTCTTCTTTTCTTTCTTTTCCCCTCTTTTTTTCCCAAATGTTGTTCAGGCACCTGCTATGGGCAAAGTACTCTGTTTGATGCTGGGGACACAAAGAAAAAAAAAGACATAATTTCTTCTTTCAAAGGGATTAGTGAAAGGCTAAACAACAAGGGACATAACCATAATAATAGGAAAGAAAGCTTGGTAAGCGTATATAACAGGGGGACGTGGAGCATCCTCAGATTTGCTCTTCCTTGTGGGTTGTATAGAGCATGCACAGATATTCTCTCTGTTCCCATGCAGGTGGGAACACATGGTCAGTCTCTGTAGGATGTAGGATATAGCAAGAAGGTAGCTGCAAGAATGCAAAACAATAGTTTCCGGGTTCCCTTTCTGAAGCTCTAGAGTAATATCCTTGTGCTAGTGTCCAGAGGAATCAGAGGAATTGAAAAGAAATTACACCAACACAAAAATAAGGGGACTTGTGAGAGTTCCCACTAAAGTGAAAGGAAGACATCAAAAAGAGCGGTCCGGATCCGATAGACTTTTACTATGCTGACTGGTATGGCAATGTGTCTAACTCACAAAAGAGATGAAACAATCCTGAGGCTTCGAGGTGGCTCACAAGAGCTTGGAGCAATTTGTGGAGAAGCAGCCTAGATCCAGTTAGGCAAACTAACAGCAGATGGCAGTCACAGTTCAATGAAGAAATCAGCTCACCCAATAACAACAGCAAGCCACAGCCCAGCACTTGGTATCGGCAGCTTTGGAAGGAAGTATCCCATCTTTGGAGTCAGAGGAAGCCCAGCTGAGAGACCCCCCCATAGCAGTCTGAGTTGTCTGGGCTCAACATTCCCTCCTCCAACCGTGCTGTAGAGATGTGAACGAGAGCATAGCCCTATGCATGTTGTTTTGTAGTTGTTATTTACTTCACTATTCAATTTAGTTAACTGTCTTTTTTTTTTTTTTTTGAATTAAGGTATATTCTGGTTTGGTGTGGTGAAAAAAAATCACTAGAAAAAGGGTTCTTGGGTTATGGTTTTGAATAGATGCTGACCCAAAAAGTATTTGAGGTGGTCCAGTGGAGTGAATTCAAATCCAACTTCAGACATTTACTATGATGTATGACCCTGAGCAAGTTAGTTAATCTCCATTTGTCTCAATTTTCCTCATCATTAAAATGGGGGTACGTCCCTCCCAGGGATGCTGTGAGGATCAAATATTTATGAAGTGCTTAGTGGTACTTCATTATATAAAAGTTACCTGTTGTTATTTTGAACCCGAATATAACTTCCATGAGGCGCTTGTGTATGGACCACAGGTGCATGGACACAATGGCAGGCTGTCCCGCTGACCATCATCGTCTCTCCCATTCCATGGAAATCTCTTCCCTCTGGAAGCTCATCCCCCCAGGTCAAAGAGAAGAAATGTAACGGCAAAATTTTATGGAGAATGGGAGTCGGGCAGAAGCCTGGACTGTTGCTCCCTTTCACTCTCCCCTGCACCCCTTTGGTGGCCCCACTTCTGATTGTCTGGTTCTTCCCAGCACCTCTAACTAAAGGAGGTCCATTCCTCTCCAGGCTTGGATGTTCTCTGCCATGCCCCTGTGCTGAGTACTTTCACCTCCTCCCACTTTTCAGCTCCCCCTTATGTCTTGCCTTCCCTTTTCAGAATGTAGGCTTCTTAAGAACAAGGACCATTTGTCTTTCTCTTTGTATTTGTATTCTCAGCACCTAGGACAGTGCCCGGCACATTTTAAGCATTGCTTGTTGACTACTCAGAAAAAAAAAGTCTATTTGGGTGCCAAGAGGGGAATAATAAATTCTAACTGAAGAAGGGAAATTATTGGAGGCTTCATGTAGGAGGCGGCATCTGAATTAGGTCTTGAAGAAGTAACAGATGTAGAAAGGTGAAAATGGAACTGGAGATTAGAGAGGACCTTCTCGGTATAGGGAATGGTAAGCACCAGTAGAACTGGGAAAGGGTCTAGGTTTCCTAGAAGGGTGAGGAGTCTAGTTTGGCTACAATAGTATGGGCAAGGGACGTTGTGGGCACTGGAGAAGTGGAATGGAGGTAGAGATTGTGGTCTAACTTAAATGTCAACTTAAGGAGTTTGGGCTCTATTCTGAAAACAAATATATTCTTTTTAAAACAGTGACCTTCCAGATTCAGGCCTTCCCAAGGAGGGACTCGGATGGTGGGGATCTCAGGGCAGGAAGAGAGAATAGAAATACCATGTTAGGTGGCTGAAAGTGATATTTTAAAGACAGGCAGAGCATTGTGAGCTTTATGCTTCACACTATTGTGTGGAATAAGGCAAATCCCAGTACCCTTGGGAATTACACTTCTCGGGGGAATTGGAATTATGAATGGCAGAAAGTAACATTGACTTTCTCATTATTGCTTTAAACATTTTATATTTCATTTTATATTGCAAAACCCAATTGTACAACATATATAAATCCATCTTATTCATTCATATCTATAACATCTCCTATAATTTAGCAACTGTAAAAATGAAAAAGTACAATGAAAAATTCAAAGAAAAAGAAAGTAAGAGCTAGAACTTGTAACAAAGTCAATTTCATCTTATTATTAGGTAATATAATGATCTTAATTAATATCCCAGTCTTTTGGTCTCTTTAATAAATCAATACAATTATCTAGTTACTTTGTCTTTCCCCACTTTTAAGATTCCCACTGGGCACAGATGCCATCAAATTTCCCAGTGTTCTTTTTGACCTTTGTCTTTGCTGAGAAAATTGCCTGCTTCTCCTGGCTCACAGCTTAGGTCCAGATCAGGAAAAGGGCTTATGCTGGACACTACAATTATTATTATACTCCTTAGCCATCTGACCTTAGGCAAGGCATCGACCATTCTGTGTTTCAGTTTCTTCATTTGTATAATTAAGATAATAACTCCTCTAATAACTACCTCTCAGGATTGTTGTGAAGTTCAAATCAATCTGTCCACACAACTATCACAACTATTAAGTGC
Source organism: Myrmecobius fasciatus (assembly GCA_023553655.1). Classification (NCBI taxonomy): domain Eukaryota; kingdom Metazoa; phylum Chordata; class Mammalia; order Dasyuromorphia; family Myrmecobiidae; genus Myrmecobius; species Myrmecobius fasciatus. The sequence continues at coordinate 26,429 of JAJPUD010000924.1, forward strand.
CCACTCTGTGTTGGACAGTATGTTAAGAAGTCATAGGATTGGAAGGAAAAGGGAGAATCCATTTCCTCAAAGACCTTTCATTCTCTTGTAGAAACAACATTTACACACATTTCTATGTGTATATATATATATATATATATACATATGTATATGTTTTATATATATATGTGTGTGTGTGTATACATATACATATACAGGATAATTATGGGGAGATCAGTAATAGTTAGGAGGATCAAGAAAATCTTCATGTAGAAGTCGGCATATCCCAAATGAAAGACTATACGTGAACTACTTTGCAAATTTTAAAAATCCTCTAAAAATATCATTTAATATTATTATCAATCCTACTTTACAAGGCTGTAATGAGAATTAAATCTCTAAGGCTTGTGAAAGTACTATAGAGGTGTAAGTTATTATTAGTGGTGTTTCCAGTGGAGTGGAGCAGCTTTAGGGGGCCTGGAAGGCCTAGGACTGTTTCCCTTTGGGCTGGCTCCTCAGATAGCATATAACTTAGTTCGGTAGGGTATGAGATTCATGGCCTTGGATGAAATCAAGGTCCATTTCCTTATGGTCAGGTCCAATCTTAGTTATTAAGGGACTGTCGCCATTCTTAGGCATTGCTGACCACTGTTGGCTTCCTGGGATTCCTGCCCTGAAAGCTGGTCCAGGGAATCAGAGCCATAAAAAGGGGAGGATAAATTGGGCTTTTCCCCAGGATGCTAGAACTGAGAACAGGAGCACATAGAAGGCACTGAATAAATGCTTATTGACTATTTTTAAATGAGATCAGTATATATAGCACTTAGCAACCTTAAAAGCATAATAAAAACATCAGTTGCCTTATTAATATTGCTATTTCCCTCCCAACACATGTGTTTCCTTCTGGGGGTGGGACACAATTTCCTCCCACAGCAGCCTGGAGCCGGCAATCCTTGGGCTAATGGTCCTCTGTCAGCTTGCACTAGAAGATGCAGCTGTGTTCCTTCTCTTGACTCCAGGCTGCTTCCCCCAGGATCCAGTCCCCATGGCACCACTTCTCTGGGGCCTGCCTTCCAAGCCAACCTCTAGCAGAGGTGGAGGCTGGATTGTTTGGGGATTGGATTGTGAGAAAAACCATCTTTATGGTAGACCATCTTTAGAAAAATGGAGGGCAGTTCCCTCTATTCCCAACTCAATTATTTTTGCCCTAAGTGAAAGGATTTTTAGTTATATAGATGGACACGGTAGCCTTGCCTTGGCCCGTCGACTAATTTCTAAATCTCTTTTGATCTCCAACCCCTGTTTTAAAATGCTGAGCCCTCAACTTCTATGTCTTATGCCTGCTTAATTCCCTGGGTTCTGCAATGGGTTGCACCTGAATTCCTAATTACCTGTCTCATTTTCTCATCTCTCTGCCTATAACTAGATGCCTGATTTAACATCCTTCCCTCTTTCCCTTTTCAACCCCTGAAGCCAAACATTCTGGGCCACAAGAGTACATTTTCTAGGTTTTGATAAAAGGTAAAATAGAACATAGTAACTCAGAATTAATTCCCTAGAATCAGGTAATTAGAAGTGTGTTTCATAGAAAATTACTGAGATTCAAAATGAATAGTGACTAATCTACCCTAGATAGAGTAGGTTTTGAAGCTTCATTTTTCATATGTATATATACATTATGTATGTATGTATACACTCACAATGTCATTTGCCTATAGGCATTAGCTTCAGGTAAGGATTACATATTCCTCTGATTCTTTAAATCTGTCTTGCTCTTTCAGTCTGTGCTTATACTAAAGAAAGGTTGACTCAAAAGATGATTGTATTTTAAAATGCTAGCTTGTGGCTGTTTCTGCAATTCATTAAATGTGAAACCTTGGGCAGTCACTTAATTTCTTAATTTCTCATCTATCAAATAGGGATAACACTTGTCTATAAATGTGACATTTGGCTAATTTGCTTTAGGAAAGAAGTGATTTCCATAGTCTATGGGGGTAGGCTGGATTTAAAACAAGAACCAGATTTTGAGGGTGTGTGTGTGTGTGTGCTTATTCAAATAAGGAGGAGGAGAGAGACAGAGTGTAAGAAAAAGAAAAGCTATTTCAGTTAGGTGACCCAAACCTTTTCTATTGTATATGATCTGATGTACTTGTGGGTTGGGAAGGCAACTGGGATAACCCTCGTGTTTATCCTCTTGTTTGGGGTGCTCATCCACTCTGCTTGATACTCTCTGGGAGCCTGGGGGTTCATTCGTTCACCAGAGAGCCAATTCTGGGAGGACCCTGTAATTCTGATGCAGCTATAGGCTGTATATCTGAGGGTCAGCATTCACATCCTTCCTCTTCTCTTCTAAAGGCATGTTTGATAGAGCCCCAGAGGCAATATACTTACTACCTCAAGTGCTTTTCTTTAGGGAGAAAAACCTGATCTCTTAAACTAATTCACATTAAAATGTTAAAGGCTTAACTTGTAGTAATCACAATGGGGAATTTGAGATTTAGGCAGGTATCCCCTTCCATTTGGTGTGTGTGTGTGTGTGTGTGTGTGTGTGTGTGTGTGTGTCCCACGAATATTTCTGGGATTTCATCAGGATTTTATCCTTGCCCATAACCATACATGCCCCCTCTCTGGGGCATTTATATTTTACAAGAAGGCTACAGGAAGGGGCAAGATGTTCAGCATTAGTGGTCACTATGCCAGATTGGTTGAGAAGATATAGTCAGGCCAGAGGTATTGTTGGCCCTGCCAAATCACAGCAAATAGACCATGAATTTCTTCCTCTATTCGTAAGGATGGCCCTCTATTTTGTCTAATATTAGAATTATTAAAGGCTACTAATCCTACAGGGAGAAAGTTTAGTCAAAAGAAGAGGAAACTTAGGGGTACATGATCCCTGGCTTCAATTTTTAAAAATCAGCTTTTTTCAGTCAACAAGGAGTTATTTTCTCTCCCTCCCTTTATCTCTTCCTACCAGGTGAAAAATAACCTTTGTAACAAATGTTAGTCCAAAAAGGTATATGATATTCATGTGGAGTCCATCATCTTTTTATTAGAATTCTTTATCTTTATAAAATTGTGCTTGATCGCTGGGTTGCTCAAAGTTTTTGAGTCTTTCAGAATTGTTCATTTTTACAAGGTAGCTACTATTTGTATATATCATTTTCCTGGTATTGCTCACTTCCCTCTACATCAGTTCATATCAGTCTTCCTTGCTTTCTTTGAAACTGTCCCTTCAAGACAAGACTTTGCTTTTGTTTCCTCCCAGATCTTTGTCCTGGGAGCCACTTAGTTAATGCTTGTTTGGTTATTAGATTGCCTTCCAAGTGGAAAAGAGATTAGACTCCTTCTATTTTGCCCACAAAGTAGTGAGCTAAATCGGACCTATAGAAGTCATACATGGGCAATAAGGAAGAGTTTCCTCTCAATAAAAAATGGTACTTCTAGCCTTGTTGGTAGTGAGTTCCCTATCACTGGAGGTTTTCAAGAAGGCAGATAAGTACTTGCCAGGGATGTTAGAGGGGGAATTGGTGCTTCAGTTGACCTCTGAAATCCCTTCCAAAACTTAAGCTTTGGAATTTTCAGTGCATTTGTTGCTCTCTAGTTTTTCAAAAGAAGGGATATTTCACCTTCAGAAATAGAGGAAGCAGTCGTGGGCGACATGTGGATAACTTGCATTATCTACCAGGGTTTTAGGTTCATAAAGCAGCCCCCATTTTTTTTGCCCAAAGATGGGCAAACATCCATAGTTACTGTTTTTACTCTTGCTGGCTGAAGCTGTCCTCAATCTTTTACCGATGGTCTTATCAGTGCTTGCAGAAAGACTGATCACCTTAGCCTTCTCTGGGGAACCAAAAAAGGCTTTGTGTTCTGCTTAGCATTAGCTTAGCTTATTAAAATGTGATGGTTATCTTAGGACAGGGGATCAGCAGAACTTGTCCCTCCCAGGCTCTGTGTCAGCTGGGGAGGCTCATGTGCCTCTGGCACTTCGTGAACTATAAAAAGCAGCCAGAGATAAAGGTTGTTCTGAGATTAGAATAGAAGTGGGGAAGGGGAATGGGGGCTGACACCACAGCATCTTAGAAGGGAGGGTTTCAAAGAGATGGGTCTCTTGGCAAAAGCCAAAGTCCTTAACTGGCTACAATAGTCGGGTTCTGATGTACTCATTGGTTTCTAAGGAGTCACTTTGATCTTTGAAGCAAAAGATGCAAAATTTAGGGCAAGAAAAGAGTCTTAGAGGTTCCCACTTCTTTATTTACAGGTAAGAAACAGACTTAGAAAAATGAGGTGAGTCACCCAAAGTCACAGCAGCTAAGAGGCCGGCCCAAAATTTGAACCCAAAGCCCCTAATTCCAAACCCTCTGAAATGACATCAGAGAGTCAAGGGGGAGGAAAGTACAACTGCATTTAAAAACAGAAAACACAAAAGGTTTGCTACTTTCCTGATTGCTTCAGAGGAGAAAAAAAGTTCGGCAACACACACACACACACACACACACACCAACTTCAAACCTTGTCATGCGTAATAAACTAGAGAATTGAGCCTCAGTGCTAGGCTTGCTGTAGCTGAAGGATCATTGCGCTGCCCTTTCTGCGTCTTATTTTAAGCCCCAGGACTAAAGGTTTTCACCTTAGCGGAATTAACTTTTGATCATTAGGATTTAGCAAAATTGAATTGTGTTAGACACAGGTCATCATAATGAGAATTTAATGGCCACGTTTTAGCAAAGGAAGCTGGCCGGCCTTGCTCCGGGAGCCTCCCTGCCATGGACCTATGCAAATGGCCTCCTCGGCTGGGTTCTCGACCATGGTCGCATCGGCCCCCGCCCCCTCCCCTCCTCCCCCTCAAACACTGATTTTTTCTCATTTTCATATTAATTGCACCAGTTCCCTGAGATAATGCTCCCCCTGCAATGAGCAATGGGGATGAGTCACCGAAATGGGGACGTTATTCTTTTTGCTTAACCAATTTCACAGGCCCGGCACAAAGAGCTGCCTTCATTTGACTCGGGATAATTGCTTATCATTAAGTACAGCCGCCCCGGGAAGTACCTTTTTATTTATTTAAGTCTCATCTCTGATGGATGGAAAATTAGGCACTTGCGTATCTGAGGACCCCAGATTGCTCGCTACCCAGCAACTTGGCTGTCGAGGCTCCCTCCCTCCCCAGGGAGGGCTTCCCAGCCAGCCGGGGCTAATGTGTGCTGGTGTGCGCCCCATGGCAAAGGCGGGGAGCGCAGCGGCGGGAGGGGGGACCCCGGGCGGCCTCGGGGGGCCGCTACAGCCGCGAGCTCAGCTTAGCAGGCATTTACAGAGTGGTACCCACAGGGCATCCCTGCGGGCGCGGCCCTGGAGGATGCAGGGAGGAGAGCCCAGAGCCTGCCTCCCTTCCCGCATCCCTCCTGGGCTTGAGGGGAGTACGGACGCAGGGACTTGAGAAACGGTTCACTTTCCCCTTTGCTCCCCGGCTCTGGGATGACTGCTTAGCTCTGGCTGTCTAGAGCTCAAAAGGTTACAGTTCGGGTTTTTCCCCCCCCGTTTTCCTTTTCTCTGGTCAACTAAGAAAGCAATTTCCAATCAGGATTGGGAAACGAAGCAAGGGACCCCAAGCCCCTCCTCATTTTGGATATTCCATCCCTATCCACTTAGGGCGGCTTGTTCCAGACTTGCGGGAGAGGGGGAGGGAGAAAGAGAAGGGAATGAGGGGGGAGGGAGAAAGAGAAGGGGATGAGGAGGGAGGAAGAGAAGGGGATGAGAGGGAGGGAGAAAGAGAAGGGAATGAGAGGGAGGGAGAAAGAAAGAGAAGGGAATGAGGGGAAGGGAGAAAGAGAAGGGGATGAGGGGGAGGGAGAAAGAGAAGGGGATGAGGAGGGAGAAAGAGAAGGGAATGAGTGGGAGGGAGAAAGACAAGGGGATGAGGAGGGAGAAAGACAAGGGGATGAGGGGGAGGGAGAAAGAGAAGGGGATGAGGGGGAGGGA
>JAJPUD010000924.1:32393-51800 GCA_023553655.1 Myrmecobius fasciatus
GGGAGGGAGAAAGAGAAGGGGATGAGGGGGAGGGAGAAAGAGAAGGGAATGAGGGGGGGGGGAGAAAGAGAAGGGAATAAGTTTGAGGGCGGGGGAGGGGAAAGGGGGCGCCAGTCGTGAGCCCCAGACTGGCAGAGCCAGAAGAGCTCCCTCCCTTCCCTCCCCCCCCCAGAACAGCAGCTCGGGCAGATAATCTTGTCTGGAGATTGGCACTAAATCGCTGTCCCCGGGTTTTCTTTAAGCACCATGAAGATTTGGTCCCTCCGGATAAATGCCTGTCACGGAGCTAGCTATCAGTGACCATGAAACCCGTGCAGTCATAATATTGTTCCTCTGACATCAATACGGTGATTCAGCCCCAGCTCCGACCCCCCGCCCCCGCCCCCGCCCTGCTCCTTTCAGCTTAGTTCCTGCTCTAATTGCGCTTTCTCAGCTAAATGCCCTCCTTTCTCTGCCCCCACTACTGCAGAATACACAAGTGGCTGCTTTCCTCCCTTGCAGACCCCAGGTTAACCCACTGAGTGCCACCAGCAAAACAGATCTTCCTCCAGAGTGAAGGGATCTTAACTGGCTCCTTTCTACTTCTCTTCCAGGGGACAGTGAATCAGAAAAACAAAAACAAAAACAAACAAACAAAAAACAACAACAAAAACCCAGGCTGAGAACTAGCAACTTTTGCAGGGAGAAGTGGATGTTTTCAGAATAATACTGATATCTTCATCTACATATTATTATGTGTTTTAAAGGCACCTCTGTGAGGTAGACAAGGATTATCATGGCATCCCTTTATTGCACAGATGTGGAAATTATGGTTGGAGAGCTTTAAATGACTTCTCCAAGGACAGCTAAGCAATGCTAGTAGTAGAACTTAAACTGGCCTGCTCATGGCAGGCAGAGACTGTAACTCTGGACCAGGAATAAGGTCCTTACTGGTGTCTCTCTTCTTGTTCATTGCACTCACCCATTGCTTCTGTAGTATTCAAGAAAAGTTGTTTTTTTGAATGTTGCTGGATAATAATAATCCTGCATTTACAGTTAGCAAAGACTTTCCACATCCATTACATCACCTGAACTTTACAATTTTCTTAAGAAATAGGAGGGGTTAAAATTATTCTCATATTACAAATGAGGAAAGAAATTGAAGGTCAGAAAGGCTCAGCACTTTACCCAATGTCATAAGATCATAGCTGGAACTATGCTCACACGTGAAGAAAAGAGGCCCAGAAAATTAGATTTATGTCAATATTACTACTACAGGTAGTAAGTGGCCAAGTCAAGACTGGAACTCAGGTCCTCTAGGTCTTCTGCTTCCGAACACAGTAGTACTTTTAGTAAGGTGCAACCGTTTGACTTGATCTAAGGATTTCTGACTCAGGTTCAGCGCTCTCTTCACATTAACTTGTAGAGAAATGTGAAAGTCTAGCATTTTTATGGTCCTTTGGGGCCATTTAAATCATATATTTATTATAGGAACTTAGAGTTGGAAGGTAAGTTCATCTAGTCCACCTTATTATTTATAGATGAGCTGACTGCAGCCAGGAGGGGGTAAATGACTTGCCCAGGATCACATAAACTAGATAGCAGAGCTGGGATTTGGATCTCAGCCTTTTAATTCTCTTTCCATCATACCATGTGGCCTTCCCGAGATTAGACTCAAGGGAGTAATGTGAGACCATAATATTTAGAATCTGAAGGAACCTTAGAGATTGTCTCCTTGAACATTAGGACAGAGGTAGTCCCATAAATCCTGGAGAGAAGTCTTTCCTAAGGGCAGAGTTTGATTCTTATTTCATTTCTGTGTACTAGGGCATTGGCAGAGGCATTTGCCATGGGGAAAATTGAGAAGGAGGTGAGTCAATCAATATTTATTAAGCAGCTGTTATGTGTGCAGTTCTGTGCTAGGGCCTGTGGGAGTCACCAACAAAAAAAGGGTAACACAATATTAGAGGCAGAAAGGATTTTAGAGATCCTCGGTCCCTTTCTTCCTTTTGCAGATGAAGAAATCAAGGCACAGAAGTTAATTCAGTTTAATCCAACCATTTCTAGGTTTTATTATGTACAAATCTCTTTCCCAGGCACTAGGAGGAAAAGCACAACTAAAACTTGGCTGGGATGATGAAGCTTTTCAGAACTAAGACTAAAACTAGAAACCCCTTGTCTGATGCTCTTCTACTACCCTGCACATAGTAGGCACTTCATACATGCTTGCTGAATGGAGTTCAATCAGTGTTCCAGTATAAGAAAATGAACCAGGTGGCAAACTCTGTACTGGTGAAAGACTTTCCTAATGTATTTATGGGATGACCTCTCTACCCAGTATTCAGTGAAGTGATTTCTAATGTCCTTCAGATTCCCTTAAAACTAATCTCAGGGAGGCAATATGGGAAAGAGAATTAAAAGACCGAATTAAACCTCCACGATATGCCTGTTTCTCAGTATGGCACCATCTCTTCCCTCAAGGAGCTTCTCATCTCTCTGATCTGAGAGACGTAACAGAGATGAGACAGAAGATAATTAAACAGTATGGTTTCTGAAGTTAATAGCAATTCAGAAGAAGAGACCTGGAGGTCTCACCATATGGGCTTTAGCTAAAAAGAAATGCAGATTTTTGCCTGCAGAAGAAAAGGCTTCATGGAGGCTTCAGATATTCTAAAAGCTGTCATGTGGGAGAGAAATTCAAGTTCTGTTTGGTCCCAGAAATGGAGCTGGGAACAATGGGAGAAAGGGGCTGAGAAATCCATTTCAACTCCATGGAAGGACAATTAACTAACAATTAGAACTGCCTTCCAAATTTAGACTGCCTTCCTGGGGTTCCCCCTTAGTTGAAGCCATTGAGGGAAGGTGAGCTTTCCCTTATTGGGGATGGTATAGAGAATGCTCCCATTCAGGTAGATGTCGGCCGTTAATTTTTGGAACCCCTTTTCCAAATTCTCACTGCTCTTTGTACCTACCTCTCTTTATTTCACTTTCAAATTGTACCTTATATTGTTGTAATTTGGTACAAGCCTTTTTTTATTTTATTAACTGTGAGCCCCTTGAGGACGGCCCCCCTTCTTATTTGTATTTCTTACATGGCCATAAATGTGTATGTATGCATGCACTCATGTGTGTGTATATGTATGCACATGCACCCAATACATAATTTGGCTGGAACATGGTGTTCCTAAAGAAGATCATTTGAAACAAACCTGGAAAAGTAGGCAGGGAGCAGATGGTGGAAGGCCTTAAATGTCAGGCTATGAAGTTGGTATTTTATCCTAAAGAAAATGGGGGACCCCTGAAAGTATTTAAGTAGGGGACATGGTCAGGCCTGTGCCTTAGAGCAATTATTTTGGCGGTTGTGTGGAGATTGCATGGGGGACTGGGGAAAAAATGAGAGGAGGAAGACCATTTAGGAAGTGAGTGCAGTGGAGAGCTGAGGGCCCAGTTAGGGGGGTGACTTTGTAAGTGGAAAAAGGGGACAGAAGAGATTTATGTTGTTTGAGTAGGACTGATGACTTAGCAATTGAGAGGGCAAGAGGTGGGGGGCCTGAATGAGGGAGAGGGCAGAGTCTAGAATGACTCTAGAGTGAGTCTGGATGACTGGGTTAAGGATGGAGCCCTCTGCATAAACATGGCAGTGTTCTGGAGGCCAAGGGAAGAGAAGGGAGTGGTCAAGAGCCACAAGAACAATGAAGGAGGCTGAGAAGTGGGAAAGGCAGCCAGATGGAACAGTTAAGAGACTGTTGGGAAATATAAAGAAGGCAGTAAAGGGGATGCTGGAGGGGGGTGCTAGAGAGAAGATCCAGGGACTGTGGGGATTCAGAAGATCCCTTTTGGCGGGAGGAAGAACAGGAAGCATCTTTCCACATATACACATATATAAAAGTATATAGATTAATATAGACATTCATATTCATTTACACCATTAGAGACAAACATTTTAGTAAACAAGGAATAACAGACAAGAGGATTTTATATGAAACAACATCTTTCAAGCACAGTTTTTCAGTGCAGTTTACATTTAGGACAATCATGACAAAAGCAGCCTTATCTTTGTCCCCCTTTGAAGCTGAGGAGGAAGAATTTGAGGGGGATGGCTAGGGATTGGAGCAGGAATGATAGAGGAACCCTTTCCATGCAGAGGGAATGGCACGATCAAAGGCACGGAGGAAAGAAACTCAGGATATTGGGAGAGAAAAACGTTTGTCTAGGCTGACTACAGCAAAAGGTTCATGAGGGGCAGTTCTGGGAGGCAGGGCTGGGAAAGCTGACTACAGCTAAGTTGTGGGGAGCTCTGGGTGCTGAGTGGGTTTAGGCAAGACTTAATTAGTGCATAGTGGAAGGATCTCTAGAGTTGAAAGTTTGAGCTCTTCCTCCCTCCCTTATGTGCTAAGGGACTGGTTTACTAAATTGCTTCTGTTATCTCTCTGGGACTTTCCTTTCTTAATCTGTCAAAGGATGGATTTGGACTAGTTGGTCCCTCTGGCAGCTCTAAGATTTTATCATCGTGTCTATTACCTGTAATAGGGAGCTACTGAAGATTTTTGAGCAAAGGGATAATAATGTATCCAATCTGCCGCCATATCTTGTTATTTGTATCTTCACAACATTGCAGTCAGTTAATCATTTATTAAGCATTTACTATATACCAGTGTTAAATGCTGGGAATACAAAGAAAGGCTCTCTTATTTCTCTGTAAGCTCTCTTATTTTATCTTTTGTGTAACTTTCCATTTTAGTATGTGGGCTGCTGAAGCAAGCATGTCTCTTATTTTATAATGACACATGTAAAATTATATAAAACTATAGAATATGCTATAAAATTATGTCTCTCTTATTTGTATCTTTTTCTTCCATCACACAATTGCTAAACTAGTGCAGGCTCTTGTCTTCCTCCTAATTATCATATAGCAATAGGTCTCTAATTGCTCTTCCTGATTCAAGCCTTCTCTCATTACAATCCATATCTCTACTAAGTTGCCAAAGTGGTTTTCCTAAAGTGTAGGGCTGACCACATCCTGGCCCTATTCAATAAGCTCCAGGGACTTCCCATTATCTCCAGAATGAAATATAAAATCATCTCTTTGGCATTTTGAGCTCTTCCTGACCTTCTCCTTTCCCAGTCTAACTTTGTGCCTTTTAGCACATTCTATGAACAAGTACACTGACCTACTTGCTCCACCTCCCACAGGACCCTATAATTCCCATCACTGCCTTTGCACTGATTATCTATGTCCCGTGTCAGGAAAGTTTCCCCCCTTACCTTTGCCTAAGTAGGTTTTTTTTAGCCCAGATCCTACCTTCTGCAGGATTACCTTTCTAGTCCTACTAATAGCTAGTGCTTTCCTGTTTTAAGATTTCCTTTGATCTGAACGATATATTTTGTATATGTATCTAATTATTGACATGCTATTTCCCCCATTAAAGTGGAAGCTTCCTGAAGGCAGGTACTTAAAAAACATTTTTTTTATATACCCATTTTTTAACACAGTGCCTGGATCATAATAAGTACTTAATAAATACTTTTTGATTTATTGCTGATTGTGGCTTAGGGAAATTACCTTATCAATTTGAGTAAGGTGAACTTGAGAAAAAGCAGAGACAAGATGAGGAACATCCATTTAGGTCTTTCTTTTAAAGAGCCATAAGAAATGTACAATATATATTCCTATATTTTACCCCTCTTCTCAAGGACAGTGTAATCTCTATCTAATAAAATCCCAGTAGTGTCAAGGATGCTGCCTTACATCCAGTGAACACTCAATAAATATTGATGGTGACCCATCAGGCTGCAAGATATTTGTTGAATCCCCCAGGATACATGACCCAGGGTTGGGGCGATTGTGGTATTTGTGGCCACTTGATAAATAAAAATAAATGACACCTCCAAGGAGACAGCTGCCTACAGACAAGCATCTAAATACTTCCTAAGTAAGAATTTTGCTTCTTTTTCTATTTTGTCAGGACAATGCAATAATTCTATTTAAGGAAAACAAAATATCTTAGAGCCTTGCCATTTCTTTTGGACCCCTTTGGTGAGGAATAGGGTATTTTGGAAACAATGTTGGCTGGGGAACCAGGAACCCGGATGCTTATCTTGACTACCAACCAACCCTATGTCCTTAGAGTAATCATTTGCTATCTCTTAGCCTCAGTTTCCTCACTGTAAAGAATATGAGAGATTAAACTAGATGATTTCTAGGATCTCTTCTTAAAAACTTGCCATAGTTCTGAGGGGTAATCTTAAATTGCCTTCGATTGCAATTGAATATTTCTGCCTGACATGGCGAGTTCCAAGTTTTTTGTCCAAATCCTCCCTCCTCTCTGGCCTTTTCAGATTGTCCAAGGCTGGAAATAGAATGGTGTGGAAAAGGGTTTTTCTTGCTGTTGCTGCTGTTTCAAGGTGGGGGTGAGTTTCTCATATTCTTGTACAGCTAATTTTTTTTAAAAGACCTGTGATTTCATTAGTCTAAGGAACTTCCAGGGATCAGGGCTGATTGGTACTGCTCAACAATTTATAGTCTTGGGGAGTTGGTTGGGACACTGAGAGGTTAAACAATCTGTCTAGGGACTCACAGCCGGCACATGTCAAGAGGCACTGTTTGAACCTCGGTCTTTGGAGCCCTGCAAAATCATTTGAGTGAGATGAGGAGAGAAGGTGTGGATGGTTCAGTATGTAAGGTCATCTCCACTCCTGGAAAACACAGCTCCCACCTTGATGGGTCAGTGCCTCCAGCTGCAGGGATGCATGATTTTATGGCGAGAAACATTTGATAAAACTTACTTTGGGATCTGGAGTCGGAAGGGACTTTGGAGAATCCTTTTTCCATCCTTTTCAAATCATGAATGAGAAATCTGATGTGAGGTCAAGTACTCTGATCACATGGACATTTATTGGCAGAGCCAGTATTTGAACTTAGTCTTTCAAATGACAAATCCACACTGTTCCTTCAACTACCCCCTGCTGATCTCTTCGGAGGTTCTCCAGCCCCAGAACATGCTGCTGAATGTGTAAGTAGCTCTTAAGACCCTGTCATTCACAGGGAGTGGAAGCCTTGTGCTTGGTGACAGCTGTTTATTTTATTCTTAAGTGGTCAGAAATAAATGCTTTTGCCTGAAACCTTCCCCCTCCCCCCTGCCGCCACTAACCTTTTATAGCGTTTATAATGACTGTGTTAAATCAAACCTCATTATAATGTAATGGGGCCTGACTGAAATATTGCAAGTATGATCCGGGAGAATTTCATAAATTATTAAACAGTAATTGAAAGGAATATGGCAGAATACCCTTTGTACCTGAGGGGAAAAACTACTGAGGGTTTTATGCAGAAATAGATCCAAATAAAGAACACATATGAAATATTTGGAGTGGAATGGAAAGGGGAGGAATAATTGAGGGACTAAACAAATACTTTGACTTTTAGAGCTAAACATCAGCTTTCTTCTTCTAAAAAGAATTCTATACTTAATACTTCAGCAAAGCCAAACCTTCAAATAAATAAGCCAAATAAAAATCATAATTCATTTTATGGATACCTTTCTAAATCATATATAAAACATTTAAAATCTTCATGTTGGTTTTAGCAAAACAGTAACAATTACCCGTTTTCTTCTGTTTCCCTTGCTGAGCTTCTTTTTAATTTTTTTATTAAAGCTTTTTATTTTCAAATCATATGCATGGATAATTTTTCAACATTGACCCTTGCAAAACCTTGTGTTACAAATTCCCCCCCCTTCCCCCCAACCCCCTCCCCTAGAGGGCAAGTAATCCAATATATGTTCAACATGTTAAAAATGTCTGTTAAATCCAATATATGTATACATACTTATAGATTTATCTTGCTACACAAGAAAAATCAGATCAAAAAGGAAAAAAATGAAAAAAAAAAACAAAAACAAAATAAAAGGAAACAACAACAAAAAGAGTGAAAATGCTATGTTGTGATCCAAACTCAGTTCCCACAGTCCTCTCTCTGGGTATAGGTGGCTCTCTTCATCACAAGATCATTGAAACTGATCTGAATCATCTCATTGTTGAAGAGAGCCAGATCCATCAGAATTGATCATCATATAGTATTGTTGCCGTGCATAATGATCTCCTGGTTCTGTTCATTTCACTTAGCACCAGTTCATATAACTCTCCCCAGGCTTCTCTGAAATCATCCTACTGATTGCTTCTTATAGAACAATAATATTCCATAACATTCATATTCCATCACTTAGCCATTCTCAATTGATGGACATCCACTCAGTTTCCAGTTTCTTGCCACAAACATTTTAGTCCATGTGGGTCCCTTTCCCTCCTTTATGATCTCTTTGGGATACAGAGACACTACTGGATCAAAGGATATGCACATTTTGATAGCCCTTTGGGCATAGCTCCTAATTGCTCTCCAGAATGGTGATCTTTTTCTTCTGTATATGTTTTGATGGATTTTATTGACTTTCCCTTCCCTTACCCTTGTTCTGGAGCAGGGTTGCAGCTAAAACTTCCCTAGCATCTTGTCTACTTTTTTTAGAAGGTTTGCTCCTTAAAAACATCACTTTTCTTTTTTTTTAATGCAACCCAAAAAGCATTTATTAAGCTCCTACTATGTATAAAATTTTATATCCTTTTGGATATAGTTCCAAATTATTCTGTAGAATGGTTGGACCAATTTACAACTCCACCAAGGATGCATCAGTATTCTTATTTTTTCACACCCCCCTCTAGTATTTATCACATTAGCCAATTTCATAGGTATGAGGTGGTATCTCAGAGTTGTTTTTATTTTCATTTACATAATCAATTGTGATTTTGAGCAATTTTCAAGTGATTATTGACAACTTTGATTTCTTCTTTGGAAAACTGCTTATTCATATCCTTTGACCATTTAACAACTGGGAAATGGCTCTTATTTTCATAAATTTGGCTCAGTTTCCTATATATTTGAGAAACGATGCCTGTATCAGAAAAAATGCTGTAACATTTCCCTCAGTTTCCTATTTTCCTTCTAATTTGGCTGCATTGGTACAATCAAAACTGCCAGTTTTACTTCCTTTGATCTTTTCCATCTCCTGTTTGGTCATAAATGCTTCTCTTATCCATGGATCTGACAGGTATATTTTTCCATACTGCTCTAATTTACTTATGGTATCACCCTTGATGTCCAAATAATTTATCCATTTGACCTTACACCACCATAAGGGGGGAGATGTTGATCTCTGCCTAGTTTTTGCCAAACTGCTTTCCAGTTTTCTTAGCAGTTTGTTAAATGGTGTCTTTTTTAAGGGTGTCCATTTTATTTGTTTTTCTAAGAAACCAGTTCTTTATTTTAATCATTTTTTCATGTCTGAATCAACTTTTTTATTTTAATAATCTAATTCAATATATTAGATATGTTGTATTTTTTTGGTATTTGCCAGCATAAAGCTGTGGCCCTTTCAGACTTTGGCCAGTTTGCAGTTGGTAATAGTGTGAGTCAAAAAAATCCTTTCAGCCTCTGAGTCTCATTTCCTGCTCTTGTATCGTTTCCCAAATGCCTCATTGAAATTGGAAAATATGAAGAGAAACCCTGAACTACAGAGGGTCAACTGGGGAGTGCCATACT
This sequence comes from Myrmecobius fasciatus, assembly GCA_023553655.1. Lineage (NCBI taxonomy): Eukaryota > Metazoa > Chordata > Mammalia > Dasyuromorphia > Myrmecobiidae > Myrmecobius > Myrmecobius fasciatus. Next base: position 41,965 of record JAJPUD010000924.1, read on the forward strand.
GCACAGAACTCTAGGTCTGAAGTCATGGAAACTCATTCCCCTGAGTTCAAATTTAGCTTCAGACACTTACCAGCTGTGTAATCCTGGTCCAGTCACTTCATCTTGTAAACTACAGTTTCCTTATCTCTAAAATGAGCTGGAGAAGGAAGTGGCAAATCATTCTGATTTATTTGCTAAGAAAAACCCAAAAGACTTCACAAAGAGTCAGACATGACTGAAATGACTCAAGAACAACAACAAAAGTATAGAGCTGATCAATAATTATTGTCAATAACCACTCCCTGGTCCATGACCTTATTTGTAGAGATGAACAGTTTGGAAGTATATTGTCCAGTCATTATTTGTTAGGGTGAGTTCTCTGATCCAAGGGATCAGGATAGTCACTCTAGCAAACAGATAATTTGAGGAATATTAGCTTGCTTGGGATGCCCTCTTCTGTGTGTGTGTGTGTGTGTGTGTGTGTGTGTGTGTGTGTGAAAGAGGGAGAGGGAGAGGGAGGAAGGGAGAGAGGGGGGGGGAAGGGAAGGAGGGAGGGAGGGAGAAAAAAAGGGAAGGAAGGAGGGAGAGAAAGGGAAGGAAGGAGAGAAAGGGAGAGGTAAGTAAAGGTGCCTTCCCTCTCTCAAAGAGCATCTCAGTACTCTGGCTGAGGAAATCAGCTGAGTTAGTGTGCAGATGCAACAATCAGTAGCTGACAGAAACTGTCAGCTCAAGGTCAGTAGGAACAGCCCCAATAGATAGGCAGCCCTTCAGCCTCAGCACCCATGAGTTACTCCTCCTCACAGGTGCCTTATTCTCAGATCTTTCCCACGAGCACCTCTTTGCTCACCTCCATGGTTATGGGAGAGATTTTTCTTGGCTATGTTTATTATTTCCATCACATTTGAAATAATCGTGTACCCTGGCTGACAATTAAAAGATAAACAAGCCGGTAGGAGTTTATGTCCCACAGTCAAGGGAGTTCAGGCCTTGAACTTGGGGGAGTTAATTCAGAATCAACCAGGTACTGAAAATCAATGTGCATGGCAATAACAACAGCTTTCAAGGATCCATGCTGAGCCATGGAAAGCTAGCGGGCTTCCATCCTAGTCAGGATGCCTGCCATTTCATCCTTGCTCCTATTCTTTCCAGCCAGTGTCTGTGAGCAAACCACTGACTCCTTCGGGGCCCTTTTCTTAAGCTCTAAAACTGGCTACTGGTCCTTTTCCCTTCCTACGTCACCGAGTTGTGGGGAAAGTGTTTTGAGAAGCTCCAAACACCGTGGAGATGGGAGTTGTCTCTGCTGTGGACAGCATGGCTTCAGTTCCACCATCTGGTCTGAGAGCCTGGCGCTTTGTGCTTTCTGTTCATTTCAATGCCTTTGAATTGAGTCCCTTTTTTGACCCAATTGACCCAAATCTTGGGGTGGCAGGGGCAGCAGCAGAAGTCTAGAGATTGAATATCTTCCAACAGTCTTATTTCTGCATATTAGAGTCTGACAGTCAGGTAGGTTAGGGCACAGTGGCTAGAGTGCTGGGTCTGGAAATCAGGACACCTATGTTGAAACCCAGCCTCAGAAACATGCTAGCTGAGTGACTCTGAGAAAGTCACATAATCTCTTTGCCTCAGTTTCCTCATCTGTAAAATGATTAGAGGAGGAAATGGCAAGCCACTCCAGTATCTTTGCCAAGAAAATCCCAAATAAAGTCACAAGAGTTGGACATGATCAAAAAATAACTAATGACAGTAACTGACAGCTTATTATCAATTTATTATCAATATCTACAATTCACATAATATTTATGCAGATATTGTTAAGGTTCACAAAGAGCTTTACATACATTGTATCATGTGGTTCCTACAATCACCCTGTGAGTTAACTATAGTTACTGTAACAATCAATCAATAAAGCTTTATTAAGCACCTACTATGTGCCAGGTACCGTAAAGTCTTTTTTTTGATTAAAGCTTTTTATTTGTATAACATATGTATGGGTAGTTCTCCAGCATTGATCTTTACAAAGCTTTCCATTACAAATTTTACCCCCAGTCTCCTCCCCTCCCCTAGATGGCAGGAAGTCCACTACATGTTAATAATGTTGAATTACTTGACAAGTTGTGCAAGAAAAATCCTATCTACAAGAAAAAAAAAGAAAATCAGAGAAAAGAAACACAATGCAAGCAAATGTCAATAGAGATCATGAAAATGTTACGTTGTGGTCCATATTTCGTATCCCTCTCTCTGGGTGTATATGGTCTTCTTCAGTGAACAACTGGAACTTGTTTGAGACAATTCTTTGTTGCAGAGAGCCATGGCCATCAGAATTGATCATCATGTAATATGGTTGTTGCCGTGTACAATGATCTCTTGGTTCTGCTCACTTCACTCAGCATCAGTTCATGCAAGTCTCTCCAGGCCTCTCTGAAATCCTCCTGTTGGTCGTTTCTTACAGAGCAATAATATTCCATAACATTCATATACCATAATTTATTCAGCCACTCTCCAACTGATGGGCATCTATTCAGTTTCCAGTTTCTAGCCACTACAAAAAGGGCTGCTACAAACATTCTTGCACAGGTGGGGTCCTTTCCCTCCTCTAAGATCTCTTTGGGATATAGGCCTAGTAGAAACACTGCTGGGTCAAAGGGTATGCACAGTTTGATAACTTTTTGAGCATAGCTCCAAATTGCTCTCCAGAATGGTTGGATCCGTTCACAGTTCCACCAACAATGTATTAGTGTCCCAGTTTTCCCACATCCCCTCCAACATTCATCATTAACTTTTCCTGTCATTTTAGCCAATCTGAAAGGTGTGTAGTGGTCCCTCAGGGTTGTCTTAATTTGCATTTCTCTGATCAGTAGTGATTTGGAGCAACTTTTCATGTGACTAAAGATGGTTTTAATTTCATCATCTGAAAATTGTCTGTTCATATCCCTTGACCACTTATCTATTGAAGAGTGGCTTGAATTCTTATATGAGACAATTCTCTATATATTTTAGAAATGAGGCCTTTATCAGAACCATTAAATGTAAAGATGATTTCCCAATTTGATGCTTCCCTCCTAATCTTGTCTGCATTTGTTTTATTTGGTACCATATAGTCTTAAGGAAACCGAGGCAGACAGAATTGAATGACTTGCCCAGTGTCACGTGCCTAGTAAATGTCTGTGGGAGGATTTGAAGTCAGGTCTGTCTCCTTCTGTAGAGCTGAAGTAATCTCCCCTTTGTGTCTCACCACCTGAACTCCAGGTTTGTTTGGTTTTTGCACTGACAGCATTTGCTCATTGACTGCCAACACCAGCAGTTTATGCGACCCAGTAAAGCAGGTTGTGTCATTATTCTGGGAGTCTCAAGTGAGCCTGGAATACAGGACGCTCCAGGACTGAGAGTTACCCCAATTCATCATATTCATTCATTCATTCATTCATTCATTCACTCATTCACTAAGTACACATTAACTAGGCACTGTTTCATTGTGTCAGGAGCTAGCAAAGTATGGTCCTCCCAAGCTCTAGGAGGGAAACCAAACTTCCTGGTCTCCTGAGCCATGGGCAGCCACAGTCAGGAAGAGCTCTGGGGGATCCCATTTGTGGGGAGAGACTCAATGGTCGGCGTCTTTCTCTAGCTCCTTTATCAGTCTGGTGCTCTGAGATCCTTCCTCTCTTCTCCATCCTCCATCACTCTGACCTTCCCCAGAACTTCCTCTTCTTCCCTTTTCCCTCTACCAGTGGTATCCTAAAGGGGCTTGTCTAATGATTAATGCTCACAATAACTCCATCGTTTTCTCACTTTGTGCTTCTGTCCCATGTGGAGATGGCAGGGCAGACCCTGAAACACATGGCAGCACATTTCCTTCCTGCCTCAGTGGCTCCATTGTGTTGTGGTGCTCACAACTTTTAGCTGGGGCATTCTGACATGGAGGAAGCAATGTTTAAGGTACGACATCAATACGTAGAGATGGGACAGGTGTTCCAGTGATAGGGACAAGGATGAGCAAAGGTGAGCTAACAGTAAAGCAAGGGAAGTGTTAATGGGCCCAGCCGAGATGGCCAATGGAGGAAAAAGTGCTGCGCTCGAAATCAGAGAACCTGAGCTCAAATGGCTGCTTTTCCAGCTGCTCCCTGTGATTGGGTCCCCACTGTACCTAACAGGAGAAGTAATTTACCGACCTGGACTTCTTCTTCCTCAATTATAAAATGAAAAACCTGCACATGGTAGCTTGTAAGGCTCTCTTAGTTCTAAATCATGATTTTCTGGACATAATAGAAAGTTAGAAAAGGAGATTGGAGTCAGATTGAAGAGGTTCTTGAATGACAACCTTATGAGCTTTGGTAGATCATGAGGATCCCCATAAGGTTTTTGAACAGAGTAGGGGTATAATTGTACCATGCCAGCCAGTCTGGAGATGAACGTGGGATGGGAAGAGATAGGGGCAAGAAGGGTGGTTAAGTGGTTATTACACTAATTCAACAGAGATAATGGCTTCAGTCAGGAAAGCATAAAGTGTTCACCCCAGGCCATGGCAGGACCCATCTTGTTCAGGTATGAGCTGGGAGGAATGGTACACAAAATGTTTGAATGTCCTAAGCAGCCTTTATGGCTCACTTCATCTTAGAGAGTGACACAGGTATTAAAGAACCTCGATTCCAGAGTCATTATCATTTTCCCCCTCAAATCCTTTGCTCTTCTTTATTCCTCACCTTGTCTCAAGGATGTGCTTCATCATGAGGATCCCAAGTGCAAAAACTGAGCCAGAGAGAGGGCTTAAGAGACATGTTGAAGGTCACTCAATGAATCAGCAGCTAGACCAAAGGCTGACTTGGTTTTCTGTAAACTGGGGTTGGGGGGTTCCTTACCTTTCCTCACTTATTGACTGACAGAATTGTTAATTAACCTTTCTCACTTGGTTGTGGTAAACTTCCTTTTCTGCCTTTTTGTGCCCTATCTCAGTCCTAAAGGTCATTACCAGGCCAATCCCTGAGTTATAGGTGTTTCCTGCTAAGCTCCAATCTCCAGGGTCTTTGTTGGTTAAGGAATACTGGATCTAATTTTAAAATGATTTATAGTTCCAATTTGTGCTAATATCATTATAAATCATCAATTTACATAGACTGAAGGCCTGATTAATTCAAATGTATTCATTTATTTTGTATTAATATGCACTCACTGACTAACCTCTGTATTCATTTACACACAAGATTAAAGACAGATTATTATAGTCAAACAACTCCCTATACAAGGAAGAGTGAGGAGAACAGAATTTTATATTGTTTGCCCTCATGGAAAACTCCATAAACTAAAAAGTCTTCCAACAATGGGAAGAAAAGTCATAGAGGTCAGTTAGATTGGTTGAGTTTAGTGGCAGTTTCAAGCCTATCCCAGTCTTGATTCTATCTTTGTCTCTTTTTTATAATTTGCCTTCTTACTTGTAAAGTGGAAATAATATCATGAGATTTTCAGAGATATATTAAGTGTCTTAAAGATAAAGAAGGCTAAGCTCCTAAAGTTTATTATAATGGTACAACACAGAGAAGGAGAATTGGTTATGCTATTAGCTCTTTGTGTATGTGGGGCCCTATATCTTTTGTCTCATCCAACGCTATCCAAGGGTATAGTTCACTAGGAGGAGATTCTGATTGTCCTTGGTGGTCACCTTAGGATGAACACCTTAGGATGTGAGTGGGAGAGGAGGGAACTTATCACCTGTGCTAGAGAGGCAGGGATATATCAACAAATTGAACAATGGGTCATGACATTTGAGGAGCTCTGAAGGTCCACCAAAGACTGAGAAACTGAAGATCATCCGTTAGGTACAGTAGGGGATCCAATCATAAAGCACCAAACAATGATGCAGAAAGGCTAAGAGATTTCTGACTTTGCGCAGTATTTGGCAATCCACTTTACTGTTCCACTGGGTCAGCACTAATCACCTTTTGATTCAACATTTCTCCCGATTCTGTTCAATAAGCCTCTTGTAACAGAAGACAATGGCTTTCACATCCTTTTATTCCTTGAAAGCACTTTGTACAGCATCGGTCTTTCATTGTACCAAGTATCGATTAATGAATCGACATATTATTTATTGTCGTTCAGTCATTCAGTCACAGCCAACTCTTCATGATCCCATGAACAATAGCCTGCCAGGACCTTCTATCCTCCATTATCTCCTGAAGTCTGTCCTGGCTCACGTTCATTGCTTCCATGACACCATCTATCCATCTCATCCTCCAACCATCCTCTTCTCCTTTTACTTTCAATCCTTCCCAACATCAGGATCTTTTCTAATGAGTCCATCTTCTCATTATATAATCAAAGCATTTAAGCTTCAGCGTTAGTATCCAACCTTCCAGTGAATAGCCTCAATTAATTTCTTTAAGTATCGACTGATTTGATCTCCTTGCTGTCCAATATGATTCTCAAAAATCTTCTCTAGTACCACAATTCCAAAGTCTCAATTCTGCAGCTTTCCTTTCAGTCATACTTGGAAAAACCATAGCTTTGACTATATAGATCTCTGTAGGCAAGGTGATGTCACTGCTTCTTTGTGTGCTGTCCAGATTTGCTATAGCTTTTCTTTTAAGGAGCAAGCATCTTTCGGTTTTTTGTCTGTTATTGCTGTCTATAGTGACCTCGAGTTCAAGAATATAAAATCTGACACCGCTTCCATTTTCTTCTTCCTTTATTTTCCAGGAAGTGATAAGACCTACTGACAAGATCTTAGTTGTTTTTCTTTTGATGTTAAACTTCAAGCCAGCCTTTTACACTCTCCTCAAGAGCTTTCCTAATTCTTCTTTCCTTTCTGCCAGCACAACGACATCATCTGCATATCTGAGATTGTAGGTATTTCTCTCAGCAACCTTAATTCTGACTTTTGGTTCATCCAGTCTGGCATTCTGCTTGATGTACTCTGCATATAAATTCAATAAATAGATAGCCTCAGTATGCAACTTTTCCAATCTTCAACCAATCAATAGGGATGGAAGAAAAAAAATACTGGATTGGGAGTGAGAGGACTTGGATCTAAATTCCAGTTGTGCTCTATGACCTCGGACAAAGTCAGTTAATAGCTTTTTTCATCTGTGAAGCATGAAGGTTAGGCTAGATCATCTTGGGTCCCTTCCAGTAACAAATCTATGGTTCAACTTGGAAGGAGGTCTCTGATGAATTGTCCAAAGGCTCCGTTCTGCTCAATATACACAGAAAAATCTGAAATAGTTTTTTTTTCCTTCAAAGAGAACCTATTTTTTTATTGAATAAGCAAAATGGGCTTAGATTAGGAAATAGGAACTAATTTTTTTATAGGGAGAGACTAGTAAGAGAAATATCTCCCACCACATACCTGACAAGGGGTCAGGCAGCTTTTTCTTGAAGAGTCCCCGTGATGGGAAAACCTTCTGAGCCACTCAAATCCACTTTAGAAAAATTATCCTTCTGTTCAGTCAAACATGATCTCCTTATAACTTCCATCCTTTATTTCTGGTTTCTCCCTCTCAGGTTCATCATTTATCTAAATTTCATCCTTCTTTCACATGATGGCCCTGTGAGTAGCTGGAAACAATTATCTTGTCTAGTCTTCCTTTTCTTTTCTAGTTGAAAAAGTCCTTCACTGAAGGGCAATTAAACCTCCCTGAGAATGAAGCAGCTTCTTAGGCCCCCAGGAAGGAGGCTGGCCGGGCATCTGGAGGCCATTCAGTGTGCAGTGGCTGGGGCTGCCAACTTCCAGCTGAGGGCACTGTTGAACAGCAGGTGGAGGTGACCGTCTTCTCGGATGCATGTCTGGGATGCTGGCTTCTTCCTCCAGTTCCTGAACTGCTAAAAAGTCCAAGACTTTAATTCTATGTGTTAAACATGATTAACAATTTGAATGGGAAATGGCATTGTTAGCCCCAGGGGAAAATGTGTTTCCTAGTAATTTCCCAAAGTCCCAGCCTCTCGCCAAGTCCCCAGGACGAACTGACCTTGTAAGTCCTGAACAGGGAAGGGAGAGATGCTGTAGCTTTGGCTCGAGTCCTGCGGCGTCTGCCAGAGAGGACTGCACATGTCCTCCACTCCTCAAGTGCGCTTTCTCTTTTTCTAGGGGCTGTCACCCATGGTTGTGGCTGATGGGGAGAGCCCTGGACCCGGAGGGAGGAGACCTGAGCTCTGGGGCTGGCAGAGCTCCCCTGCTGCATATTTTCTTGTCACTTTTAAAGTTGGACTAGCTGCCTTCAAGGCCTTTCTGCCTCTGTTGTTTGACCTTCTGACACTTGTTGTTTATCCTTTGTTCTTGAGGACGACCATGACATCAGGGAGGGGACATCACAACATGCAGTGAATTGGAGTTGAGGGAGGGATGGCTGTGCAAAGTCACCAGCCCTGTTTCCTCTTCAGGACCCAGCTGGCTCCAATGGCCAGAGAGAGATCAGGATGATTGGAGATGGCTCTGGAAACAGTGGGAGACTTGGGCCTTTGTAAGATCAGGCCTTTAAAGGGTCTTGATTTGACTGAGGCAACACCCATTCATTGCCTAAGGCCAGGTAAAAAAAGTAAGTAGGAGGAAGGGTAAATGACTTATTCATGGCCACACACCTAGTAAGTGTCCCAGGTTGGATTTGAACTCAGGTCAGGGCAGCTAGGTGGTACGATGGATAGAATAGCAGACGTGGAGTTAGTTTGCCTCAATTTCTTCATCTGTACGATGAGTTGGAGAAGGAAATGGCAAACCATTCCAGCATTTCTGCCGGGAAAACCCAAATGGGGACACAAAAGAGTTGGAAACCCAACAGAGCGATAACAATATCCATCATAACTTCTCCATGTTGTGCTGTGTCCATAGCACTGGCTAACTACCCTGGGCCAGGGCAATATACAGAAGGGGGCTTAAGGAGATGGTATTATGTGGTCATGAGATTAGAGCTGATGAGCTTCATGGGAGGGGCATCTCATTCAATGGAGTTGAAACCAGGAAAAATATCAGGTACAGGGGTAGATCGATAACCTGGAAAGGGGCATATGGAACAGAAGGTATGTGCATGGCGGCAAAATGCCACATTTAGGGTGAGAAAATAACAAGATTGCAGACCTGGAAGGGATCATTGAGCCTGATTCTTACATCTTACATCTGAGGAAACTGAGACTCAGAAGGGCTCTAGTACTAAAGGGTGTGCAGGAGAGTTAGTATTTGAATCCAAGTTTTCTTATTCCAAATCCAGTAACCTTCTTGCTCTCCCTACTTCATGGGGATATTTACATTTATGTAATTATTAAATATATGTCTCTAGCAATAGCAGCAATGCTGTAATGTACATCAGACTTGGTCTCCAATACATGCTCTGCCATTAATGCACTAAGTGGCCTGGGCCTTTCTCAGTCTTTGGTTACCATTGTAGGCCAGGGTCCTATTGCCTGGACTAATCTCTTGGTCCATCCTCCTGCTTCCAGTTTCCCTCTTCTCTAACCCAGCCTCTGCAAAATTGAAATTCTTAAGGCCTGGTTCCAATCCTTCCACTGCTTTCCTCAAAAAGCTCCAGAGCCTTTCTGTTGCCTCTAAAATAAAATAAAAACTGCCGTTTGGTATTCAGATGCTCCTACTCTGACTCCATTCTAGCTTTCCAGGCTACTTATATATTCATCCATTTCAAGCCCTCTATCTTTCTATCCAGAGTCATGTATATGATGTTCCACATTTATAATATTCCATCTTCTGTGATTTTTGTAGTATGGCCCATTCATGCATACAGGTTACCTTGTACTCTCTCTGTCTCTTGGTCTGTCTCACTCTCTCTGTGTCTCTTTGTCATCTATCCATTCACTCATCCACCCACCCAAACATCCATCTATCTATCTATCTATCTATCTATCTATCTATCTATCTATCTATC
>JAJPUD010000924.1:51810-100174 GCA_023553655.1 Myrmecobius fasciatus
ATCTATCTATCTATCTATCTATCTATCTATCTATCTATCTATCTATCCATCTATCCATCCATCCATCCATCCATCCATCCATCCATCTATCCATCCATCCTTCTTTCTTTCTATCTATCCATCCATCTATCTTTCTATCTGTTTATCTTATACCTATCTATTTATCCTGTTTACCTTTCCTCTAAGAGAATACAAGTTCCTTGAAGTCAGGCACTATTTAATTTTGTCTGCAACTCACACAGTGTCTAGCATACACCAGGTGCTTAAAAATCCTTTTTGACTGATTCATAAAAAGAGGCAGTTGAGCAAGATCATCTCAAAGGTCCTTTTATTGTTCTGTGATTCAGAAATATAGAATCTAATTTTGTCCATCTCATTCTGTGGACTAAAGGATACTCCCACAGAGTCAGAATATCCGGGAGGGAAAGGTAGTGCAATACAAACTGAATAATGAGAGTTAGGATGATGGAGAGTGAAGGGCAGAACCTAGCCAGGCAAGCATGAAAGCAAGAAGAGGGTGACCAGCAGATGTCCTTGGTGTGGATAAAGGGTATGTCCCCATGAGAGGGATGCATGGAGGTATACAGGGTGAAAGGGAAGAAGCCAGAGAAGGAAAGATGATGGAAACCCAACGGGGAAGAACAGCAGCACTTCACTGGATCAAGGTTTAAAGGAGAAAATCTTTTCTTTTTCACAAAACAGCTCACATTTCTCTCTTTCTAGCTTATGAAGTATTTTTTTTACAACAGCTCTGTGCATTTATTGACTACTCCAAATTTGCAGCTGAAGAAGAAATGGAAGTTCAAAGAACTTCAGGAACTTGCTCATAGTCACAAAACCACTAAGTTCTTGTAGCTGCTGCTGCTTTGTGATCCCATTTGGGGTTTCTTAGCAAAGATTCCGCAGTGGTTGGCCATTTCTTTCTCCAGCTTATTTTACAGATGAGGAAACTGAGGCAAGCAGGGTGAAATGCCTGTCCAGGGTCACACAGCCAGTAAGTGTCTGGGGCCAGATCTGAACTCCAAAAATGAATCTTCCTGACTCTGGGCCCATCCCAGAGCTAGCCCAACCAATATGCCAAGCCCATTTCAGCCAAGTCGCAAATTGAAGCCGGGTCTTCTAATTCCAAGACTTGGCTGGCTTCCTTCACACCATTACCTCCTTGAAATAAAGCTGGCAAAGCCATTGGGCAAGTTTATTTTTTGCAAGCTTTGCAGCTCCTTGCCCTCCTTTATTCTCCAGGACATCCAGGCTCTGCTGATCACCAGCTAGTTAGCTTTGGGCACCAATAAGAATGGAGGGCACTCAAAGCAAGCCCACGCTCGGCCCTGGCCACGTTTGCCAGCTTCCATTTCTTTTCCATTTATTCTGGGCACAATTACCTGTGCCCATGGTTTCCCCCATTAGAAAGTAAGGTCCCTGAGAGAAGCTCCGGCTTGTTTTCCCTTCCTAGCCTCTGGCACAAGCACTTTCACTGACTAAATGAGAAGTCCAGAGCCTGGAAGGAAGATTAAGGCAGCCCCCCCGCCGCCCCCCCCCCCGGCCACACATCCAGAATGTTGAATGAATTGTCTGTAGGTAACTTGTAGGAAAACTTGGACAATATGGTAGGGGATGAGAAAATCGAGAGGAGGAGGTTTTTTGTAGGTTTTAGCAGTCTGGAGAAGTTTATAAACTGTTTCCCAGAAGGATGTTTTCAGAAAATTGAAAGATATAACAAACTGCAGTGAGTGAAAATAAAGGTGTAACTTTTATATCCTGTCCAAGTTCATGGACCTACTGAAGGTTATCCACGTGTCCCTTGGAAATCTGTGCACTTTGGATTAAGAAGACCTATGCTAGAAGGTCTGTGATCTGCACTGATGAAGGCAATAATTATGCCAACCAGAGGATGGATTGTAGAACTAGAACTGGAAGGAGTCACAGAGACCATTTAATTTGACCCTTTTATTTTTATAAAAGGATATACTGAGCCTCAAGGAGTTTAAATCACCTGCCCTCTTGCTATGAGCACTACGTTCATCAATGTTCAAATGAGATCAAACCTGCAAAGCTCAGTGCCTGGCACACAGTAGGTGCTCAATCAATGCTCATTCCCTTCCCCCTTCCCATCAAGATGGGTTGATTCTCCAGCATACTGGATAGTTTCATTATTCCTTTAGTTAGAGTGTTGAGAGAGGGCTTAATACCCAAGAAATTCACCATGGAGTTTTTCTCTGGGGATCTAGTTTTACATCTAACCTTTGAGGTACTTAAAGAAGTCTCCTCTGCCCTTTGGAAACATTGCGTCAGATCTCTCTGGCTGGAGCTCCGGGGTCCCATTTGAAAATATATTCAGGTAGTTAGTTAGTAACCCTTATCTATAAAACCCCTCAATGGAATATCAGTGAGTTAATCAACCACAAACCCACTTAGATTGGCCATTTTCCTTATCCCAGGTCAGCATTTTCTGACTTTCTGTAAATATTCTCTCACATGATGCAGGTTAATAGGCTTCCTCATGCAGAAAATTCTTGGCAACCCCTAGAAAAGTTCTCCCCAAGACTGATTGCTTTCCTGCTGCCTCAGGCCAACTGCTGATCATCATCCTCATGCAGCGTGACAAACACAGTTAATATCATCCCCCGAAGCTGGGTCTGAACCAGCCAGTCATGCACCGGTTAAAGAACAATTTGGGAGTGTTCCAGGGGGGCTGGGGGAGGGAAGGACTATTTTGGGAGCTCTTTGGACTAATTCTCTGGAATATGTGAACATGGGCAAGTCACGTGGCCTGCATGAACCTTGGTCACCGCCTCCCCTCCCATGTACAATGGAATAATGGTATCTGTGATCCCTATTTTTTAGGATGGCTGGGAAGATTAAATGTAAATCTTAAACCATTATATAAATGTCATTTATAAATATTATAAACATTTCTAAATATCACACAGCTTCAAAACTAGAAGACTTCTCGGTTAATCCCCCTCATTTTATAGACGAGGAACCTGAGGCTCACTGAGGTAGTAAATGGCAGAGCTCAGACTGAAACCAGTCTTCCCACTCCCAGTCCAATATTTTTCCCACTGGGCCACACTGTGTCCCCCCCATTTTATCTGTATGAACTTCAGCAAGTCTCATACTTAATTTTCTCTATGGTCTCTTTAGTTCTGCTGGTCAGTTCCCTGTTCTAAGAATTCAGATCCAGGAGGAGCAGTCAGGAGGGCTGAACTCAAATCTGGTCTCCCATACTTATTGGATGTATGATTTTGGGTGTCATTTAACCTCTTTTTTCAGTTTCCTCAACTGTTAAAAGAGGGGGTAACAGTAGTCCCTACATTCTAGGAGTGTTGTGAGGATCAAATTAAATGTTTGAAAATAAATTTGAAAAGCACTTAGCCCAGTGTCTGGTACACCCAAATGCTATGTAAGAGCTCGCTATTGTGACCATTAGTCCATGTTCTTTGTTTTCTGATCCTGTCCTGTTCTGACAGTCTGTGCTTCCAATGTTTTCCTCTGTTCTTTGTTCCAAGGTCCTTCCCGGATGCTCTATTTTCTATGATCCTTTGGGCTTCAGAGCCTATGATTCCAGGACACGTTTAAAGCATGAGAGGAAGCAGGTCATTTGGAGCTCCCTCAAGCTAAATGGCTATCAGTAATCAACCAGAGAGAGCAAGGGATGATTTCCAGTCAGAAATCAGACTTGGACGCACAATGGCGGACCCGAGGTCGGGGTCTGGGTGAGTTGTGTTATTCTATTTGCTGTCAATAGTTGAATGGCCGTCAGCATGGAGTGCCGTGCTGAATCTTGCCTATTCCTGATTCTGAAGGACAGAAAAAATTCTCCAAGTAGCAAAAGGAAACCAGACTGAGCATTTAGTACAGCTGCTGGAGCCATAAAAGGAAAAATTAACCAAGCCTATTAGTTTCCCAGTTTCTTTTCCCCCCATAAAACCAGCAGTTGGCAATAAATGTCATTCTATTTCAAATAGATGAATGGTCTGGTTGTGATAAATCCACTAGGATTTTCAAAGAAAGTGCTTTAAATTCAGCACATTTTCAGTGGTGATAGCATTGCTTTTTAAAGGCTTGAGGGTAGATGTTTATTAAGGTTGAAACTCTTTCAGCTTGCACGAGGGCTGGGCCTCTGGGGTTCAGGGTGACTTGGGGGCTGGAGGCCAGAGTGTCTGAGGCTGGTAATCCCCTTTCATCTCATGGCAAAGCATACACCGGTACACTCCGGACGGCCAGTTTATCTGAGCCTTGTACTCGGCTAGCAATTCTTGGGCTTGGCGCAGATTCGGCTGAGAGACAGTGCTACTGGTGGCAGAGAGGGCAATCTACCCATAGCCCCAGTCTCATATGGAGGTGGGATGGCCTATCCCCTACACAGAGGTTCTGATACACTTATGGGCCTTGGGAAAGGGTGCCATGATGACACAGAATGTGGTGAAGAGAGAGCACAAAACCTAACTCAGGCTCAGCACCGTGAAAATAGCAGGACAACATTAACAGAGCATCAGGACTAAGAGAGCTCAACTTCGCTCCTTCCCTGAAAAAGCAGAGTCACAAAGTGACGGGAGCCCTGGAGCTAGAAACAGGAAGACTGGGTGGTCCTCTAGCACAGCTTCCCAGTGCTTTGGCTTTAAGCCCCTTTCTTAACTCCTCCTCCTTTCATATCTGAAGATATGAAAGGATCTGATCTGACTCTTGAAAGATGAGTAGGGTGAAGGAAGACAGAGGGTCAGGGGTATAAGAAAGGCATGGAAGCACAGTATGCTCTTCATAGAAAATAAAGGATGGAGAGAGAGCCAACCTCAAAGTCTTGAATTCAAGTTCTGTTGTTGTATAACCCTAAGAGAGAACTTTCAGTACTCTGAGCAATTTTCTAAATGGCAGAAGATGCAGTTGATTGAGAATCTCTCTTTCTTTCTGAGTTTCCTATATCAATGAAACTTCAGATCTAGTCCCTATCCTGAATATAATGAAGGTTTATGCTTGCTCACATGTACAAGACCCCATAACTATGCCTCTGGGAAGAAACATGGTGTAATCCCTTGCCACCTAAATGCTTCCATCTTGTGTGAGCTGGGCTTTCATAAACCCAATTTAGATTCATAAGAAGATAGATAGGGAGAGAGTAGAAAGCTGAATTGAAGGATTAGTGGGATAGTAGGTTAACAAAGTACTATTTATGTGTGTGTATTTGGAGTGAAGCTTGAAAACTGAATTGATTCAGGACCTTATCCTGTAGCGAGGGGAAGAAGGAGGGCATTGAAAGTATTTTGATGGAGAAGGGCATAATGAAAGCTATGCTTTAGGAAGATTAGTCAAGTAAGTGGAATTCTTATGGGAGGATGGGCGGAGATCATCTACTTCTACAAAAGGAGAAAATTGGCCTGCAAAGGTAGCTTCTAGCTGCCCTGGATTATACAAAGTCACCTGCACAATTTTGTTTAGTCTCTCCACAAATGGAGTGGGTGAGTGTGGTGGGATGGAAAGCACAGCAGATTGGAAGTCAGAGGATCTGTTTTTCAATCTTTGCTTTTTGCTACTTGCTAGCTATGAAATCTTAGGTAAATCATCTTTCCAAGTGTGTATTCTCATCTTTAAAAGGAGAATTTTGGATTAGAAAATCTTAGCTGTGAATATTATGATTAGTGGTTATCAGATTATGATAGATGGCATTGGTTAGAGTGCTGGGTCTGGAGTCTAGAAGATCTGTATTCAAATCTGCCTAATAGAGTTACTAGCTGGGTAACCCTGGGCAAGCTTCTTAACTTGTCTGACTTACCTTCTTCATCTGTAAAGGAGCATAAGAATAGTGTGAGCCTCCTGGGGTTGTCCTGAGGCTAAAATGAGATAACTTCTGTGAAGCTCCTTGTAAACATTAAAATGCTATATAAATGTTAGTTATCAAATAGGTCCCTTTGACTTTATGAATGAGTTCCCCATAGAATCATGAAATTGTAAAGCCAGAAGGAACTTCTTTTAGGGCAACCATTATTCAAGATACGAATCCCATATATAATATTCTGGTCAAAAGACCTCTGGGGTGGAGAGCTCATGCCTCTTGGATCTACTTGTTCCCCCTTTAGATAGCCATACTTGTTAGAAAATTTTTCCTTATATTGAGTTGCAATTTACATTCTTATAACTTCTACTCATTGGTCCTACTTTTGCCCTCTAGGATCAGTCGAAATAATTCTAATATCTCTTTTGAAAGTTTTTTTTTGAGGACTTTCCCCCCTGAGTTTTGTTTTATTTTCATTTTATTATTTTTCTCCCTTCTATCTATACCACCCACTTAAAAGGAGAAAAAATAAAAACCAAACTCCAAACCTTGTAATATATGTATATAATCAAGGAAAACCTATTTCTACCTTGTCTATGCCCAAAAGATGAATATCTCATTCTACAGCTTGAATCGATCACTTCTCTGTCAAGAGGTGGATAGTTTAGTTCATCTGTCATCAGGAATCATGATTGGTCATTGAGTTGATAAGAGTTTATAGGTCTTTCAAAATTGTTTTTGTTTTCAAAATTGTCTACGATGTTGCTGTTATAAATTGTTTTTTTTTTTCTCACTTCCCTTTGCATCAGTTTGTAAAAAATCTTCCCAGGTTTCTCTGAACCCATCTCTTCAGCATTTCTTATTGAATGAATAGTATTGCATTGTATTCGTTTACCACAATTTGCTCAGCTATTCTCCAGTTGATAGGAAGCCCCTCTATTTTCAGTTCTTTTCCACAACAGATAGTTTTGTACTTATGAGACCTTTTCCTTTTTTTTTTTGAACTCTTTTAAGCATAAGCCTAATAGTTGTGTGGACTGGATTAAATGATACATACAGTTTAATGACTTTTGGGCCAAATAGTTTTAAATTGCCTTTCACAATGGTTGGATTATATGACATCTTCATCAACAGTGCATCAGTATTCCTTTTCCTCTGCAAGCCTCCCAACATTTGTCATTTTCCTTTGTTTTGGTTATTTTTTGTCAATCTGATGAATGTGAGGTGGAACCCAAGAGTTGCTTGAATTTTTCTAATTATTACTGATTTAGAATGTTATAGTTCAGATGGCTTTCTTTGGGAACTATCTTTTGACATCCTTTGTTTATTTATCAATTGGGGAATGGCTCTTATCTAATAAATTTTCCTCATAGCAGGCCTTCAAAGATTTGAAAACAATTATCAAATCAACGACCTGTTCTTTACCACAAGTCTTTTCTTCTTCAAGATAAATACTTCCAATTTTTTCATCTCAAACTCAGAGAGATAGAGTGACTTGTGTTTGATGACACAATTAGTGTCAGAGCAGGGATTTTTAAAGTATTAGAAGGACCAGATGTATAAATTGGCATAATTGATGCAAGAATTTTAAATAATTTGGAGTTAAAAATCACTTTCCTATAATTAACAATATCTTCTATCTGAGCAAATCCATTTAAAGCACAATTACAGGCAGATATTATAATTTTAGTTTGAAATTAAAAGTTTTATACTACTTTCTAAAATATATGCAGATGACTTATGTTGATGGACACAGCTGGGTCCTTTGAGGGTTTATTCTTAAATTTCAGTCCTTCTGTTAAACCCAGGTTTTTGGCTGTAAAATCAGAGCTGTTTTCATGACTGGGAATCTTAACTAAGGGTTTGTGAACCTGTGTTTAAAAAATTCAATTCTATTTCAATAAAATTAGTTTCCTTTGTCATTTTCTATATTTTATTTTCCATCTTAAAACTGATTCTGAGAAGAGATCAATAGAAGGCTTCACCAACCTGCAAAAGGAATCTAAGCCCCACAAAAAGTGATGATCTACAGCTTGCTGACTTCTTTTGGTAAGCTGTTATAGGATAGATTTAGATGCTGGAGACAATCACATGGTTTGCTGAATATATTTTAATATTCCACTTTTCAACCCACAATCGCTTTAAATACTAATTTGCCTTTGTCTCCCTTCCTAGCACTTTTGAATGTTTTTACTTTAGTTGTCAGATCACTGTCAACATTGCTTTCACGAAAATTTTCTCTTCATTTTGTTTTATGTTACTGTTCCCTCCATTGCCTGAGACTCCACAGACAATGGTCATAAATCTCCCTGAAAAGAAAACAGAAGTTGTCTATTTTAATTTTGTATCAATTTTCCAGTGTTTGGAAGGCAGTGTGGGAGAATGGAAGAAAACATTCTTTTATGAGCACTTGAAATTGCTGGGGTTTTTGTTTTCTTAGAATATTGTTGTTTGTGATAATACACAAATGCAAAGGGCTTGCTTAGGAGACAGGCAGAGGAGCCTGGATTTAATAATATAATAATAATAGCTAGCACTTCCTTCTATTGTGTTTGAAGGTTTGTAAAGCTTTGTACATAATAACCTTGTGAGGTAGGTATTATTATTATCCCCATTTTACAGATGAGCAAACAGACTCAAAGAGGTTTGAACTCAGTTCTTCTTAACACACATCTGGCACTCAGATCCTACGTGACTTCATTGTTTCTACATCTAGACCTAGAAGGGACTTCAGAGGTCACCTTGTCTGACTCCTTCATTTTACAGATAAATAAACTGAGGCCTGGGGATTTGACGAAGGTCTCATAGCTAGTGCTGAAATCAAAGTGTTGAGTATCTGGGGACAATGGGCTGCCTGCCATTCAACTTCGGTTTGAATTATGGGATCCTGGAGAAGAACAAGGTCAGAAGCAAGGAAACCAATTACAAGGTGATTGCAGTCATCCAGGTGAGAGATGATGAGTTTGAATGAACAGCTAGGTGAGTGTGGAAGGAGGGACAGACCAAGAGGAGATGTGGAGGCAGAACAGGCTGGACTTGCCTCCGAGGCTCTTTTCAGCCCCGGAGCACGTGATTGGGAATGGGGGATAAAGGAAAAGGAGGAGTTCAGAATGACTCTAGTTTGTGGAATTGAGTATGGTAGGAGCAAGCTCCTAAGGCTCCCTCCTGCTTAAGCTAGACTAGCTTTCCCTTAAAAGGTGTTGAAACTCCCCTTTAGACTTAGCCCTGAAAGAAAGATGCACTTGGCTCAGACAGGAGAGAAGAGGACATGGTCTGAGCAAAGGGAGCTGAATAAGGGGGGACCATTTGGGGCTTAAAAGGGGAGACCTATTTTCAGTCTTCCATTTTGTTAGCAAAGAACACATCTTCTCATTGCTGAAAACTGAGATTCTGATGTGAGATGAGCGCACTCTCTCTCTCTCTGTCTCTATCTCTTTCTCCACCTTTCACTCTGACTTTCTTCTCTCTCCCATTCTACTGTTGCTGAAAAAAAGCACAGTATTCACGGTCCCCCTTAGAAGTGTGTTTTCTCATACTTGAACAAGCAATCCTCCCTGCCTTTCGCCATATTTCTTTTAAGTTCAGTCCTATAGATCTGCTAATAAGAATCAGGTTTTCATTCTTTACATCTCTGCATTTGTAGAGAGAGGAGTCTCTGGAGGGGTGACCCTGATAAATTTTCTGCCAACTCGATAACGGAGAAGTTCAAACATTATGCCTTCTAGTCGTTAGAAAAAAAATCTACTCCCCAAGAAATGGTAGTTTCTTTCATGATTTATATTATTAGCAATCCTGTTTTTCTTTCTGGATCGCTGGTGATGATTGTATTTTTTTTTAAACCTCCTTTTCTTGTTCTTCAAAACTATGTAAATCATGAGTGAATTTGGTGTACAACTCACAAATTTCAGCATGTTATTGGTACAGAATATCACTAAATTAAATTAATTTTAAAAATCTGTCTGTATGGCTGCAGAAGCATCCCTCTCCTGAGTTGGTCTCTTAGAATGGGCTTCTTTCTGTGAGGCAGTCAGAACCTAGGAATGGCGACCAAACTTGAAGAAGGATGAAAGCTAAGACTGAGATTATCGAAGTAGAAATCAAAAATATTTAGGATAACATTTCAGAACCAGATTGGAGGCAGGGAAACATGGCTGTAGACAATTCAGCTTGATAAGGACAACTTAGTGCAACTCGGCTTCACATAAATCCAAGTCAAGACATCATCCACAATGCCATCGATCTTCTTTGAAAATGAAGGATGAACCCCGCCTCCACAACAACAATAGCCAACTAGTTGCTACACTGTTCTAGGCTCTCAGGATACAAGACAAAAAGGAACCAGTTTCTGCCCTTAAGAAGCTTCCATTTTAGTGAGCAGAATAAAATGTACAAAATCTGCATATAAAGCACATGCCATGTTTTTTCCTAGGGGATGGGACTAGCAGCTGTGGAGATTAGGAAGGACCTGGCAATGAATATGAAGTATATATTTATTATTCAAGGATTGACCTAACAAATTTGAGGATATTCATCTCCAGGATGGCCAAAAAGTGATGGATTTTCTAAGGGGGAGAGGCACAAGGCTCTTGGTGAAGAGGGTACCCATACCAATGGCATCATAGATTCTTGAAGTCTTTCAGAGATATTGTCACTCTTCTGCAGCAGCATCCTTGCTCAGCACAGCTCTCGGCTTAGCATCTTCTGGACTCTCTGAAAGCTCCCTGACTCTCAGACTAGACCCATTTCCCCAGCAACAGGATGCCTTGTAAAAGAAAACTTGAGGAAACAAAGTTCCAGCAGGGAAGTTTGTTGACTTCTTTTTCACTACCTTTCCTGATCCCACTATTTTGAGCTGTCTTATTGGTCATATTTACATAGGTAGTATTACTTATCTAGTTGTTGTTCCTTCACTCCTTATCTGGGAGGAAGGGTCTCGGTGGCTTTGATGAATCCATTGTAGGCAGGAAAGATTATCCAACTTACAGATGACTCAATGTTGAGTGAAATGGCTTAAAATTTTGGTTAGTAATATCCAAAGGCTAAAATAGTGGGCTCAATCTAATTCGATGAAATGAGATGGGGGTGGATGCAAATTTTAAAAGTGGATAAAAAAATCAGTTTCAGTTTTTCTCTGTAGATGTAGGTGTAGAAATTCTCTCTTCTGAATTACTGGTATACTCTTTTCTGATTCCTCTTCTGGTCTTGTACCTGTTACTCTCTATGGGATCAGACTTGATAGTGAGATCAGGAGCTTTCCCCTTCTCGGGCCCCTTTAGGTTTGAGCAGATCTGAAATCCTGGCCCTTGGATGCCAAAGGTAATCATTTTTTTTTCTTGAATTGTAAGACATAGTTCCTCATCAGAGGTACCTTTAAATATAGTTGGGAAGGTAACCAAATGAACCTGAAAGAATTAAATAACACTAGATAGTCTATCCGTATCACTGAGTGAGTGATCAAAGGTGCTATTTGTATTTAGAGATTGTCAGACTTAAGATGGAAAGGTGTGGTAAGACTCCAGCTTCCTGAGAGCACAGGTAGTTTTCAAACAAGCAAAGTGGAAGGGGAAAGTTTGTACACTTAATCTTTCCACATTGTGATTTTCCCCACTGTGGTTCTGATATATCATGGGTTGGTGTAAGAAAGTGGGAAATTTGGGGGAGTTTTGTGGAATCCACAGACATGCAAAGGCCAGCAGGTGATCCAGAAAAAATGAGCAATTCAGAAATGCAAAAATATATGCAAGCTATTGCATAATAGCAACATAGTTCTTCATTTGATACCATAATAATTCAGACTTCTTTGATAAGAAGGGAGAGACAAAAAATTTTATGCAGATTTTCCACAGTAATGGGGACTAGGGTGAGATAAAAGTAGAAAGGTAGGTTGATACTGCGTTGTGGAGGGTGGTATCCAATGCTAGTTTAAGAGGCTTGTTCTTAAGCACTTAACTCTATGAATCTCAGTTTCCTAAATTGTAAAATGTTTTAGAACTACAGCCCTCTTAATCTCTAAATATCTTACAAGTTGTGAGGAAAGTGTTCTGTGAACCTTAAAGACCTACTATGAGCAGCTGTTATAAATATTAGCAGAATCTCGGATTTTTTTTGTTACGACCCATTCCTAAGCAGGGATCTTCTTTACTGCTCCCCACAAATGGCCATTTGGAGTATATTTGGAAACCTGGCCGCTTCTCCTTGAAAACAATTCTAATTGTTTCCTTCTCTGCTTGTTGTTCCTGATTATCAAACAGAGTTCCACCAGAAACTCTTCGAAGTGCTAGGAGACAACTGCCCTATTTCTCTCCAAAGCCTTGGGCTTTGCCACCGGGTGCCAGTGCTCTGCCACCCGGTGCCAGGGCGCTGCCACTGGGGCTTCTCCCTATTGCCTGGCTTGCTGTTCTCTGCAAACTCTTGGAGATAACGTTTCCCTTCTTCCCCTGAAACGAGGTGGAGGTGTGGGGTGCCGACACTCCATCGATCATCCTTGGAGCCTGAGAGTAAATGCTTATTATTTTTAACTTTTATGTGTTTAACTGCCAGCAGGCGAGTGCAGCTGTCATGTACTACAGGGATTTTCTACAGGAGAAAAATTTCAAAGGAAAAACATCCAAGTTTTTATTTCCTCTTGAACTTGCTCTGATTTTTCTCTTTCAATTTTCTTTTTTTTCCCCAACAGGTGACAAATAATAGCAATAGCTCACACGTTAGTCTTTGAGATTTAGAAAGTATTTTTGTCAGTGTGAGATAGGGGGACAAATATTATCAATTTTTTTTATAGGTGGAGCAACTGAGGCTTCCATTGGTGAAATTATTTGGCCAAGATAATGGTTGTCAGGAGAAGCTCTTCCAAATGCACGTGTCCCTCCCTTTCCACTTGTCTACCCTTAATGTTCCATGACTTAGATCATCTGTCTTGTGGGTCACACAAATGCTCTTCTGTGATGTTTTCCCAAAAGTTCATTGTTTTTTTCTCGTTTGCTTCCCACGTTTTTATTCTTTCTATGTACTTAATCTATATATGGATGTTTAGCACAGAAGAATGTCATAAACTCAGAACACAAACACACATTTTTGGGGGGCATTTTAGAGAGCCAACCCTTCATTTTAAAAGGGACCAGATTCTTGAATGGAAACTGATGGCTCTTGAGACAGCTTTGAAGTCATGACAAGAAAATACTCCCAGAGAACTTGGTGCAACCATGGGCAGGACAACATTAAACAATTTTTCAGAAAAAAAGATAAAGGGAAGTGCCATCCCCCTCAGCATTGTCTCTCTGAGTTAACTATTGCAAAAGTGTATTTTAAAAAGGTATCAGTGTTTGCTATTGGCTGATAGCGATGTGATGGTATATAGCTCTGGATCAGAGGATTCTGATTGGGGGAGTTTTGTGGAAGCCACAGACATGCAAAGGCCAGCAGGTGATCCAGAAAAAATGGACTTTAGACTCTCCCCCTGCCACTACCCCATAAAAGTCAAGATGAGATTTTGTTCGTTCAAGAGACTAAGGCTGAAGCTGTTGACTTGGCTTCTTGCCACTTAAGGGAATAGAAAAGGCAGCTCCTGAGGAATCAGTGACCTTCAGAGATGGGTAGCATCCTTGATCACGAGGGTCACTACACTGTCCTGGTGACCAGGATGGGGGAGAGTGGGAGAGAGATTTCCTTGCAGAGTCACTGAGTAATTCTCAAGTTCCTTCCATGCACAATATTCTTTCGATCTTAAGTCACTATTTCCACAAAAGGTCATTCAGAAAGTGGTTTGGGGCTCAGCTGTGGGTACTCTTCCCTGTCCCCTTTGGGGGCAGTCTTTATTGAAACAGCAAACACATCTCAGGAATCATGGCTTATGTCAATCAGCTAATATCCATTAAGCACCTCCTACTGGACGATGGAGAGGTGAGAGATAGTGTCAGGTGAGGAATCATGAGTGTGGGAAGGGCAGTAATATAAATATGGTTTGACATCTGGTTGGAAAGGACTTCAGAAGTTAAAGGAAGGAAACCCTTGAGGCAATAGGGAGCCACATGGAGTTTACTGTTCCCCTTCCTACCCTCTTTCTCTGTAAAATGAAAGTATTGGATTAGCCGACCACAGATGGGCTCCTCCAGCCTGAAATTCTCTGTTCCTCGCCCTCCTAAAGTTTTATGGTCCGGTAGCATGCACAGAGCTCTCCATGAGCCAAACCTTGGTGATGATAAGATTATAGATTTAAAACTGGAAGACCGATCCAATCACGAAGCACTGTTTGAAGTGCAGGCTGTGTTAATACAAGCAAAAAGAAATACAGTCTTTTCCCTCAGGGAGCTTATATTCTAAGGGAGGGGGAGGAAGACAAGACATAAAATGAAGCTGAAAACCTATGGGGGACAATGGTAACGAAGTCTTGAGAATAAGAATGATTGATCCATATCTTTCCTCAAGATGGAAGATCATTAAAATCAGAAGCAATCGAATGCATTTTACAGATGAGGAAACTGAGGCTGATAATTGTTAAGTGACTTCCTGCCCTCCAGCCTTGTTGTAAAGTAAGTGCTGTATAACCCCCCTAGGGATGGACCATTATTATCATTGTTAGGATGTTATTTCAGTCCCTGTTTCCATACCTGCGATTTCTTTGACGAGGACTTGCTGTCTAATGAATGGGGATGGGGGAAGCCAGCAGGCTGGAGCATGGGAGCACGGATCCTGGAGCTGCCTGTCAGAAGCAGATGCTGGTCTTAAAAGGCAGGAGAGCACAAAAGCTTCGTGGATCAGGCTGATGCCTTTGTGTATATAAATATTAGTCGGGAGGAGGGTGGAAGGGCTTTGTCAGACCTCAGAATTAAGGCTCCAGGCTTTCATTTCACCTGAGGGAGAACAATTGGGCTGTTTCTTCCAAGGAGTTTATTTGTAGTTAAGGTCCTGGAACATTGGATTCAATTAACTAACAGTTTAGAAGCCTTGGGGAATCAGACTCTCCTTCTCCTTCCATTTTCTCTTACAAATTATCTCTTGGTTTCTTGCCTTCATTTAAGTGACTTTTTTCCCTTTAAATTATTTTCTTCATCTTCAGAGAATTCTGTATTCATGGAGAGGGCCAAGATTGGCCCCTGTATTCTCAGGTCTCTGGTGAGGGTGATAATAGGGGGAGCCTGCCTTCCACCTCTTCCTGACAATTTATCTTCAATTCGCCCAGAAGATGAAGCTTCTAGTGAGGGAGAGCGGCCTGGAAAGTTGGACAGAAGCCTATCCCTGGGTCCTTGTCACAGATGGGGAAACAGAGCCTGCCCAGTGGGCAAATGGTCCGTCCTGTATCCCTCCCTGGGGAGGGCCTCCGCTTTCTGGGCTAGCTTGGGTTCCAGTACAGCAATCTGTAGTTTAAATTTCCTGGATGACTTGCTGAACAAGATAGAACAAAAAGAGCAACAAGAAGATTAAACAAATAGAGGGGACGCAGGGAAAGAGCTATATAAAACAAACGACATAAAGGAGAGTTGTTACTTTCCGAGTTGTAAGTAGATTTTTATTTTATTTTATTTTATTATTTTATTTTATTTTATTTTACTTTTTGCACTGGGGCAAATGAGACCATTGCCCGGATGGTAATCACTGGCAGGGAGGAGCAGGATTGGATGGCCACTCAGGGAAGAGGGTAGGAATAGATTACCAGTTAGCTCCCTGTTTGAGTTCATTATTCTTGATAATTGGGGCCACGCTCAGTTGCTTCGAGGCTAGGAGAAGCTTAGATGCTCTTGATTTTGTGGCCTTGGGGCAAAACCCATGCTGTGGTGCCCTGCCCTGCTTACCCATCCAAGGACCCAGAGGTCTTTATGGAAAAATCATTTTATCCTACTATGGAAAAATACATTTTATCCTCAGGGCAAGAGACCCCCTGGAAGTTTCTGAATTGGTTCGTAGGATGGTAAGCCCAAGCATGAGGAAGATTATTTTGTCAGTAGTAGGAGGGGGATTGGAGGGGAAATGGAGGCAGGAAAAGAAGGTAAGGGGCTATTAGCATATCAGGGATGATGAGGGCTGAATGAGCCGGGACATAGAAGTGTGAGTGGAGAGAAAGGGATGGACACAAGAAATGTGAGTTTGTAACAGATAGGACTTGGATGCAGAGAGCAGAGAAAGAGTGCCCAGGATGCTTAGAACCTGACTGACCGGGTCAATGGAATTTATTGGATAGGGGATGACGTGGGCAGAACTGTGCTTTAGGAAAATCACTTTGGCTGCTGAATGGAGGATTGACTGGAGAGGGAAGACTTGGGCAGAGAGGCTGGCCAGGTGTTGCAGTATTCCAGGTCCAAGGTGGCGACCGGGTCAGAGAAGAAAAGACAGGTAGAAATAGGACTCAAGTTACAGAGTGATGTGGAGGAGTTGAGGGTGACACGAGGTTGTTAACCTGAGTAATGTCTCACCTGGATTTTCAAGCCTGGAGAATGCAACATAAATAAATATAATAATTTCATTACTATTATTAATTACTTTTAAATAATTTTCAGGAATAATAATATTTTGTTATATTGGTGACTAAAGATCTTTGGGGAACATTTGTTTCCATTCATACACAATGCTTAGGACATAGAAGGAAGTGATTAGAAAAATTCTTATTCCTCCATTCTGGTTCTTCATTAATTTGCAATTAAGTTCTTTAAGCTACTCAAATTTTATAACAAAGCAGAAATGAGATAAAATATGTGGGTAGGAATGAAAAAATAATCTAGGTATTTTGGATTTCTATAAATTTTGTTCCTATCATGGAAGAGGCACTGAATTAAAATCCTGCAGGATACCTGGTTTCTAGTCGTTCCTTTCATTGTATATTGGCTGGATAGCCTTCCTGCCCTCAATTTCCTGGGTCCTAGTTATCTCATGTACAAAATGGAGACAATCATACCTGCTCAGCAGCATGGGGCAGGACCAAATAATCTCTTGGGGGTCTCTTCTAGTCATAATATAGCCATGATTATATTCTCCCAAGTGATGCCTCAGGAGCCTAATCACTCACAGAAATGACAAATTCTAGTCTTTCTTAATTCAATTCCGTAGTGCAGTTGATTGATTCATTTCCATATGAGTATTTACTTATAGAATTGCTCCTCCTTGCCCTATCCCACAGAAACCATCCATTGTAATAAACACATAGGATAGTTATGGAAAAGCAAACTGATAGAGTGTTTACATCTGAAGATGTATGCTCCATTCATACTTCCATGCCTTTAATCATTCTGGCTCCCATTGATTGGCCTACCACAGGTCAAGCTCAGTTGGTGATTATTTGGACCCTAATTGACTCAGAGTGAGGGGGAATAACAACGGTTTCTGTTTTGGCCAGACACCCAGGTCTTCCCCTTCTAGTTGGGATTTTTATTTTTTTTGGACTAAGTAAAAAAGGCCATTCTTTGCCTCAGTTCTAAATGACTGTTTGTTGCCTCAAACTGAGACCTGTTAAGGGCATTTCTGTAAAAGGTAAAGGTCTCTCATTGCACCCGGGGCCATGTCCAGTCACCCCGAGCTACATCTTACCACCGGGCCCAGATGTTCCTCGGAGTCCCAGAAAAAGCTTCCTCCTCAGAGACACGAGCTCAGCCTGCCAAGGAGAGCCTTCTCCCCTCCCAGCTCTGGCTCGTTCTTCTCCCCTTCCATGCTCTTCACTGCGGCTCCCTTCAGAGGCTGGATTTTGGGGTCTTTTCCTTGCAATTATTTCATTCTTTCAGAGAATATTTCATTCTTATGAGGGACTAGAGAAATAGTCTTTGACTTTCTCCTCCTGGCAGGAGACCAACCTGATCTTGAATGCTCACTATGTACCCAGCAGTGTGCCAGGCTCGGAGCAAGGAAAAAGCAAAGTCTAAACAGTCCCTGGACTCAAGGAGTTCATGCTCTCCTGGGAGGAAACAATATGCCCACAGACAAATCAATACAGCATATGCTTATGTAAATATGGAACGTGGTGCATATAAAATATAAATTGCATAACATAAAATAATAACATAGCAACTATACATGCATGTCTACACAGACATGTCCCACACGTGCACATATACACATACAGAATACAGATACACACACATGTATATACACCGTGGCCCTGTCTTTTCACCCTGTCTGCCTCAGTTCCCTCATCTGTAAAATGGGTTGGAAAAGGAAATGGCCAACCTTCCAGTATCTTTGCCAAGAAAATCCCAAATGAGGTCCTGAAGAAAAGGACTGAAAATGCTCAAACAGCAACTATGTGTGTGTGTATGTGTGTGTGTGTGTGTGTGTATGTGTGAGATATACATATATCTATGTCTCTATAGATACGTATGCATGTATGTGGCAGATACCAGGGAGGGAAGAAATCAAGAACGAACCTTAGTGGGAGGGAGAGACTTCAGGAGGCAGAAGGTGAGGATGGAGGCTGTTCTAGGCCCAGAGGAAAGCTCTTAGAGGCGTAGAGCCAAGTGATGTAATGTCATGGAGGGAGAACATGAGGAAGACTGGTTTTGCTTCAACATGGAGTAGGTGAGGGAGGGCCCAGGGGTAAGGTCTTGAAATCCCCATCAGAACAGTTGATGCTTTCTCCTCCATCGGGAGGTTCTTGACTAATTTTTTTGTGTGTAATGACACATTTCATGTCATTACACATATAAAGGGGAGACATGTGTCCCCCTTTGCAGGTTGGGGAAACCTGGAGATGCCCTTTCAGAATAATGTCGTGGGCTAGGTTCATAATTGGAGGTAGCGTTGTATTTCAGACAGAGACGAGGGCAGATGAAGCTGTGTTTTTTCCCATCCAAGTTCCCAGGACTCCCTCCAACCCCAGTCTTTTTGCTGACCCATTGGGTGAAGGGCATCCCTGGTTGCAGCCTTGTCCCAGAGGCAGGAGAAGGGCCTGGCAGCAGATTCCTGGGCCGTGTCCCTGGCAGAGATGCTCTGACAGCCTTCCTCTTGCTCAGCCCTGCTCAGTCGCTCCTGCCCGACTGTGGGAGATAAGACGGTCAGTTTTCTGTTGTTCCTGTTGGTAGCTCTTATGATCATCGGTGATTGCTGAGTTTCCCCATCTCTTTTCATGAGAGAAATGCTTGCTTGCTCAGCGGTCTTGATTGGCAATTAGCAGGCTCCTGTCAGGTCTTGATACAAACAGAAAATGCCCTCAGAGGTCCCCTGTGAGAAGATGTGAAACAGAAATCCGCTTGCTGGCAAAGATTTGATCTAATTAAGTCTGATCCCCTCCCTCTCCTCTTCCACGGATAGATTTCTGACTCTATCCTGCTGTTCCTTTGGCTCCAGGGTTCTCGTAGCCTCCCTCAACTTTAGTTTTCTTAAACGGGATAATAAAAAAAAACAACAACAACAAAAATAAAACTTGCTTATGCTACCTACTTTCTGGGCTGCCATAAGAAAAGTTCTTTGTAAATCAGAAAAGAGTTTATGAATTTCAGCTGTCATCAGTATTCTAGCCCACTGGGAATAAACAGTGTAAGAGGCACATCTACTAATTACACCAGAAAAAGCTACTGCTACAGAAGAGAAGTGTCCACTGGCTTGCTAGGCTCGTGTCAGTCATTGGATCCCATTGGCTTGTGATTCATAGAATTTCCCAGTTGGAAAAGACCATGGGGGCCATTTAATCTGAATTGTATTTGAGTAGAAATGGCCCTGGCAAGGTCATCCAGGGCCTCTTCCCGATGTCCTTCTGACTTGGGCTACTTCTTGGCTCCCAGTATTCTTTTTCTTCTGCTTTGGTATTTATGAAGATAAAATGTTTGCTGAAATAAAAAGACCAGACTATCCTCGAAAGAAACTCAATGAACCAAAGTTAAGTCAGGAAATGATACAGGCCTGAGTCTGGGTGAGACCCCTAACTCCTTTGGTTGCTCTTTTCCTGTTCTCTTCAAGTAATGTCTTTGACATATATTAGCTGTGTGAATCAGGGCAAGGAAGGCCCATGACCTTTCAATGTCCCAGGCAACTTTCTAAGTCTAGAAATTAGAGAGAAGGTGCTCATCTGTATTGGGAGGGATGACTTCCTTATTGGAAATGCCCTCTTCTACTAAGTGTTCTAGGTCTAGGCAAAATCTAGTCCAAAAAGTGACATAAAAGGTAGGGATTGCACCTGGCATTTCATGGGAATGGCCTACGTTCTACCTGAGAAACTTCTTTCAATGCAAGTTAAGCACTTTCTCTGTGACTCATAGTCTTAGAAGACCCCTTAGAGCCTGGAGAGAAAGCATTCTGCCTCTGGAGTTCCTTCTGGACTTGGTTCCTTCAGGCAGTTTGGAAACTGAGAATGGCTCGGGGTCAGATGGGCAATGGAAAGGATGAGCGAGGGGATGGCGTGCTGAAATGCTGTGGCGAGAGCTAGCTAAAGCCCTTTCTACTGGACTGAGTGGAGGGAAGGCAATACAAGTCAAGAAAGACTCCCTCCCCTAAAAGAGATTTTATTCTAATGTATTACACAAAAGAGAAGGGGAAGTAAGATGGGGTAGGGGCAAGATGGAAAAGTCTGCAGAATAATAATGCAGCCGGGAGAGAACTGGATCGCCTGGGGATTTAATGAAACCATCCTCTCTGGGAAGGAGCCCCGCAGAACAGGAGGGGACTGAGAACATGGAGACAGAATCAGAAAAAGGATCACTGCTTACCCAGGCTTCTGGAGCAATAAGTAGGAAGAGGAAGGAGAAAAATGAATGGTTTTTGATGTCACTGACCTTCATTTGCAGAGAAGGTTTTGAAAATTGTAACTTTTGGATTAAAAGCTCCAGAGAAGTTTGCTTTATTTTAATTATCCAGATGTTGTGTGTGAGGTTTCTTTAAATTTACAGCTGAATAGGGAAGTGGGAAAAATACTGGAGTTTGGAGCTGGGGAACCTTGTTTCTTGTTTTGATTCTGCCTTGAACTTGGTGAGTGAATTTGGCAACTTATTAGAGTCCTTTGTGCATAAAATGAGAGGTTTGGACTATGGGATCTTTAAGTTTCCTTCTAGCTCTGACATTCTGGGTTCTAGGTTTTAAAGTTCCTTCCAGATGTGATGCTCCATGTTTCCTTCTAGCTCTGACATTCTAAGTTCTAGGTTTTACAGTTCCTTCCAGATGTGATGCCCCATGTCCTAAGGTTCTTTCTGATGCCGACTTTCTAAGGTCTAGGATTCTGCTCCTTATTTCCTTAGCTCCTATTTTCCCCTGGATAAGGAAGGCAAAAGACCAGAGGCGGAGGGTTTTGCCAGCCCACTGCTCCACAAATTGTCCCTAAGATATTAATAAAAGTCCTTGAGGAGTTTCTCCCCATCATCAAGTTTCTCCTGCTTACTGTAGGCACTGGAGGAAGACTGGCCTTGGAGGTCATCCATTTTAGTGACATTCTACTTAATGATATTCACACCAGAGCTTCCTGAAATGGTTTATGCTCAATTATATAAGAGCTTAAAAATAATTCTTGCGAGAAAGGAAACATAATGTCACGGGCAGCATGGCGGACATTAGGAAATCTGTGACATGAAAAGAAATCAGCTGTAGAGGTAGAACATTTTGGGGCCCTTTGAAGCTGGGCAGAGTTGGGCATTGATTATTGGAGAGGGCGTATCAAGGGATAAGGTTAATTCCAAGATCTACCTTTGCAAGGACATGTAGTTTGCTCTTTGCTTTCCCTAAGTGTTCACCGAAGTGCTTGGTATTCAACAGAGTGGATGCTAAAAAATAAAGGGAATTGAGCAATAAATAGCTCATAGGGCTGTCTTTGTGAGGAAAATAATTCCCAAACCTAGAGCAGAAAGCACGGCATGAAATTCATATTAGACAGTGGTTAGACAGAAGTGTAACAGTTTGGAAGGGAAAAAACCAAACCAGAATAATATAATATGGTAGCAGGGAGGAGGAGAGAAACCATTCTGTTTGCGTAAGAACTTTTTCTTTTTCAAATTAGAGGAAAAACCCCAAACCGTCTTGGATTTCCTCTCTTCCCTAGCCCTTTATATCTCCAAATATGATAATTTTATGGCCAAACCAACTTCCACATGGCACTGTTTTATGTTCCCAGACTAATATTGCTCTACATGTCTGTGGGGCATGAAAACCCAAAGTAAGCCTTGCACGCATTTTATTTTGTCTCCACTATTCCCTGAGGGTCTTTTGAAATGATTCACCACAGAGGTTTGAACATTCGCCGGACTCTAGATCCCTACTTGGTCATGAATCTGCTCCGTGAAGCAGATTCTTTAATCTGCTACTTGGGAAACTTCCTTAGAAATCACTTTCCTCACCTGCGAGTAAAATGAGGTGTTTGAACTAGACTGTCTTTAGAGTTCTTCTCAGATTAAGCATTCTGTGTCTTTGGGTTCCTTCCAGTTCTGATATTCTATGTTCTAAGCTTCCTTGAGGTGCCAACAATTCTTTCCCTGCTCTGACATTTTAGGTTTTCCAGTTAGATCCCCCTTCCCTGCTACATTCTAATACTGGTTTCCATGAACTTAGTTTTAAACATATTTTGATACTAGATTTTGATATATTAAATTTCCTTTGTAATCTTATGTGTTTTACTTTGTGCATTCTAAAACTTCATTCTTTTTTTCCCCTGAGGCAATTGGGCTTAAGTGACTTGCCCAGGGTCACACAGCCAGGAAGTGTTAAGTGTCTGAGGCCATAGAACTTTATTCTGGGGAGTACCTAGGCTTTAAAAGAAACTGCAGAGTGAGACACACACAAAAAGAATCCTTGTTCTGGATTGTGTTCTAGATTCTCAGGTCCCCCTCCAGCTGTAATGTTCTATGAAAAGAAGGTCCCCATCAGTTTTGGGATTTTATGGAAACTAATATATGATCATCTCCAAAGATAATACACAGTGGCAACCTACTCACCTACAAACAGGAGGCTACTTTGGGTTTTTTTTCCCTCCTCTCTAATAGCCCAGATGGGTTTTTGCTGTTCCATTTTCTATCTTCTTGACTGAAAGGGGCAACATGTGGTCATATAAGAACACTGATCTGGCTCCACTATTCACTAGCTGAGTGTCCTTGGGCAAAGCACTTAATCACTCTAAGCCTCAATTTTTATACCCATAAAATGGGAATAATAATCCTTGCCTTCCTTCCCCTGGATTTGTTTCATGGATCATCTGAGTTCAAATCTGGCTTTAGACACTTTCTAATGTCCTCATCTTAAAATGAAAAGGAGATGCAAATGACTCCAGTCTCCTTGTCAAGAAAACCCCAAATGGGGTCAAGAAGAGTCGGATACTGTTGAAAATGACTGAATGACAACAAAACTACATAAAACCATGAGGTTACTATTAGCAGCAATCTGTGGTTGCAAGATGGTCGTTAGGAAGAATGACTCGTTTGTGGAGTGGAACAGAACAAAGTTAACCAGCTGATTTGGGGATCAGACTCCCCATGACCTTGGTCTCATTAGCCCAGTCATCCAACCACAAAAGAAGGTGGGTCAGACGTGAGCCTGAAGTGTCATACTACCTCCAGATGTTGGCAATAGCCACCCTGGACAATCTTTCCTTGATTTGGTTTAAGGGGGAGGAGGTGGTTAGAAGGGAAGAGCTTCTCACTTTGAGGTCTCAGGGGCACATAATGTGATTTATCTGGAGGTTCAAAGAAGAAGCTCTCTGAGTCCTGAGGGAGAAATGGGGCAATCTGATCTAAGCCAGTATTGCAGTGCTAACTTTGCCATCTATAAAAAGGCCATGGATCAGCCTTTAACAGGGGATCAATTAAATGGCATTTGGGGCCATTACTTTTATTCCTTGAAAAAATGACTACTTCAAGGATCTGTGATTTTGTGGGTGCAGCTATTCCCTTTCCTAATGTAGATTGCAGTCTTTCCATGCCTTAGTAAATGGTCAAGTCTGAAAACAAAAGAAAACAACATGATTCCTCATGTGGTAGCCAATCTTAGGCAATGAGCCGCTCTGAATTTAGCGAGCTTGGTTCTTGGGCAGCAGCAAAATAAAGCCCCTTGCTTTGCCCCCATAGGAGCTTAATCACATTTGTTTGCTTTGCCCTGTTTTAGCCACTTGCTTGAAGGGCTTTCAGTTCTAGGTGAGGAGGACTTGCCACAACTTGCCTGCCACTGGCAAAGGCTTTGAAAACCTAAGGTCTCATCCATCCCATGATGGGACATTGGGGGGGTGGGGGTGGAAGGAGACTCAAGAATGAGGTGGAGAGAGAGAAAGAGAGAGAGACTGAGAAGAGAGGGGGATATAAATATAAATATATGTATATATAATCGATACAGAGAAAGAGAGAGAAGAAGGAGGAGTAGGGTGAGGAAGGGGGGAGAAAGATGGAGGAGAGACAGATTGACACATAGACAAAGAAATCCAAATCTGCCTGAGTTTGGACAGTCCAAAGGGAAGGTATATTATTAAAAGAGAAGTGAAATGAAATAACAGGATTGGTTAGATTTTACAAATCCATCTTGGGACCTCTCTATTTTCCCTCCAGTAACAGTGTGTATTTCTTTTCAGATGGCTGGACTATGAAGGCCATAGGTCTTTTGCTGCAGAGTTTTGATGTGAGTTGTCAGAGGCAGCTGTGGGGAGCACGTCACTGACCTCGGATGGTTGTAGTGATGCAGGAGCATGAGGCATCCTGGGCCTCAGAACTCAGTAATCCCTTCTAGTAAAACCCTTTCATTTTGTAGATGAAAACACTAAGGCTCTCTGGGAGAAGAGAGGCAGGGTCTGATCCCAAGCGAACCTAGTGTTCTTTCTACTTCATTGTAAGATCTCAGAACCAGAAGGATCATCAAGCAGTGACCTGATCCAGCCCCTGTATTTAGGCAAGTGAAGTTTGATAAGTCCCGATTTTAGAGATGCGGACGCCCAGAGAAGTCAAATAATTTGCCTGAGCATCAGATGGGTGAAGGAATACATGTAGAAGAAGTTATGTTCTTGGTCCAAATGTGGGCTGCCACATTTCCTCTCAAAAGGGCTAGGAATAAAAAGCATCGCCTAGAATTGTGCATATTTCTGACACATCAGGAGGGAAAAAGAGATGAACAAAGGAAAAAAGAGGAAAAACAAAAATGAGTAACATGTTTTGAAATGTAGATAAAGCCTTCCCAGAAATCATGCATTATTTTTCTTATGGTTATTTTCCTTACTTTTAGTGCATATATGTATATGTGTGTATGCATGTGTATATGCACACATACTATGTATATATAATTTATATTTTTCCCTTTTCAAAGAGATCCCCTTTTAGGAGGAGCGTTATACTGGGGGCAGCCCACAGCCAGAGCCATCCTCCAGATCCTTGTTCCAACGACCGCCAGAAAACATGGCTCCTATCCTTTTTGTCCATTGTTCTTTCTCTCTCTTGCTCCAACGCCAGCAGTCGAACGAGCAACTTTCCCGGTAATAGACTGTAAATGCATAAATCAGAACACTCTCGTCGGGCTGCCCGTAGAAATAAGCGCTCCGAGAAGCACCTCAGACGGGCAGCGGCAGAGATTACACAAACAGTGGCCCACAGACAACATGGCACAATGAATAAATGAACTCCTGAATTATTTATTTCTTCGGGAGTTTATTTTATCTTCGCTCTCCTGCAAGGCTTAGAAATGATTCCGGCTGAGAGCTTCGAGAGGCTGCCTCCCAAAGTAAAACAATTGTATTAAGGCCTTACGCAGTGGTGCGGGATGATGGGTAGAGTGCCTCCTCCTCCTCCCTCAGGACCAAGTGCCCCCCACTTCCCATTTACTGCCTGTGCATCCTGGGAGTCGGGAGCCACGGCAGAGCCCAAGGAACGGCTGGGGACCAAATGCACTTTAATTTATGTGAGGTGGACAGGGGAAGAACTAATCCTCCCCCTGCCTCGGAGCCGGCATATGGCAGACACCTTTGCCTTCCCCCTCCTGGCTCTATCTTCTTTTCAGCAGCATTTTCCGTGAAATCTGATGACAAACATCTGCCGGGGAGGAATCGCTAAGTTCTCAGGATGGGTCATGAGGGATTTCGGATGACCAGATCTTTTCCCTTTGAGTCACCTCCCAGGCCACCCCAAAGGAGTTCCTCCGGTAGGCAGCTTGGCTCGGAGTCAGGAAGACTGGGTTCTGATGTTATTAGATGTGGCCAGTCACTTCCTCTGTAGGACCCTCAGTTTCCCCATCTGCAAATTGGGGATAATATTTTTATTGCTTTTCTCATAGGGTTGCTAGAGAGAAAACCTTCTGAGGCCTTTTCCCCAAAAGTCAGCCCGAGGGAGAGAAGTGGGCTTCTTCCTAGCTCTCAGAGCTGCTGAGTGACTGACTGCAGAACTCCATGAGGAGAAACTCCTTTGTCTTCTGTTTTCATTTTAGCAGAAAGAGTTCATTGTGCTATTATTCCTCCATACTCCAAGGAATTAAACTCAGCTAGCATTTATTAAATGCCTCCTTGATATACCCTGTGCTAATCATTGGGAATACAGAGAGAAAAACAAAACAATCCCTCTCTTCAAAGAGCTAACATTGACCCTGAGTGGTGGAGTGAGGGAAATATTCATACAGACTGGAAAGTGAGAGGAATAAAATAAATGCAAAGTTTTTTTTTTATTATTGGGATTATTAGTGAAGGCCGCTTGTGGGTTATGCAATAAGCAGCCCTTTGAAGGGGGCTTGGGATTCTCACAGGAGGTGAGAAAAGAGCATCCTAGAAATGGGGAACATCCTAGGCAAAGGCCTGGAGGCTGGAGATGAGAACTTAAAACAGGCGATGTGGCTGCCACGTGGAGTAAGCTTTGTAGGGGTAGCCATGAGAAAGGAGTCTGAAAAGACAGACTGAGGCTATACTAACTAGCACCCCAGAGGAGTTGATGCTGGTGACTTGTCCTAGACCAGACTTGAGGAAGGGGGTCCTTTGGTCAGATTTGTGCTTTAAGAGCATTAATTTGCTAGCTGCCTGGAAAGTGATTTGAAGAGGGGAGGGTCTGGGAGCAGGAAGACCAGGGAGGTAGACGTTGTTGCAGTAATTTAGGCAAGGGTCTACAGATCGGATGTGGGAGGGAGGATGACCAGGAGTGAGGGTAACTCTGAGGTTGGACATTTGAGCGCCCGGAAGGAGAGTGCCCTTGGCAGAAATGGGCCAGTTAGGAGGAAGGGATGGGGGGACCAGTTCGATTCTGATCCTGCTGAGTCTGAGAAGCCTGTTAGACCCCAGCTGCCAAAGATCCAGAAGGCAGCTGGTGACATGGAGGAAGGACCTTCACTTTCCGGGGAGACGAAGGCGATGGTAGGCGATTCTGAGCAACCAAGAGCCTTGTTCCAAAAGTCCCCTTTAAAGGAAGTTTTGCAGGGCCAAAGGCATGTCCTCATAGAGCCAGTGATAGACATTTTGCCTGAGGAGACAATGCTATATAGTGCAGGGAGTCCCAGAGACAACTGACTGGGTTCAAGACTTAACTCTGAATCCCTCTGAGATTCAGTAAGAAATGGGAGCGAGGATATTCACACTACCAACCTAAGAGAGTGGCCGTGAAACAAAAAAGGCTGCAAGACTGTAGAATACACTGAAATACTTAAAGGATCCATGATTTATCCTTGTCCCTCTCCCTAGGCCGGTCATAACTCCTCCAAATCTCAGGGGAAGGTCCTCACCAGGAACTAGAGCCCTAAAACTGACTGCCTTGGGATGGATCCTCACCATTCTTTTGGGGATGGACTTCTTCAGATGTGGCTGGGCTGGTCCTTGCCTGGCAGCCATGACATCCGGCCCGCTTTGTCCTCAAAGACTTTTCAGCTGAGTAGAACATCCCAGAGTTTGTAGTAATCTCTCTTAGCCTGAAGGAACCCATGGCAACCTCTGGGCGGCCCTGAGAAAGCCGGGGAGCAGACTTTTGCAGAGGAAAGCACTATGCAAATGGGACTAAGTTCACATTCATAAAGGGATTTCTATTCCCAAAGCATTTCCCTGTATTAATTCACTTGAGCCTCTCCAAAACCCTGGGAGGTAGTGGTTTCCTTCCCAAGCTAGCACACAAAAGCCCATTTAAATGCACAAAATGAGGGAGACTTAATACACGATATTAAAAGGAGCAGAGGAAAGCTTCTGGCATATTGGAGAGATTCTGTGTGAACATTGGCCAAAATTACACAGGATGAGAAAGTTTCAATGGGCTGTGATATGTGATGGCAGAGAGAGCAGCACCCAAAGGAGATCCCATTTCCATTAAAGCATCGCCAGGTGGGCAAAACACTTGTAATGAAAATTAGGAAAAGAAAGACAGATAAAATATAATGTCATTTAGTGTGGATTATAAATCTCAGTCCTTCACGTAGGGATGCCGGTTGCAGGAAAAGTCAGTCTTTCTTCCCTCTCTTACCTTTACAAAGGTGTTTTTTTCTTTTTTCTCTTTTTTTGGAAGCAGACCCAGGTAATTTGAATAAGGGACCCCTGCTGCCCTCGGGGAATAGCTGTGGGAGGAGGCAGGGACAGAAAATGCTTCCTATGAAGCTCTGGCCCAGTGACAAGGCTGATGTGAATAGGAAATGTATCTTGTCTGGGGAGTGGGAGAGGGAATGACAAAGAATCACTATGAATCTAATTAGAACTTCGGCTGCTTCTGGGGATCTTGTGCAAAAGAAGGCTGAAGAAGAAGGGAGCTATGCTCTTGCATTATGAACACCCCCAGAGGTTCTTCCCAAGGTGTCGGGGGATTAGTCATTCACCAATGAAAGTAAATTAATTCATCTGCTGAGCCTAAGTAGAACACTACAACTCTACAAGAATTAGTTTGGTTTTGGTGATGAAGCAATCAGCACCAATAGGAAAAAGGCTGGGTTATAAAGGATGGAACCAGGAACACCTGGGGAGTGGAGATGGCTGATACCTGCTGAAGAGAAACAGGAAGCTCTCTAAAATCAGCTATCTCTCCAAATCAGCTATGTGGGTAGGACAACAGAAGGATTTCCAGTTTGGAGAAGCCCATCCTGACTCCTTGCAGCCCTACCTCCCTGTAAGTCCTGGACTGACTGTCCAGGTCTCTGGAGAGAGGGTTGTTGATTGGGGTTATATTTTCTTCCTATGGACTCTGATTCAAGTCTTATTTGTTTATTAGAGATAGTTTATATTCTGAGCCTTGTGATTCTGTGTGCTTGTAAGAGCAGCTGGTTGCTCTCCTTGGAGAGTGTCAGATACTGAAGTTCAAAGACTGCTTGGATAGGGCAACAAATGAGAGAAGTTTCAATTCCACAGAGAATATCCAGGTCCTATATAAAAGAAGGGAGCTTGTATGTAATAAGTGAGGGTCCAGAGAGAAGAGGAGAGTTGGCTCTGTGTATATATATATATATATATAGAGAGAGAGAGAGAGAGAGAGATTGTTTAGACTTTCCCCAGTTTATGAGCCTCATTTTGTCTATTGTTTTTGCTATCAGGAAGATTACATCTAAATTTTAACATAATTTCTGTTCTTCAAATGTTGTTGTTACTATAGAAATTGTTCTACTGGTTCTGCTTATGTCATTCTATGTTAGTTAACAAAAGTCTTTCCAGTTTTCTCCCAAACCATCTGTTTCATCATTTCTTATGATACAATTATTTTCCAAAATATATGGCAGGCTTCGGACCCAGCTCTTCCGATGACAGATGTAGTGCTCTTTCCTCTGTACAATGGCTGATCAGGTTCTTTGGTTCACCCATACCTAGTGAATGGGGGATGGAAGGTCTTAAAATGAGGAAGGTATGTGTGTTGCCCATTTCCATATAGATATGTCTAAAACATAGCTTTCGGGAAGACTAATTCATGAGGGCCATACTGTTCTCCTCAGAGAGATTTGAATTCTGTTTCTCTGCTTCCCCTTCCCCATGTTGCTAGTCTAGGGGAAATGGTTCTTTTAGCTTCAAAATGATTCCATTGTCACTAACCTTTAAAGAGGAAGGGGAGCCACATGCTTATATCCAAAGCCTTTACCCCTTCTCACCAAAATTAGTTACACAAAGTTCATCACAAATAGTGAATATACATTCATGACAATATCATGATATTGTCATATATCAATATAGCATATATCAATATCAGAGATATTATATGGATTAGAATATACCAGAAAATATAGTGACTGAGCCCTCCCATTAGCAGCAAGATAGATCAACCAAAAGAGAATTCTTGATCTCACCCAAAGGGAAATTTCCCAAAGTCTAAGGAGACAAGCTAGAAATTAGAGCTATGTTGAAGCTCTTTTTTTTTTTCCAGTCAGGACCTACGTGTTTCCTTTTCAAAGGAGTAAATAACATCTCTCGGGTACAAAGCTCTTTTGCCAGCTCTATCCCCAATACAAGAATATATTAAATTATCCCTTTCTCCACTAATAAAGAGACTTAAGCAAACTTTCTAGCCTTGAGCCCAAGGTTACGAGTATGTAATAATCTTATTATGCACATATGTGTTTCACAATGAATTCAAGAGTAGATGGGAAGAAATGTAATTATCATCCTAATTTCATGCTGGAGGCAGTAGGAGGCAGTGGGTAAGAGTTGCCCTTAGAACCAAGTTCTGTCTCTGATGCTTAATGTCTGTGTAACCCGATGGCTCATTTTGGGGACTCATTCGTGGGGCTGACCCCCAGTGTATACACAATTGGTATATTGTATATTTGACATGAGACCCGATAAGGGACCAATATTTGTTATTGCTGAAGCTAGCTATATAATCACAGCCTTATGCTTAAATTAGGTTTTATAATTTACAAGGCATGTCTGTATACACTATCTCCCACAGTCTTAGGACAGCCCTGTGATGCAAGCAGCAGTATAAGGTTCTTTTTGTTAATGAAGGTAAGGTGACATCCCCAAGGTCCCATGATTAGTAAAGGGCAGAGCCAGGACTATATTGCTTCTTAACGTTCAGGTGATTCAGTAATTGTGCCAGCCTTAGAAGGTCCAAGCTCAGCCTCAGCCTCTCAGGGTCCTGGACAAATCATTTAATGTCTTTCAGTGTCTGCTTCCTCCTCTATAAGATGATGATAATAATAGCACCCACCCCACAGGATCAAATGAGAACCTATGTAGGGAACTTTGCTTTTATTATTATTGTTACTTAACATATAAAATGTTTGCAGTGTGTAACCCTTGGTTGAGCCTAGCTGAGTGGAATGACCCCTCACCAATGGGATGGCCAATTGGCAATGGACTCTTTGGCCCTGGTAAGATGTGAAATAAAGAGGAAGTTACCTTAATCTGGCACTTCTTGGTATGGGAATGACCCTGGATTCTTCCAGGACATGTCAGTGTGCAAGCTCTACTAGGTTCTCCCAAGGTGAAAGACTAGAAATGCAAGGAGGGACTAGAGACCTGCTGCCAGGTGATCAGACTAATGTGTCAAATCCTCATCAGGAGACTGATCACCAGTGATGGATGCTTTTGGCCACAGTAACACATGAAGCTGTGGGGAAGAGAGCCGTGGAAGGAAAGCCACGGGTCATCTAAAGGCTTATGTTCCAAGTATGGAACCCAAAGGGGTTGACCCCCTTTCCTATTGCTATTGAGGACATGTCATTGGTTCATGTGTGTCCAACTTATCATGACCCCATTGGGAGTTTTCTTGTTAGTGATACTGGAGTAGTTTGCCATTTCCTTGTCCAGCTCATTTTACAGATAAGGAAACTGAGGCAAACAAAGTTAAATGATTTTTCCCAGGGTCAAACAGCTAGTACTTGTCTGAGGCTGGATTTGGACTCAGGAAGAGAGTCATCCCGATTCCTTAAAAATAAAAACAAACAATTTTTGCATTTAAGGCCCTTTGCAACCTAACTGCCTTGGATAATTTAGCTCATGTAGATTTTTTGCCGTTCCTCATACTGGACATATCCTTCCCAATCTCTGAGCTGGCTAGCTGACACATTACAGAAATTAATTCCCTATTCATCTCTTCCTCTTGGAGCCCCTTACACAAGGCAGTGTGGTTCAAGCAATCTCTCTTTAAAGCCTTTTTTTGTTACCAGCAGCTACTTGCACCCTCCTCCACAATTTTACCTCATACTGACGTTGTGTATATTTTATATGTACTTACATATGTTCAATCCTCCAATTAAATAAGTTCTCTGGAGTCAGCAACCTTTTCATTTTTGTCCTTCTATACCCAGCATCTAACAAAACACCTGGCACATAGGAGAAGCTTAATAAATTCTTATTGCTTGATTAATGATGGAGAGGTAGAAATAGGGAAAATAGAAAAGAGCCATATAATTTCAGGCTGGAGATAAAGAATATTCTGTGTTGATGGGTCCCTGCTGGCTCTCTTTAGGTCACAGGGTTTGTGTGGTCTGCCAGCAGATAAGATTTACTCCAATTGAAATTTATTTGTACCCTCTTATGGGGCAGATTTATAAAACTCCAATCCTTCAAGGTTTATAAAATGTTTTCCTCCCAACTTTGGAAGGGATAATGCTGTTGAGATTATTTCCAGCTCCCAATAAGAAAATTGTTGCCCAAGTTCACATAGGTGTTATGATTCCAAATACACTGAATTTTCCATTATGTTAATTCCTCTAACCAGCTCTGTCTTGAGTCTTAAAATGAGACCCAGGATCATGGCTAAAAGGGACCTGAGAGGTCTCGTCCAACCCTCTCATTTTATAGCCTGCAGACATTTAATTAAATTGTCTGAATTGGAGATCATTATAGAAAGAAGGCACTAACATTGTGAGGGATTTGGAAAGACTTCTTGAAGAAGGAGGATATTAGCTGAGTCTTGAAGGAAGCAGAGGTGGGGGGAGAGAAAATCCTAGGATAGCCAACAACAGGAAGATAACAAGCATGGGGTCAGGAGATGAGGGAACATGGTGTGAGGAACAGCAAGGGTGATTGGATGCAGACTACATGGACAGAAGTAAGGCACCAGGGACTGGAAACTTAAGAAGGGTCTAAGCTAAGGAAGACTTTAAAAGCCAAACAGGATATTCTCCTGACCCAGGACTTCAACACCTGATCTTCAGCTAGTAATTAAACCTCTATGGCTTTTTTCGTCCCTATGTAGGTCTTCTTAAGCAATTCAAAACCTTTTATATATGTGCCCCTAGTGCTAGATACTAAGGTGACAAAGGTCAAAAAGATCCAGACTTAATATATCCTCAAGAAACTTAAGCTCCATCTGTGGGGGAAAATGCCTGTTTACAGGTGAAGATAATGCAAGGTGGGGATATTGTACAGGCCAGATCTAGAAGAAGGGGTTTAGGAAAATTTGATAAGGGAGAGAAAGAACCCTTTCAGCTGGGAGATCAGAGAAGATTTCAGGGAAAATCAGTGAGGAGGAGACGTATTTCAATAGAAAAGGATGAGGAAGAGAGTGGATTTTAATTGTAGGAAAAAAACCTAGGTAAAATACTCAAGGCAGGTGGGTCAGATGTAGGGAGCCACAAGATCAGTTTGGAAGTAGTGTATGAAAGGGGGAAGAGAAGAAAGCCAGGAAGGCAAAGTGAAGGCAGTCTGTGGCACTTGTCAGCTGCCAGTTTAAGGAATCTGATTTTCTTTCAAAGATAATGGGGAGCCACTGAAGACTTCTGAGGAGGAGATCTGGCTGATACTGTCTGAATACAGACTGAAGCGGGCTGTTTTCACTTTCATTCCTCTTTATTTATGTCTTCTTGTATAAAATGACTAATATGGAAATACTTTACATGGTTGTATATACAAAACTTATATCTGAGTATTTACCATCTCAGGGAGAGGGAGGGAAAGGAGGAAAGTAACGAGAGGTATAATTTTGATCTCAACACTTTAAAAAAATGTTAGAAATGGTTTCAGCATGTAATCGGGGAAAATAAAATATGTATTAAAACAAACAAACAGAAGCAATGTAATCTCCTGGTGGGCAGGGACAATCTGTCTTTTTGCTTTTATTTATATCCCTACTACCTGTTTATGTGCCTGATCCATAGTTGCCTGTTGACTATACGATAAAAATATTATTTTGGTAGCAGTAGGGAGAGATTAAA
The DNA here is from genome assembly GCA_023553655.1 of Myrmecobius fasciatus. NCBI lineage: Eukaryota > Metazoa > Chordata > Mammalia > Dasyuromorphia > Myrmecobiidae > Myrmecobius > Myrmecobius fasciatus. The sequence continues at coordinate 85,469 of JAJPUD010000924.1, forward strand.
TTAGAGGCTAGAAATGGGAGTATCATAGAGGAAGCTGTTATCATCCATGGCTAGAAATCAGAATCTGAGCTGGTTTGGTTGCAGTGTGAATGATGAGGAGGGGGATGCATTCGAGGGATATTGGTGAGCTAAAAGTGAGAGCACTTGCTCGCTGAACTGATGACTGAAGGAAAAGTGAGAGTCAAAGATGCGGTTGAAATTTTGATCCTGGATGACTGGGAAGATGGTGGTCTCATGAACAGACATGGGGAAAGGGGCAGGTTTACAAGGGGAAGATGATAAAATGGATCCAATGAGCTCAGTTCTGTGCTATTGGGATATCTAAGGTGAGAATCTGGAAATGGGGAGCAAGGACTCGGGGGAGAAATTCAATTTAAAGACTTGAGAGCATTGCTTAGAGGGAATAATTACACTTATGGGAGTAGACTTAGTCATCAAGGCACAGAATACAGCCTGAGAAAAAAAAGAAGCAGTTCTAGGATGGAATCTGGGGGTGGGGGTGGGGGCTACCCACACTCAGGAAATGGAAGGTGATAAACTAATTATATTATTGCTTCATTTTATACTTTCCTTTTTTGCTAGACAGCCTAGCATGACAGCTCCTTTCTCTGTCTAGTTTCCAATATATAGAGCTACATATTAACCACAATAAAAATGAATAAGTAGTAATTAAGTTTTTTCTTTGTGTACAAAGCTAGAACAATAGCCAACATGCTGTGCTGATTACTAACGTTTTCCTAACCTGGGATTGTTTTCATTATTCAATCAAAATTAACTAGAAGAAATCTCTGTATTCAATGGTAAAAGGCTGGCAGTTCTAAAAAGATGCCTGGCCCAAACTCCCTGGCCTGGTGCCCAATGCTCACGTTAGTTTTTTCCTTTAAAGTCATGAACAAGATGAATCAGGGGAAACATGTCGAAAGTGACTTCCTTTCTTTGCGTTGTAAAATTGTAATTCAGCTGAGGCCCAAGCCAGGGAAAATGAAGATCACATTTGTTTGCTTTCGCTACCTCACACTCGGCAAAGGAAGATGGGAAGCGTTCGTGTTTGCTGGACGACGGGCAGTGGGCTGATGGGCCTGATGAGGGGGTCCATCCCAGCTTGGTCAGCTTGGGGCGGCTAGAAGGGACAGAAATAAAAGCTGCTTCCCGACTCGGACATTTGCTAGTTGTGTGACCAGCCCAAGCATTTCATCTCTCTCAGTTTTGTCTGTGAAATGGAGATGATAATTCCACATAGGGTTTTGTGAAGATCAAATGAGAAAAGGCTTTGCAAACCTTAAATCACTCTGAAAATGCTGTTTATTACTATACTTATCATCATCATTCTTGTTATTATGGGTAAGAATAATAATTACCCTGAGCAAAATGCTTCAATCCTACCTCTCTGGGTCTTAGTTACCTTTAAAATGTGACTGATGATAGCATCCTCAAAAATAGATATATCCATAATATATCCATAATCACACATTGTTTACGGGCAAAACTTGAACCCTCATTTGCTTGATTGCAAGAGGGCCTCAACTGCTTTTCCCTTTCTGTGCTGTTTCTCCTTTGATTATTCTTTTAGTCTACTTTTGCTGTGGATAGTAGCTTCTTTATATAACTTCATAATTACATACATCATCATTCTATGTAAGGTAGACAGGACGGAGTATATTAGCTTCATAATAAATGCCTAAGAGCCAGCCAGCAATTCAGAGTTGTATGATTGTAGGATATCTTGATTTAGAATTGTGTTCTTTAAAATTTAGAATATAGTGTTCTGCTATATTACACCGTGTGGGAATGATCAATTTTATTCTCTGTCTGCCTATAACTATGATGTGCTAGTCCCCCAAACTGAGGCTTCCCTTTATATAATTCATTTATACATAACTTTTTAAAAAAGTTGGCAAAGTACTCTTACTATAACTGTGAAATAGGTAAGGCAAGAATAATTCTTTTCTTCACTTTATAAATTTAAAAGTGAGGGAAAGGGTTTAGATTTATTCAAGATCTACCCAATTAATTAGTGTCTTTTGGGATAAAAATCTAATGACTGCAAGACGAATGTTCTTTCCATTATGAAGGTTCAGGGAAGCAGGGGAGGAGATCAGGTTCTACTCTCTGGTTTCCTCACCTTTTAGCAGTAAATTCTTTTCCAGGTGGGTTGATTTTTGTGACAAATCAATAATTACACTAGAAAAAACTAGATAGACCAAGCATAAAACTTCTATATCCAAGGGTATTATGGGGGAGTGGGATGGAGAAGCAAAACCCTGCAGATGATGATAATGGAAGGACTCTGAACATGATTGCATATAATGTTTTTCCTGGATAGATGATGAATCTTTAGAATTGTAAACTGATGAGCTCCTCCTCCGGAAACAAAAACATTGCCTCTCCTGTGCTGGCTTGGTTTCTTGGACCTTTATAATTTAGAAAGAAGGTCCTCTTAGGAGTTTTTGCTTCCTTCCTCCAGAATGAATGCCTTAGGAGGCCTGAGGCAATAATTTTTTTGACAGCCAGGTAGCTAACCTCAGGATTCCAGGTTGCATAAAGTCTCAAGATCTGGGAGATTCCCTTATCCATATATTCTGAGAACTAAGGAACATTCCCTTCTGCCCAGGTAGATATAAATCTCTCTAGCTGTTTGAGAGTTTGGACAAGGGGCTTCACAGTTCAGAAACATAAGAGCAGCCAAACAAGGTGTCTTTGTGGTCTAAGAACATGACTTAATTCTCCTTAACTCTCTAAACATTTTTTTTGCAATCATGCAAAGAATCTTACCATGTTATTCATGTTGTAAAAAGAATATATAGACCCAGAAAATAAGGGAAAAATAAGCTTCAAACTGCATTTAGACTCCTTAGTTTTTTCTCTGGCTGTGGATGGAATTTTTCATCATCAGTCCTTTGGAATTGTTGCTGAGAAGAGTTAAATCATTAATAACTGATGCTGCTGATCCTGTGGACCACGTGCTGTTTCTGCTCACTTCCCTCTCCATCAGTTCATGTAAGCCTTTCCCGGTTTTTCTGAAATCTGCCTGCTCATCATTTTTTGGTAGCACAGTAATATTACAATTTTACACCAAACTTGCTCAGCCATTCTCTTATTGGTGGATTTTCCCCCAGTTTCCATTTTTTTTGTGCCTATAAAAATTTTTGTCATGGGTTCTTTCTCCTTTTTTTGGATCTCTTTGGCATGGCAAATCTAGATCAAAAGAGATGCACAATTTTATAGCCTTTGGGGCACAATTCCATATTTCTTTTTAGAATGGTTAGATCAGTTCACCACTTCACAAACAGTGCATTAGTGTCTCAATTTTTCTACATTCCCTCCAACATTTATTATTTCCCTTTTTTGTCATATTAGCCAATCTGATAGGTGTGGATTGATACCTCAGAGTTGTTTCAATTTGTATTCTTCTAATCACTAGTAACTTAGAACATTTCTAATATGTCTACAGATAGCTTTGATTTCTTCATCTGAAAACTGTTCATATCCTACGACCATTTATCAATTGGGGAATGACTTATATTCTTATAAATCTGAATCAGTGTTCTATATATTTGAGAAATGAGACCGTTATTAGAGACACTAGCTGTAAAAATTGTTTCCTAGCTTCAGCTCGCTAAACTTTAAAACATTTTTAGATACAAGAAAAAAAAATTAACATTCACTCAAGAAATTTGTTCAGCTTTGGGACAGGAGTCTTGGGAATCAGTTCTCACAGACCTATCTCATTTAGGCTGCACAGCTAGTGAGTGACAGATCCAGGACCCGGATTTTGGGCCAAGGCTCACTCTCCAGCGTTATTCTCTTAATTTTTTCTGAAGTGAGAAACACAAGGGAAATTGAACATTGAGCAATTTTTAAGCAAAAGAACTGGCAAGTAATAGATCCCTACTTCTATAAAAGCAATGCTCCAAGGGGTTGGGATAGGACTTAGGCCATTAACATTCTCTTTGATTCTAAATTTGCCAAGCAGAAAATGATAATACCCACTGGCATGGTTTCCCCACCCACTTTTCACATCCATTCTGGGATGAAAACCAAGAGAATGAATGGTTTACCTGATTGCTTCCAGAATCCCAGAGACCCCTGCTGCAACGTTCTGCTTTAAGACTGCCCCAGGAGGCTGCCATGGCAGCACAGGTAGGTGGCAAAGGGCCCAGAAAGAGGCAGTGGGAATAGAGATTATGGAAATAAGAGATTCTAGAGCTTGCCAGATTGCAAACTCCGCATTTTGTGCACTACTTTAGGGTATAAAATAGGGTGACGAATGTGCAGGAAGGGTGCTCAGAGAGGCAGTGTGGTTGAGCAGAAAGCGTGTGGGAGTTGATGTCAAGAGGATCTGAGTTTGAATTCTGGTTCTTCTACTTAGCATTTGTGTGATGAGGACATATGAGTTCCAGTTCTAAATCTATGATCCTATGAGGAGAGAAATGTCCATTCTAATTGAGAAGATCAGGGACAATTTTGGGGAGGAAATGACTTTGTTTCTAGATCTTGAAGGATGCATTTAGCCTACCCTCTCTTCAAAATATCCCCTGTTCCCACCTTGCCTAGGGTTAGATGGGTTAAAGCACTGATGTTCTCAGTTGAAATATGAGCATGTTACCTGTTACTATCATTTGCACAGCTCAGTTTCCCAGATGAACTAGAGAAATAATAAGGTCTCGAGAAAGGGAGACAGGACAGGTAAGATTTGATGGCTCATGGGAAAGCTGAGCCAGTATTATAAAAATGGGGGCAGCTGGCTGGCACAGTGGATAGAGTATACCAGCCTTGGAGTCTGGAGGACCTGAATTTAGATCTGCCTCAGGCACTTAACACTTTGTAGCTGAGTGATGCTGGGCAAGTCACCTAACCCCAATTGCCTCACTCTCAAAAAAGACAATTCTACCTAAATTGTTTACTTATTCAGTGACATAACGAATCCAACTACCAAAAATTATTTTGTAGACCTAGAAAGAATAATAATATATATCAGAAGATATTTTGTGGTAGTTATTCATCCTTATATTATCAGTAGGTATTGCTAAAATATATACTATCATAGTAGCCTCATTTTTAATTCAAGGATTTTATTAGTCTGTCCTCAATTCATATGGAAAATAATCCTTGAATACCTGAGTCATTTTTTTTTTTTTTTTTTTTTTTTTTGCTGAGGCAATTGGGGTTAAGTGACTTGCCCAGGGTCACACAGCTGTTACGTGTCTGAGACCAGATTTGAACTCAGGTCCTCCTGACTTCAGGGCTGGTGCTCTATCCACTGCGCCACCTAGCTGCCCCTCTGAGTCATTTTTGTATCATGATGAACATTAGGAGAAAGATAAATTAAGGCTCCTCTGTTAAGTGAGTAGCAAGGATTTCCCTTAATTCTGCAAGTCCTTGCTGCAGTGGGTTAAGGTAGGATGTTCAGGGTAATCCTAATTATAGAAAAGTATCCAAACTCCCATTCTAGTGCATATAAACTTCATGACAGACAAAGTAGGAACCACAAAGAGTCAAAACACTTAATTGAAACAGAATAACAAGGTAAATAACCAGAGATCCCAAGTAGAGTAACTCTTTTGAGTATTCCTATATATCCATAGGTACTCTTTTCTTGGAAAACACCTTTTTTCCTGTAGAGGTTGATGTGGTCAGGTTCTTAATTTGTCTTGGGGATATCCTGAAACTTGTGGATTCACATCTGGCACCAGACCCTAAAGATTCTGGTGAGATACTTGGGCTTGGGGACATCAAGGGGAATCATTAAAGATTCATTAAAATCTTTCTTTTCTTTATTCTGATTGAAGAATGGTTGTGCTCTATCTGCCTCTACTTTCTCCCTCCCCACTTCTGCCCCATACACTCTCTGTTCTGCTTTTTAAACCTCTCAGTTCTCAGAAGATTCCCCATCAATTAGGATGCTTGCCTTCTTACAGTACCATCATTTTATATCCAAACACATAGCCTCTTGGGAAATGTAGTCTGGGGAATTTTTCCAAATGAGCCATGCTCTCTGGTCCTCAAACATTATGAGAAATGAAGACTTTTCTTCTTAGCTTTTCCACTAAATGTGGTCAGGAAATAAAATAGTGTAAATTACATTTCCAGCCTATTCCCGGATAAGAAATGAAGTAGGACTTTGTAATCAGCACTTCTGCTTTTTGAAGTCCTGAACCTAGTTCCAAATTTCTTGCATTTGAATTTCTCTTTCACTGTTTTCTTTGAACCTCAAATAGTCCATGTATGTTAGGAAAAACACTAATCCATGCTCCAGTGGAGGGGGATTTACTTTGCTTCTTCTGATTTAACATAGCAGTGCTTGACTGAGTGAGCCTGACGGTGTTTCTGAAAGCCAAAGGGCAAAAGATGGAGGCAAACCACCAAATCTTAGCCACGGGTGGAAAAGCTTTATTTGGGTCACATGCCGCTTCTGCAAAAGGATTCTGAAGAAGGCTCATCTGAATTTCTGCAAAGTATGAATTTTTGAATATTTGAAAAGAGGCAACTTAATTACCTTCATTTACATTCAGAAAGTGAGCCAATGGTAAGCTCAGTTTTTCGAGATTAGATGGTCTGGGAGATGTTCTTTAATGAACTGGGAACACTCTACAGAGTTAGCTCATTGATTTTTCACAGTTAGGGAAAGCTTGGCTGGTTTTAAACATACTTGAAATGATTTTGTGTCTTGTGATTTTTATCTGTGTGAAGCTTCTAGTTGTTAATACAGATCCTAATCTTTTTACACTTTCTTTGCTGATTTGATGAGATCAAAAATGTTTTGCTCACCTGGTGGCCAAACTTTCCAGGATCCCCTTGCCAAACTTGGCTAGATTGGTCCTCAGGCAACAGCCCTAGAACCTCTTTGAGGGCCCATGCTTGAAATCTCCTTAGGATGCCAGTATCTGCCAAAGTTTACATGCCCCTAGTGTTGCCTTTGAGCAGCTGGGGTCATCCCTATTTCTTGCTAAGGAAACACTGGACCTTGGGATAGTTTTTTTTTTTTCCAAAATGGGACTAATACTTTTCCCTTAAGCCCTGCTTACACACTTAATTTAAATAATTTAATTAATTATTAGACAAACCTAAATTCCAGGAGAAATGGGAAAAGCTCCCTGTCCTGAGGCTTTTATGCAAATTTCAGAGAGAGAATGAGAGATTGAGACACACACAGAAAGAGACAGGGAGAGGGAGAGCTTTTTCCACTATCTTAATTAGGTCCCCCTTCTGTTGCCATGGGGAAGAGCCTGAGGACCATGTGGTTGAGCCAGACTTGTGAGCCATCCCTGGCGTGGGGGGGAGCAGGGAGGTCCTACTGTTCTCACTGTAGCTCCCCCATTCTGCATTCCCTAATGCAGAGGCATCTGCTAAGACTGTCCATCCGTCTCAGGTATGGACAAATGATGCTCCTAGGGAGAAAACAGAGGTGGATGGAGCCCCACGTGGGAGCTTGTTCAAAGCAACCAGCTTTACTGAGGGGAAAAAACCCCAAGAAGGAGCGGTTGAGATGGCTAGGCAGAGATCAGGTAGGTGAGGATCACAGCTAGACGGTACCATCTATGGGACACAGATCACTGGGCCTGGCTCAGGAGAGTTCAAATATGGCCTCAGACTTACTGGCCGTGTGACCCTGGACAAGCCCCATAGCCTCTGTTTGCCTCAGTTTCCTCAACAGAAAAACCAGTATGATAATAGCACTTGTAGGACTGAAGCGAGGATCAAATGAGTTATTTGTAAAGCACTTAGTATACAGCAACTACCATATAAATCTCTATTCTCTTTCTTTTCTTCCCACCTGCTTAAGGTGTTCAAACCCAAAAATCTTTTTTTTTTCTTTATTAAGGCTTTTTATTTTTAAAAACACATGCGTGGCCAATTCTTCAACATTAGCCTGTGCAAAACCTTGTGTTGCAATTTTCTATCTCTCCCCCCATGCCCTCTCCTAGATGGCAAGTAGTCCAATATATGTGGAACATGGTAGAAATATATATTAAATTCAGTATATGCATATGTATTTATACAATTATCGTGCTGTACAAGAAAAACGAAATCAAACCAGTAAAAAAAGAGAAACAAAATAAAATGGAAACAAACAACAACAAAAAGAGTGATGATGCTATGTTGTGAACCACTCTCAGTTCCTACTGTCCTCTCCCTGGGTGTAGATGGCTCTTTTCATCACTAAACAATAGGAACTTGTTTGAGACATTTCATTGTTGCAGAGAGCCATGTCCATCAGAACTGATCATCATATAGTCTTGTTGTTGCCGTGTACAACGATCTCCTGGTTCTGTTCATCTCACTCAGCATCAGTTCATGCAAGTCTCTCCAGGCCTCTCTGAAATCATCCTGCTGATCGTTTCTTACAGAACAATAATATTCCATAACATTCATATACCATAATTTATTCAGCCACTCTCCAATTGATGGGCATCCCTTCAGTTTCCAGTTTCTAGCCAATACAAAAAGAGCTGCCACAAACATTCTTGCACATTTGGGGCCCTTTCCTTCTCCTATGATTTCTTTGGGATATAGGCCCAATAGAAACACTGCTGGGTCAAAGGGGATGCACAGTTTGATAGCCCTTTGAGCATAGTTCCAAATTGCTCTCCAGAATGGTTGGATCCATTCATAGCTCCACCAATAATGTATCAGTGTCCCACAAACCCATAAATCTTGAAGACTGAAAAAAATTAGAGTTCTTATTTGAATCAAGAATGACCCAGTCTTGGGTGAAGGGGATAAGAAGCCCAAACCAGGTCAGGGTCTGGGATTAATGTTGATTCATTCTGTGGGGAAACCCTGGGGAAGTGGCAGTTGACATTCAAATTCTTCACTACATAGAAAAGGGACTTGGATCTTGATGGCGAACTATCCTCTGACCTGGTAACTCATGGATTTTGAGCCTTCTGGGAGATTCCTGAAGTCCTCCATACACCATACTATCTTTAGTTTCCTTCTCTGTAAAGTGAGAAAGATAGATTTCTAAGGTCCCTTCTACCTTTCAAATACTATGATTCTATAAAAATCTATGGCAGAAGTAAGCACAATTTTTTTCTGAGTAGTATTTGTCTTTCTTTTTTCTTTCTTTTTTTATTATTAAATTTAGGATTTATAGCCTATCCTTGCTTATTGTCATATACATAGAAACATAAAAATTTAGACTAGTTAAATGATTTAGCCAAGGTCATAAATGAACTGAGCCAGATCTGGAAACTAGTTGTGCTGACTGGTGGTCCCTTTCTAATCATTAGACAACTCTCCCTAAACTAGAAACACATGATGGATTATATTTAAAAATATCTCAGCAAGAGTTGTGCGGTCTTAGCTGGGTATTACTAAAGTCAATGGAATTTTGTGGGGAGAAAGCTAACATGATAGAGGGGAAAATGGAGATTACGCTTCCATAAATAAAATGAACTCATGAATGAGTTAAGGGAAGAGAAAAGGCCCAAGCTCTTGTAAAACTGAATCAAGGAGAAGCGTCTGATAGTGCTGATAGAGAGGAAGGAAGACCCAAAGGAGAGAGGGATGGAAGGAGGCTCTAACTGGGTCCTGAGATTTGAAGAAGGTACACCAGAGTCACAAACTTTGAAAAGTGACTTTCAGAAAGTCCCACGAGTGAAGCAACCATCACAAGGCTTAATGAAGGCATCTGTGAAGACTTAACCGATTTCCTGGAGTCTGGTTGCCAAGCTGTCTTAATTGACATGCTGTGATTTCCTTCCAGATTAGCTTCCAAAGCTTTTGATTTAATAGAAATATGACTTAAATGAAAAGCAGACTGTAAATGGGGATTTGTGATGTTAATGGGCCAGTGTAACCCCTGTACCATTTACATACATTTACATTTCTCAAATGCACATTAGCATATATTGAGCGATATCATGAAGGTTTTCCTTGGGATCCATCAGCATGCTAATAAACATAAAACTCTCTCCATGTCCAAAGAGTCTTTGACTTGACCTCGTTAGTTGTAAACTTTGAGAACTTTTTGGAGACAAAGATTTTATGAAGTAAAACTTGTTTAGTAGAGAAACATTAATTATCTTATTTAAACATCATAAAAACATTTGAGATTTCATGCTATTTACAAACTTTTGTCAGTGCTTTGAGATCCTCTGTTCATCTGAGATGCTCACGAAGGCAAAAACAGTGAGAAGAAGAATATTGGCCAATATAACTAACCATTATCACCTAGAGGAAAGCTTCTGCCCAGTTCATCCATCAACAAGGGCCAATTGGTCCTTTCTGCATCCGAGCAGCATCCTAAGCCATGGGATTTATGGGCTCTGAGTTGAATCAACGTGTCCCAAAGAATACTCGGCAGCCGCAGGCAACCTCCCATCTTCTAAGGTCTTCAAGCGGAGGCTGAAGGGAGAGAGCATTAACAACTGGGAGGCATCTGGAGCCGTTTCATAAAGGAGCTGAACCTTGAAGGAATAAAAAAGTTTTGGAAGCAGAGCAGTCACAGGCATGGGGAATGGTTTTACAAGGGCAGAGAAGCTCAAGACCGAGAGTTGTCTTGGAAGAGTACTTGGAAGCCCAGGTGGGCTCGAAGGTAACTTCCTAAATTCAGAGAGAAAAACCAAACTGAAAGTGGCCTCAGAAGCCATTTGGTTTAAGCCCTCAGTTTGCAGATGGGGACCGTGAGGTCCAGGGAGGTTGGTTAAATGATTCCAAGCAAGGTCAGAGAGCCAGGAACCTCCAATGAGTTTTCTAACTCAGCATCCAGACATGGGACAGCGCAGAGGAGTGATATGATGTAGAGCTGGAAAGCAGGTGGTGGATGGCCTTCAGTGCCAGGCTGAGGAGTTTTTATTTAAACCTGAAGGCAGCAGGGATTCATTGAAGGGTTTTGAACAGGGAGTAACATTGTCAGACCCTCTATGGGAAAGATTTTTTTTTTTCTTGGTAGTTGTGTAAAGGATAGATTTGATAAGGAAAATGATGGAGGGCTAGAATGCAGGAAGGAAGGCCCTGAAAACAGAGCAGACAATTAATTTTTAGTTATTCTCCATCTTGATGAAGACTATGGAGCTGGAATAAAGAATCAGGGGTTCTTAAGAAGGTTAAAAAAGGTTTGATTGTTGAAATATGTTAATAATCATAGCAATAATTCAGATTTACTTCTTCACTAAAAACATGCTCAGATTTTCCCAATTCTTTAAAATGAAACCAAACCCAAATCTTTTATTTGGTCCTTCCATCTTCTCAGGTTACCATCTTTTATTTCTCCTCTTTACTCCAATCAGACACCTCTTTGGGGGGGGGAAGGCAGGAAGGGAGCAGAATTGGTTCTATTCCCTCTCCTTTTTCATACTCTTTTCAGTCCTTGACATCTGGATTCTAGCCTCATTACTTCATCAGAACTACTCTGTCCAAAGTCACTAATTAAACCATAGTTGCCAAATCTGATGGTCTTTTCTCAGTTCTCATCCCTCTTGGCTTCTTTGCACCATTTGAGGCTATTGGTGACCTCTTCCTTTGAGAAACTCTCTCCTCTCAGTTTATTATTATTATTATTAGGTTTTCTTCTGAGATAAATTAATATTATAGGGGCAGCTAGGTGGAACAGTGGATAGAGCACCAGCCCTGAAGTCAGGAGGACCCGAGTTCAAATCTGGTCTCAGACACTTCCTAGCTATGTGACCCTGGGCAAGTCACTTAATCCCAATTGCCTCAGCAAAAAGAACAATTAATGTTATATTATTATGTCAATAACTATTAATTGGTGTATTTTCCTCTTACTTCTGTTATTTCTGTTAAAACTATCTCTTGAAAAGATCAACCAGCTTCAGAAAGGCAAGCTGGGTAAAGGGATTTTCTCCCAGCCCTCAAAGCACGCGCTCATTTCTATTTAAAGTAAAATTAGAATCCAAAGTAGATGATCCTTTGCCTGGAGAGTGAACTTCCTGTTCTTGGTCTCCTCCATTAGCATTTAGGGCTCATGAAGGAGAAAACTAGCCAGAGAGGTCCACATGGAGATGGCTTCTTCTTGTCTGGGTGTCCTGAGGCTGCTGAGTGTCATGATCAAACTATATTTCCAGCAAGAGGAGCTGAAGACTTTTAGCTCACCTCCTCACTAAGTGTCAGCCAATCAAGGTTAAATTTCACTTGTCAGGGAAGTTCCTTTTCAGAAGAAATTTAAGATATTTCAGGATCTCCCTTGGTACTTTTGTTTATTAAAAGAAACGACTGACCATCAAGGTATTGATTGCCAGAGAGCATAATTAATAAACTGATTTTTTTTAATTACCCAGAAAATGTGTCTCCAGGTTTTCATGTCTCACCTCCTATTTATTGATTCTTTCCTTTGCCTGATCTTTATTTGTCCCACCGCCTAATGGTGAGTGTGCCTCAGACTCTACTTTCTCTTTTTTTCTATGTCTTCTCCCTCTGTGATCTCATCCGTTCCCATGGTTTTAATGATCATCTCCACGCCAATTCCCAGTCTTAGTCTCTCAAGTGCTAGTCATCAATGGCCTATTGGATATTTTCAACTGGCTATCCTGCAGGGATATCCCACTCAACATATGCAAAATAGAGCTCAGTTCCCTACCATCCCTTCCCCCCTCCCAACCTCTTCCTAATTTCTCTGTTTCTCTTGAGTCACCCAGCTCTGTAGTCTTAGAACCAATCTCCACGCTTCAGTCTGCCCTCTCCCTTTAGCTATTAATTGCCAACCTGGTCAATTCTACTTTCATTACATCTCCCTTCTTTTATTCCTATGGCCACAACCTTTCTTGAAGCCTGAACTACTTCTAGTCTTTTCCCTCTCCAATACATCTATGCATGGATACTACTGAACTTTCAATTAGGAAGACCCGAATTGCTTCAGTTTCCTCCTCTGTAAAATGGAATAACATTTACATTTTGCCCCCAAGGGCTGCTCTTAGTACAAAATGAGATCATATTTATATAGCGTTTTGGGAACTTCAAAGCACCATGCCCAAGTAATCCTAATTTCTTACACAATTAAGTGACTTGCCCATCAGGGCCAGAGTTCCAACACAACTTTCTTTACTCCAAGTTTTCTGTTCTTTCTAGTCCAGACGATTTCTGGGCAGAACCAGAAGCCCTGATGGTAGGGCTCATCCATTTTGGCTCTCTGCAAGCTTTAGGAGGCTGGAAGATGTCAGTGAGTCCCTTGTAGGGCCCCTTACAAAGTGAAAACTGTTATTTGGACCTTCACCATGCTGACTTCAACAAAAAGGAAGACTGACAGAGACAGTGGGAAGAAAATAATTAGCGTCGACATGCTGGGGCTGCTGTCAAAATGAAAAGTAGAAGTCTGGAGCTGTTTCTTGTTGATTGAGGAGAGAGAGGCTGTGTGTGTGCGTGTGTGTGTGTGTGTGTGTGTGTCCTTGCCTTGATTTCTCCTTAGTGGGGGATTACAGAGAATGAAACTTGTGGAGCGGGAGGAGATCTTTGAGATGATCTCATTTTGTCGGTCCCTTTTATTTCACCACTTCTGGAGACTGACTAGGTTTGTCACAGAGCTCCTCAGGGACAGAATCTGGGACTAGAACTCAGAACTTCGGACTTCTTCTCCAGGGCTGTTTTCACTAACCCACAGCTTTCTGCTTCTTGTTAAATCAGAAAAAGTGAACAACCGAGTCCCACAGTAATGCAGGGGTTGTCGGCCAAGCCTGGCAGGAAGCATGAGTGGAGCTGGTCATTTTCTTTCTGCACGGTACAATGAATGAATGGCTCGACTTGGAACCAGATCTGGGCACAAACCTTGCTTCTGATGATTTTAGCTGCATGGCCACGGGCAAGTTAGATTTTTTTGAGTCTTATTTCCCTCATCTGTGAGACAGGATAGCAATACCTGTAGTATCTATGTCATAGAGTTGCTGTAGCAGAAAGAGGAAACATAATGTACTTTGCAAACTTGAAAGCATTGTATCAATGTCAGTTATTATTGTTATTGTTACTTTATTGTCTAGTAATGAAGGCGTGTGGAAATCAAGAACTTCTCTTCCAATGATGTCCCAGTGAGCCAAGGAATATCTATGTCTCCAGGAAAAGGTAGCTCATTATCCCAAGACCAGCTATTCATATCCTTGGGCACTGGTTTTCCAGGGGATCCTTAGCAAGGTTCTGAAGGGAGTAGAATGTTGGATGGATGAGGTCTGTTAAAGAATAAACGAGTTAAAGTCTGGAGCAAGGTTCTGATGCATGGGGAGAGTGAGGGACAGGAACAGGGCAGTCAGTGTTGGGTGCCATGATGGGGTACTTTGTACAGATAGGGATTATCAGGACAGTGATGGGTAGCAAGGGTTTCTGAAAGGTGGGAAAAGCATCTACTACTCAAAATTCTCATAGTATCTTCTTTTGTTGATTCCACTAGATTTTGACTCTTGAGATCTCTGCAGTTGGGCTCCATGCAGTAGGATCTTGGGCTGCAGAGATTTTCTTCTTTTGTAGGAGAAAATCTATAATGAGCAAGCTTCTTTTCCAGAATGAGAGGGGGGCTTATCAAGAACAAGCCATGAGAATGTTTCTCTTGTTTCCCAGTTCCATTTTTGTTCCCGCTGAATGCCTTTACTGATTCCGTGCTGCTTGCCTGCGTTGCCGTTTCTGCTGAAAAATATCGAGTCCCGGTTTGATTTTATGAATTTCTAATATCTGCTTGGGTAATAGGGACTGATTAAACAGGATGGATGCCTTATCTGAGAGTTCCTTGACAAATGTGAAATCCAGATCCATGAGGGGTTAGTG
>JAJPUD010000924.1:100184-117716 GCA_023553655.1 Myrmecobius fasciatus
TCCTTGCCAACCCTACCCCTACCCCAGTACATCAGACCTGCAGGTAAAGATGGCATATAGTCCAAACAGTTTCTGGATCCTAAAGTCACAGATCCCCAGCAAGAGATGGTTTTGTCTGAAATATGTTTATGCATGTTACATAATTTCAGGGATTTTTTTTCCTTTCTCAAAAACATGTTTTCTTTTTTTTTTTTTTAACATGACTCTCACATAGATTGTTCCAGGGAAATGTGCAGAACAACAAGATACCAGCAGGCCACCAAAAGGAGCTGACTAAGGATTTGGGAGTTAATTTAAAAAGCAGAGGTAGACTCATTATTTTTCATCTCCTTGAAATTGGGCTCATCTAAATACTCATTAGGACTCGTACAGCATTTGTTCCAAGTTACATGATACTCAGTGATTGGCTTTCTGGACTATGAACTTATGGACTCAGAAAAGAAGGTGCTACCTCCATAGCACAACCTGAAAAAAGTTCGGAAGGTTTTCTCTTCTGGGGACCCACCATCTGAAATTCGACCATCATCCCTTGATTTGGACCATTTAAAGAAGGCTTTTAAGGTCTATCACACATGGGGAAAAGATGGAGTCTTTTCTCAGCGTAATCTCTCCATGGGGGCCCTCAAAGCACCATTAGTACAGCTTGCTTATCTGGAAGCTAAGTCCTTCTCCCCAGCTTGTTTCACTGTCTTCCACCTTTTGGAATTCTCTCTGCTGACCTCCACCGAATCCACCCAATACAGATTTTTCTGTTCCTTCATGCTGTTGAAGATATTAAATTCAGAAGGTCTAACTTTTTGTCATATCATCATGGAGAGGATTTCTTAGATTGTCATAAAATTTTATTGTTAAAAGATCACTTACTTCAACAGGCATGACAATCATTCATAGTTAAGGCTCATTTTACAGAGAGCAGAAATAAAATTTCTAGAGGTAAAATGAGTTAAGAGCATATGTCTATCTGGGATTTCAGCTTCATTCCTGATTTCTCATCTGGTGCTCATTCTGTGATCCCTCTGTTCTCAATCTTTGCCTGCTTTTCATAAAACAGAGAAAAAAAGAATAATGCTAATTTCCTTAAAGCTGAGCAACACATCGCTCTGAGTGGAGTGAAAATGTAAAAACCATCCAAAGGAGATTCATTTAGTAAGTGTGAATCAATTCTAAAAAGGGTTTGCTCAAAGATGGTCTTCTGGGCAAATGGCGCAGTGGTCTCAGTAATTGACATCCTTGATTATTGATAATGGCACATCTCCATCAAGAAAGCTTGAAAGAACTAGATGTGCCTTTATCATCTGATCTGCTTCATTTACACCTACCCAAGTTTTTATTTTGTTTTGGTTTTGAGAGGGAGACAGATTAAGTGGCTTTTGCTTTTTGATCTGAATGAGCCTTTTGATCTAAAAGGATAGCCTTAGGAAACTTTGTTGGTCTTTGTGTCTGATTCTTCATGACCCCATTTGGGACTTTTATGGCAGCGATAGTTTGTCATTTCCTGCTCTGGCTCATTTTACAGATAAGGAAACTGAGACAAATAGGGTTAACTGACTTGGCCAGAGTCACACAGGTAGTATTCGAAGCCAGATTTGAACACGGGAAGAGGAGTTGTTTTGGCTCCACTGCACCACCTAGCCACCCAAGAGTCAGAAGAACTGGTTTCAAATCTTGCCTCTGATACTTATGATTTTGAACAAGTCGCCCTACTTTCTCAGGCTTTAGTTTCCTTGGCTATAAATGAGTGGATTGAATTCCATGGTCTCCCAGGTCCCATCCATCCTGGGATCTTTCTCACCTGACTGATTTCCCTGAACCTTCCAATGATGTTCCTTTGAATGGCAGTCCTGAGTAGTTACTCCTGCCAGTGCCTTCCTGTCCCCATGAGGTGCCATCTTTTCTGTATAGCTTATAGCTGATTCTTTTGCTCTCTCAACATGATTTTTACATACTGTATTTAAAAAAAAGTTTTCTAGATGCCTTTTGTTTTTGTATCTTGGTAATTTCTAGATAAATCTTGCCTGTAGTCTCTCATCACCTCCCAAATCCCATGAGGCTGCCTTACCCCTTCCCACTTGTAACAAAACATTAAAACAATTTAACAAGAAAACATTTAAACTGTTAAGCAAAATCCACTTAATCTGTCTCTGTCTGGCAATGTATTAACACTGTCACCCTTAGACCCCACTTTAGGACTGAACAGAGAGAAGTAGATCCTTGTTTCTTCTCTAGAGCTATTCATTTTGTGTTATTTTTGTTATCTCTTAGCCTTATAGCCGTATCCCCACCTAATAAATCCTTTAAAGTGGAACCCTAGTACTCTTCATCTTGTTCAAGAAGCACTTTTTTACCTAAGGACTTGGCTGAAAAAACTTGAGAGTTACATTTGGGACATGTTAAGATATTGCGTTTGGCTAAATTAAGATTTTCCTCCTCAAAGTCCTTTGAAGTTTGTATTACAAATATTACTCCCATTGCAAAGATGAAAGAATTGAGTCTCAGACAAGTTAATCAATTTATATGGGCTTTTCATACAACTAGTAAGGGCTGGAGGTGAAATCTGAACCTCTCTCCCAAATCCAGGTCCTAGGTTGGTTTCCCCAGACTCTACTCTGTCTTACACTCGTAAAACACCAAACAATGCTTTGCTTCCAGCTGCTTTCTCACTGATCATTCTGTTCTTGGGAGGGCACATGGCTGGGAAGCACCACATTTCCCATCTACATACACATATTTCTCTATTACCAGTCAAAGTCCTCCATGTGGCCCCGATCTACCCGTCCGGTCTAGTTTCCCATGATTCCATTCCTCTCACTTGTCCCAGCCAGTGTAGAATTGTCCATTCTTCCTCATTCTTGTCCAGCCTCCCATGTCTGGGTCTGTACTTTTGTTGTCTGTAGTGATGCTAATGGGACTTGCCTCCCATTGACTGACTGATGTAAACCCCAACTCAGATACTCTATTTTGTACCTTGGTCATTTGGGTCTCCTTCACTTCAACCTATCTAATTTGTTTTGTTTGTTTGTTTTTGAGGCCTGGAGGATCCTTCTGATCTAAGAGGAGAGGCTCAGTACCATTCTCCCTCTCCCCCCAGCTTCTCACAGTACTTTAGCTGGATCTCTTCTGCATTTCTCACGCCCAGCCTTATATTAGAATGTCTCCCACAGGAGACTGAGCTATTTGAGAGCAGGTCCATTGTCACATCAATCTTTGCGTCCTTGTGGCCTAGGAAATATTAGATTCATAGAAAGCCCTTAATAAATGTAACTTGAACTGAAAAGAAATGCTTGTTGTATCAAGTGAGCAAACAACAATAGCAGCAACAAAAGGGTGGAAATACTATGTTGTGATCCACGTTCAGTCTCCATAGCCCTCTCTCTAGGTGTAGATGGCTCTCACACGTCCATTGGAATTCCTCTGAATCACATCATTGTTGAAAAGAGCCAAATCCATCACAGACGATCGTCACATGATCTTGTTGTTGCTCTGTACAATGTTCTCTTGGTCCTACTCTGTTCAATTAGCATCAGTTCATGTAGGGCTTCCCAGGTCTTTCTGAAATTATCTTGCTGATTGTTTCTTATAGACCAATAATACTCCATCATATTCATGTACCATAACTATATGCCATTCCCAAACTGATGGGTGCCCACTGTTTCTAGTTTGCCACCCCAAAAAGGATGCTACAAACTTTTTTTGCAAATGTGGATCCGTTTCCCTTTTTTAATGATCTCTTTGGAATATAGACCTAGTAGCTGGCCTCCCCTTATTTTGTCACAAAACACTGTATTAGTAAGAATTTGGTTATGATTTATGTGGGCCATGAATGTATGCTAAAATATATTATTATATACATAAATAAATTAATAAATAATTATTATTTAAATTATTACATAAATAAAGAAACAGAATTAGTTACCAACCTGAATTCAGATATGTTTAATCCCTTCTCCTTTCATTAAAAAGTCCACTTTCTTTTGGCTGCCTTGCAAATCTCAGTGTCACAGGGTCAGCAAGAGTCAGGTTTTCATTTTCCTTTAACTCCCAAACATTTAGACTTGCTCTTGCTTTTTTTTTGTTCATAACAATGAGCTCCATTCTGGCATCTTTAATCTCTGTTCAATAAAGGATCAAATGGATGCTACTTGCAGTGCCTACTATGCTCACAGGTGTTTGAAGTACAGTCAGGAGGACTATGTATCACCACATGTGCAGATGGGAAGCCAAGGGGAGAGTGACCACAACTAAAGAGAGACAGGAATTATTCTTTCTTCTCTTATGAAAATGGCAGCTCTCAGGATCAAAGATTTGGAAGGGCATCTGCTCTGACCAGCAACTCATTAGGAAACTCCTCTATCCAACTATGGATATGTGGGTTTTTCTGCCCTCTGGCAAGAATGTAGCTTGTTTTTAGAGTTAGGCTAACCTGTGTGTCCTCAATATATAGAAACCAAAATGATTTACCTGGGGATATTTTTTGTTTTTGTGAAAAAAGATTTGTTTATAAAGGAAGTCCTTGATAAATCTTTTGTTGAATTGCATTCATTCTATTTGACTCCAGAGGGCAGAAGGAAGATGGATGAAAAGTTGCCGGGAAAAGGATTTTGGGTAAATACAAGGAAAAACTTTTTCATCATTAGAATTGCCCGAAGATGGAGTGAATTTCCTTGTGGGGCCATGAGTTGCCTATCACTGGATATATTTAAATTGAAGTTAGAACACTAAGTTTTGAGGATATTGTAGAAATTTGTACTAGATGACCCATGAGGTCTCCAACTCTAAGGTTTCTATGATTTCAAATGACATATTTGCTATTTTTTAAAAAAATAAGGTAATATTTTTCAATTTAAAAATAATAATGAAAACACCTCCCTTTCTCCTTTTCCCCCATGCCTAATTCTTCCACTTTTGTTTTGTGGACTTGTATAATTTTTCTCATTATGATAATTTCATTATCTGTATTAGTGATGGTAGATAGTTGATGATGATAATCAGGCAAGAGATATTTATTAAGCACTTATTATATTCCAGCTAAGTGTGAGACACTGCTTAGTGTTGGAAAGTCACAGAGTCATAGTGAGGGAACGGATCAGGAGGCTCAGAATGCTAAAAATATCCATAATTCTCATGATGAGGCCTGGATAGATTTTGGGAAATTCCTATTGAGAAGATTTACTGGGAGTACAGAGTTAGGAAAGTACAAAGGATGAGAGAATCAGATGAATGGACTTGAATCCTGCCACAACTGTCTGTGTCCTTCCCTTGTGTCATCCAAATGGAGGTTGAAGGACCACTTTATTGTGGTCTATTCTATTCTCTTATTGGACAGCTCCAGTTTCCAAGGAATCTAGGCCATCACAAATCCAGTGTTGGAGCAAAGACATCCTAAGGGGAGGGGGGTTTCAGGAAATAAGCATCTCCTATGGGAAGGGAATCCAGCCAGAGTTGACTAGATGGAGGGAAAGCAGTGAACAATAACAGACAGCATGGTTCAGTGCAAAGAACATTAGCTCTGCGGAAGACACGGGTTCAAATCTTATCTCTGACATTTCCTATCTACTTGACCTTGGGCAAGGTCAAGTCGACCTCCTGGGGCCCTCCTGGGACCAGTGCATGGAACCAGGGTAAGCAAGCCAGAAGAAGGGCTGTCCACAGTCAAGGTGGATAAGAAATCACAAGCTCTAGATCCAGAAGAGAACCTCCCTTGAGTGCTCTGGACCCCTGGATGCCACTTCTCCTTTGACTTTTGTAGAGGGAACTGTATTTTAAGATGATGTTCTCCTACTGATAGGGCTCTCCTGGCACCAGTGCATGGAATCAGAGTAAGCAAGCCAAAAGAAGAGCTGTCCACAGTCAAGGTGGATAATGAAGGGCTGTCCACAGTCTTGGTGGATAATGGGATCACAAGCTCTAGATCCAGAAGAGACCCTCTCTTCAACACTCTGGACCACTGGATGCCATTTCTCCTTTGACCTTTGTAGAGGGCACTGTATTTTAAGTCGTGGGGCTGCATCATCCAGTAAGATTTCAAGGCTCAAAACTTCATCTCCCTTCTGCTTAGCATTCAACTGCTCTGTTTCTTTTAGAAAGGCTTCTTTAAGAATGGTAGAAATCCATCATGGAAGATTAATGCTGTTGCATGCAGTTAGAATGCATTACCAGCCCATAACTCTTTCAGTTGCCCACATCAATCCCTCAAGTGGAAGAAGGGTCTGAAGCCCACTGCTGCCAGCTAGGTATGGACAGAGCTTCCATTGATAGAGATCGCAGCTCTTTTGGCCTCTTTAGGACTTGATGCCAGATACAAATACTAGCTTTCAATCAATTGGGTTCTACACTTTAAGTTCCAGCTCGTTTTCCTCTTACTGTCTTGTAAATTTAACTGTGTTTCTGTCCTTTTAGCACTGGAAAAGTCTGGGAGAGTTTATTCAGAGAATCTCAATTGCTTGATGATCAAGGTCTCAAAAAAGCAGTTGGAGAGGGCAAACTATTTGCACTGTCTGGAGAAACTTTGAGTGCCAAAAGTCCATGCTGATCGTGGTCTATAAACTTGAAAACTGGCTCCTCATCCCCCCACTTTCTCTTCTCCCTTTTCCTCAGCCCTCCTTTTTTCCCTTCCTGTTGTACCTGATTCCTCTTTCCTCCCTGCAACCCAAGCTTGAAGTCCCCCTACTCTGAAGCTGGGGAGGGGGGATTGGTCCCTGGTGGACAGTTTAGGGGTTGTAGGGTGTGCAGTTTAGGGGTGTGTCCAGTCTACAGAGTAGTTTTAATTGGAAAACACTGAATAATGGTCTAAATACCAGTTTTATGTGATTCGGATTATTTTGTCCATGTTAGGCATGGTGAGGAAGGCTAAGGACTCAATGTAGGAGACTTGGATTTGCTAAGTTTGAGTTCAAGTTCTGCTCCTAGCACTTAGGAAGTACTCATATGACCGTGAGCATGTTATTTGACCTTTCTGAGCATCAGGGTACTTAGTCTTCTGAAAAATGAAGCTCCATATAAATGTTACTTATCATCACCATTATTGTTATTACTGCTGCTCTCAGTAGGAAGTTAGAAAGACAGAGAGTATTAAAGAGCTTGGAAGAGTAGCACTTGCTGGATGACCATTGGCACAGTGGACAGGAAGGCCTGAGTTTGAATTCTGCCTCAGAATGACTAGCTGCTTGACCTATGATCAATTCACTCAGCATCTTGTAACCTCAATTTCCTTAACTATAAAATGTAAAAAAAAAACAATCCAAAAACCAAACCCCCCCAAACCAAAAAATCTTTCTCAGACGGTTGTTATAGAGATCTAATGAGATAACATGCATTTTGTGCACCCTAAAACACTACATAAATGCAGTTTTAATTGTTTGTCCCCTCTGTGGGTTTCAGTTTTCCCTTCTGTAAAATGACTGAATTGGACTGGGTGATTTTGAAGGTCCCCTTCCAGTTCTAGTAGGCTATAGTTCTGGTGCTCTAATTTCAGAATAATCCCTAAGCTGCATTGGGAAGGCCATTGAGATGGCCTACAATCATTTCCCCATTTGTAACTACAGGATCCATTTTGTGATCCTCACTTGGGTTTCTGAATGAACAGCTTTGAGTTGATGCTGTAGAAAACCAGTTCATCCCCAAGTTTTCTCGAAGTTGACAAACTGAAGCAGGGTTGGGATGAGGGATGAGAAGGGGCAGGGCCTAGGAACAATCCAGTGGTTCTTTCTACTTACACCATAAAGACATTTCTTCAATAATAGTGCCATAATTACAACCAAACAGTGGGAGTAGGAGCTCATTCCTCCCTCCCCTCCCCATCTCCTTCATTCCCATATTTGGTCTTAATTTCCCCTTGTCCAATTTGGAAGTTAGCTATGTTGTGGAGCAACTTTCCTAGAGATATAAGATATAGCACAATATTCAATGAGAATATATCATTGTACAGGTTGTATAAAAGTTCACAGATAAATACATGCTCTTTTGGGTCACTGAGAGAAGAGTACCAGGGATATTCTCAATGATATGTCACAATCAGAGGAGGTGATAGAATCACCTTTACTAGAAAAAGCCATTTGTTTGATAGTTTAAGGAATCCGTGTCCTACTGATGGGTACATTCCTTCTATATTTGCAGATCACAACCCCTCATGCTCTGATGAATATCTCCAAGACTTGTTGTGACTGGATAAAAGTCATCCCACGATGGGAAGCCCACCAGTGAAAGAAACTCTCTGCACTTAGGCTCAGTTTCAAGGCATTTTCATATCCATTTCAAATAGAAACTGTACAGAAGGATCCTTGGGGGATCCGTATTAACTTTAAAAACCACAAATTAACCTTATCTATGTCCTATTTTATTTTTCCTTCTTTTGTTAGATATTTCCTAATTATATTTTAGTCTGCTTCTGGCTGCACCGGGGCATGTTGTAGGCAATGTTTGACTTCTGCCTTGGTTCACTGTTCAAGGCTTTCTGCAATCTGCTCTTACTTACTTTTCTATTTTTATTTCCTACTAATTCCTTGGAGGGACTCCATGTTCTACCTAATCACAGTGAACTTGTTGATGTGTCACAGTGCAGTACTCGTTGATTGGCTGCCCCTAATGTCCACCCCATCTGTACAGGGAGGAAACTTTCCCTTCAGCATCTAGTGTCCTAGGACAATGGACTTCCTAATTACTGGGATTCATGCCATACTTTCCATTTTTTTTTATTCCCTTTTCCCCCTAGCGTGAGCCACTTGGCCAAGCTCCTTGGAGTAAATCTCATTGAGGAGGCGCCGGACTATTTTTGCTTTGCTATAACCAGCACTCTCTCCTCGGCTACCAGTAGAATCTCAATATCTCACAAAAATCTGTCTTCACTTAGACACTTGAGAGTAGGGATTGCTTCATTTTTTGTGTTTGAATACCCAGCAGAGCACCTGGCACATAGTAGGAACTTACAAATAAACAAATAATAAATAAATAAACCTTAATCAATGCCCATTGGCTGAAGGGTTGTTCAAGATTATGCAAAGGGGAAGACACAAAGCCAGGATTTGCATCTGATTTCATCCCAAGTGTTCTGCCATCACATCTCCTTCAGGAGGTTTGGTCCATCCCTCTCTCCTTCCCTCCCCATTGCTCTTTGAATTCAGTCTTATGTGAGAAAGGTAGCTGCTGAGCTGGGAACGAGGGCTCCACTGACTTCAGGAGCGGAGGAGACTCCTCTTGCTTTGTTTTTGGCTGAGATAACAGGGCTTTGAAGCTGTGATTCCTCCTTGGCAGGCTGCATGGTGAGAGAAGTATATTTTTAAAAACCAAAGTGTGACATTCAGGCACGTCTGAGTTACCTGGGAATGCTGAAATATTCATCGACTCGGAGTCACCAAAGAACAAGAAAATGACATTCGTAGCAAGTGATGCAGAGAGAGAAGTGTTCCCTAAGGAGAGAATGACTGATGTGCTGGAAGGTTTCAGCGTATGCTGAACACATACCCATCGTTCAGTTCATCCTTCCCAATCTGGGATCCGGCTCAAAGAGAACGGCTGGGGACTTTCCCTTCAGGAAAACTGGGACTTCAGGAGAAGAGGAAAAAACAGCAGTGCTCTACTCACCCTCATCAAGCCCTGTCTCACTTCTGTATGAACTCTTTCCTGATATGCTTATGTTCCTTGTTTATCTTTTGGAGGAACCAGATTTGAACTTCGCTATTTTCCTCTCCAAGGGACAGCTGGGGGGTTCAGTGGATAGGGTACCAGGCCTGGAGTCAGCAAGGCTCACCTTTCCTGACTTCAAATCTGGTTTCAGACACTTATATCCCAGGGTTGTGAGCTACTTGATTATATCTTAGACTAGGAGCCTATATCCATTCCCTCTGAAAAGTTCTGCTCCAGACAGAGTTATGCCTTTCCCTTCTGCTTTTTCTTCTCCTAGGACGCCTATAGAATCCAGAGGCAACTTAATTATTTTTCTGTAAATTCATTTCAGAGGTGTACTATAATATATTTAACAAATGGCTCTCTCAAAAAATTATTCATTATATACTTTTAGTACATTATACATAAAAAGAATTATGTACAATTAAATACAATCATGTCATGTAAAATTACATATTATATAAAAGTATATATCATTTATATTATATATTAAGTATTTTATACATTAAATTTATATGTTCTCTAGTGTATACATGATATGCTTTTATGTTTGATCTGCATAATTAATGTTTTCTCTATCAGCATTCATCTTTCTCCACCACCATCATTCTTTTTTAACAATAATTTATTTAAAATTTTTCCTTTTTAAATTTTGAGTTTCAAATTCTTCCCTTCCCTCTAAACCCTCTCCTAATCACTGGAAGGTAAGTAAAATGATATCAGTTAATTATACCTGTGAAACTATGCAAAACATATTTCTGCATTATCCATATCACAGCAAAACAAGGAAGAATCTGAAAAAAATTGTATTTCAATTGGCCAATAGAGGTCTTGCCAACTTTTCCCAGAAACCACTATTGTCATTTCTTATAGCACAATTAGTACTCCATTAGTACTTCATAAATAGTACTCCATTAGTACAGCCACGTGCTACAACTTGCTCAGTCATTCCCCAGTTCATGAGAATCCCCTCAATTTCTAATTCTTTGCTATTACAAAAAGAACTGCTATAAATAAATAAATTTGGAACTGCGTCCAAAGGGCTATAAAATCATTGATATTCTTTGATTCAACAATTTTATAGCCCTTTGGACACAGTTCCAAATTATTCTATAGAATGATTGGACCAGTTCACAACTCCACCAATAGTTCATAAATGCATTGGTTTTTCTTCCTCCTCTCCAGTATTTTTCATTTCTGATAGGTTTTAGGTAGTACCTTAGAGTTGTTTTAATTTGCATTTTTCTAATTACTAGCAATTTAGAGCTAGTTTTATTATGGTTAAAAATAATGTTGATTTCTTCTTTTGAAAATGATCTGTTCACATATTTTGACCATTTATTAAATGGGGAATGGCTCTTATTTTTATAAATTTGACCTGGTTCCTGATGTATGGAAGGATCTTTATCACAGAAACTTGCTATAATTTTAAAAAATATTACTTTGTTGTCTATGGTACCTTTCAGAAAATGTAGTTCCCCTGATCATCTCTTAATTAGGGCTATTTTTTTCTTTTGCTTTGTCTGTGATTATGATTGTTATTCCTAACTTTTCCCCTTCAGCTGAAACACAATAGATTCTCCTTCAGCATCTTATTTTCTCATAAGCAACATATCGTTAAATTGACTCTTGCCTTACTTAACTACCTTAATATGTGCCATCATCTTAATACTTAATACTTAAAATATAAGTTTTTAGTAGTCAAAGGCCATAAGATAAATGTTTTTGATTGTACCAAGCCCATCAAGGAGGTTCAATATATAATCAATGATGGAATGGAAAAGCAAATTTTCCGTAACATCCCCTCTCCTACCCACAACTCTGACATCTCAGCTTTCTTTTTGTTGTTGTTGTGGTCGTGGTGATGTTGAAAAGAGTTAGGGAGGTGGAAGGATGGAAAAGCATCTTAAGAAGGTAAAGTTGATATATCTTTTGTCTAAATCTCTCAATTACCCAGAATCCAGATAATAAATAGGAAGAAGGCCGCAGGGCTCTCCGAATAACCAAAACAGGGGTGATTCTAGAATGATTTCATGCCACATAGCCAAGATCTCTCCTTTGCATTTATGCATTTCCATTGTGTAACTATCCCTCATTAGATTGCTAGCTCCTTGAGAGCAATGTCTGTTGTTAATTTTGTGTTCAGTAATGAAAGATTCAAAAGGCATTATTAAATGCCTACTCTTTGTAAAGATTTCATACTAGGCAATGGCTAACCAAAGACAAAAAAATCAAGGACTTTACATTCTATTGAGAAGTTAAGTAGAAGTGGAGAAGAAGAATCATATTTGTGGACCATGATTGGGATTTTTAATTTGATTAATTTAATTTTAAATTAATTTTACCTTATTAATTTAATTTGATTAGATAAACAATAAAAACAATATGCTGTAGTGAAAACATGAAGTCACAGTCTTAAACTCAAGAGACATGTAGGTTTGACTTTTGCATCTGATTCCATCTCACTAGATACGTGACCATGGAAAAGTCAGTTAACCTCTCTGAAACCTGTTTCCTCATCTAGAAAATAATAGTTAATAATCATTCTCACAATCACTACATATATAACATTTTAAGGTCTCCAAAATACTTTGCAAACATTATCTTATTTGATCTTCATGACAACCATGGGAGATTGATACTACTATTATCCCCACTTTTCAGATGAGGAACCTGAGGCAGACTGAAGTCCAAGGTCACCCTGTTAGCATGGGTCTGACTCCAAATTCAGAACTGTATCCATTGTATTTCCTAACTGCCTCTGGTAAAATAAGACTAATCATATTATCTCACATCCTTCTAATGCTATAAGTTTTATGAAGTACTTTCTTGCAATAATCTTGCAGATATTATTATTCCCATCTTATAGATTAGAAAAGTGACGTTCCATTCATTCTATTTTGATGTCTGCTGTGTGGCGACACATTCTGGGCACTTTAAGTATCTGTTAATTTAATTTAACCTCCTTCCTCTTTTTTAGTTGTCTCCACAAGAATATTTCTTTTTTTAAATTAAAGCTTTTTATTTGCAAAACATATGTATGGGTAATTTTTCAAAATTGACCCTTGCAAAGCTTTCTGTTACAAATTTTCCCCTCCTCCCCCTCACCTACTCCCCTAGATGGCAGGAAGTCTACTACATGTTAATTATGTTAAAATACTTGACAAATCAAATATCCACAAGAATATTTCCAGCAATTGGACTGGCTGATCTCTGGGTCCCTTCTAGGTCATCAATCCTGTGAGCCTGGGAATCCAAGCCCCAAAGGGGTTAAGGGAAGAGTGGAGATGCTCAAAGCCTCCTGACCTTGCCAGGAACGCTCTTGCTTTTGCCAGTGCTTGCGTTCTCTTTCCTACGTGGACCTTAATGGAAAAGTACTTGGGGCTCTGTAAATTATTAATCACTCTGTGCTCCTGGATACCACTGGATAAAAAGGTGATCGGCCGGCCTCGTGCTGCGTCTGGGCAGAAGCCAAAATCCCAGGGATGCCCTTCCGGCACGGTGGAGGCTTCCGTCTCCTGCTAAGGGAGTTCTGCCCGTGCTGCCTTTCCCAACCTCCTCCAGACCCCTCACTCCTGACGTGCAACACCCGGAGGAATCAGTAGCTTCTGCTTCCTTCTCAGTTATTCTTAGAGGAATGACTCTGACTGACTCCCCCCTTGATGTCACCCCTTTCAGATGTCACACAGGGCTCCTATATTTAGGGAAGGTGTGGGCTGGAAAGGAAGAAGGGGGCAGCATCCCTGATTTGACTCGAATCTATCCCGACAAAGCCATTGTGCAGAGGAACTTTAACTGATGCTATCAAAGTCAATGGGAATATCCCAGTGGGAACGAGCGCTAGACCCAGAAGAATGAGAGCTGGTGTTCAGTCCCAAGTTGGCCACTAACTAACTATGTGAGTTCAGCAAGGTTCTTTTTATCTCTTCAAGTCTGTTTCCTCATCTGTAAAATGGGGATTTTAATACTGTAGCCCCTCCCTTCAAGGGTGTTGTGAAGACCAAACGAATTAGTGTATATATAAAGCATATTTTTACTATGAGCTCTCCCCAGATGCTTCATTTAAATCTTGGAGACCACTCTCCATTCCTGAAAGTTATATCAAGTGAACTCAAGCTTTAGCTGGGCGGCCCTGGAGTGATCAGGGCGCATTCATCGTGTGAGTGGAGTATTCAGAGACTCCCTTCCAGAAGGCTGACTAATTGTTTTTTAGCCATATCGGCTCAAGAAAGAACTGAAGCAGGGCCTTTTAACTCAAGGGCTCTGTGGATAGATGTTGGATGTCTGTGAGTTTGGATGGAAAAAACCCATCACATTCTGTTTTCACTAACCTTGAACTGAAATTTAGCAGTTTTTCAATAATTTAAAAACAGGATTCTGAACAAGGATTCATTGATTTCACTCACCTGACAAAGGGGTCCATGGTGCAAAAGTGCTAAGAATCGCTACATCAGTGTGAGGGAAGAACTGCAATCTGCAGCGGTGGAGGTAATAGGAAGATCTATGAAATCAGGGATGCTTAAAAGTATTTAATGTAAAACACTCTATAAAGGTTAACATGCGTGTTGTCTTGGATTTCTGAAAGGGCATGAGACCTGAAAATCATAGAGATCGTGGGGTGTGTTGAAAGAGAGGAACCAAGTCTGGGGTCAGCTCTATCACTACTTAGCTGTGGGACTTTTAGGTCAACTGACCTCTGGGCTAGGTCTTAAATGGGTCCTAAAGAGGAGGTAAACTAGCTGATGTCTTAGGTACATTTTAATAATATTATTATGTGAACTTTGGTATTCTTGTAGGGATGAACAAACGTTCCTCAAGTGCCTCCCAAGTGCTAGACATGGGATGTATAAGACAGATGCTAATTGATCGAGCTGAATTAGGGTTATTTCTAATGATAAAAAGGCTTGAGGAGTTTTCATAGGAGACCTTGTTGCTAGGAAGGGGAATGAAAGAAGACGATGTTGATTCTCAAAAGATGTTTCTGAGGTGGCCTGTTACTCAGCAGTTCAGAACCCCCTCAAAATGACCTTGTCATTTTGTTTAAGAAAAGAAAAATAGAAGTGGCTTCAGTATCTTTTTGGCTGGCTTTCAAAGAAATAACCAAGAGAAGAAGAGGGGGAAATAAAGGTAGTTCAGATGAAGCAAGCTTGGAAGGTGGGGGCATGGAAGGAGAGGGGAAAAGCAGTTCTTTATTAGCGATTATTAGAAAACTCCTGAGTTGTATGGGGAAGATGCATCCCTTTCTGCCTGAGCATCTGGCTAAAAATGTCATTTGAGAGCTTCTCCTGCAGCTGATTTCCTATGTTTATGAAGGGGACTTTCAGAGAATGTTAAACAGCCTTTTAAATAGCACAGAACCTTATCACATCTCCTCCTTGGAAAATAGGGCAAGGACTATCTTCCAGTCTTGAAAGCTGGAATCTTGTGGCCTAATAGGTTTTTTTTAAACTCTTATGTAACAAATCAGGTAAGAAATCTCGTGGGAGAACATGCTGACCTTGGGATTAGCTGGAGTCACTTCCCTAAGTGATAGCTGCATCTGAATTGGTTAGGATAAAAAAAAAGTACCAGGAAAATCAGAGGATTGTAAAAAGTTAGACTCTGCTAGAGTCTTGAAAATGGAGATGGCTGGGGCTGCTGGTGTCCAAGGCCCTCATATGAATGGATGCTCGAAGAAGGGCAGCTTTGCTTTTCCATACCGGGACGCTTTATTCATCCTGCTCCAGCCTTCATAATGGTGTGTAAAGAACAAGCATGGGGACTCGGGAGAAGTGACTTCTGCTTGATAAACTTTGTCACCTCATTCTTTGTAAATGAGCAAGTTGGACTAAATCAAGTTTCTAAGTTGGGTCCGTGAGCAGATTTCAGGAATTTCTGGATGTGGATGACCAAAAACCCAAACCCAAACTCCAACAACACTCTTTATTTTCACTCGCCTCTAAGTATATTCTTCAGTTATTAAGTTAACCAACCAACTTTGCCCTGAGAGGGGATCCCTTGGCTTTCCAGAGGGGTCCATGACTTAAAAAATTTGAAGGCCCGCTGGCTAGCAGCTCTCTAAGGTCTCTGCTTCTCCCAGATTTCTACAATTCTCTGTACCTCTGGGTGGTCTCTCTCTAATGCTCATCCACACACATCCCTGCCCCAGGGCTATGGCCAAGCCCTGGCCTGACTAATGTATAATTGGGGGAAAGGGACATGAGATTAAGAACTAAAAAATGAAACTGTAAACTCATTTGATGAGGGATTGCTGAGGCAAGGCCTTTGCTCTAGCTATTCTGGGACATATAAAGATGAATAATTCCAAGTCTCCCTGGTTTTTATTCCCTTCCTCTATGAACTCACTTGTGTACTTGCTTAGCAATTGGACATTTTTATGGGGTCAGCTCTGAAGGACTCATAGGGCCAGAGAGTGGACACAATGGGAGAAACCAAAGGCAGAGAGAGGGTCACTTGAATATGGACGATGACCCCAAGAAGGACAGGTGGAACAGCTGGATTTCCTCCCATCCTTCTCTTTATGCCCCCTTCCCTTCTTTGTCTCTTCCTCCCTCAAGGGGACATAGTGGAAGGACCTGGAGAAAGGAGTCTAGTCTACAATGTGGTCAAATAATAGGAATTGCTCTCATTTATAAGTTGTTCAGTTGTGTCTGATTCTTCATGGGCCCGTGGGCCATACCGTCCATGGGGTTTTCTTGGCAAAAGTTCCTTCTTTAGTGGATTAATGCTAGCAAAGGTAAAGTGACTTATACAGGGTCACACAACTAGTAAGTGTCTGAGGCTGACCCTGACTCCAGGCCCAGAGCTCCATGCACTGAGTCACCTTCCTGCCTCTGGTTCCATTTATATAGCAAAGCATTTGGCACACATTATATCATTTGACACTCAACAGTCTTGTGAAATAAGTGTTAGTCTTAATCTCCACTCAGCTTTGTTCTTTTGAGGAGTGTCTCATACTTGAAAATCATCCTTCTCTAGTCCACTAAAATTAGTCTTGACCTGATTCTATTCAAAGTTTAAAAATCTTTTAAGAACCTCTGGTGTCCAAGACACAGATAAAAGTGAAAAGTCCCTTTCATCAAGGAGATATCATATTATATTATACTATATTATACCATACTATGTTGTATTATATTATACTATATTATATTATTATTATATTATATTACATTATATTATATATTATACTGGGGAAAACTACATGATTAAGTAACTTAAAAATTAAATAACTTAAAATATACCCAAATTTATGAAAGTAATTTCAAGAGGGAGAGAGTGCTAATAACTGGGATGGGATAGAGCATAACTTTGTCTGAGCTAGGCTTCCAAGGAAACCAGGGATTCTACAAGATGGATAGAGTTAGAGAGGAACACATGCAAAGGTAAGGGAGTCCACCATGTCAGCCACGGAGAATAGTACATGGTAAAGGGAAAGACCTTACGATGAGCCTGGAAGAGTATGTGGAAGGCTGGAGATGTCAGGTGTAAGAGTTTGTGTTGTGTCCTAGGAGAGACTGGACATTTCTGAGCAGAGGTAAAACCTGTGTTTTAGCAGTATCAGTCTGGCCTCTTTGTGGAGGAGGAATTAAATTGGGGAAAGACTGGCAGTAGGGAGAAAAATTAGGAGGTTATTTCAGTAGTCTCGGGGACAATTAATAATGGCCTCCATTAGTATAGAGGCTGTTTAAGTGAGGGGAAAGGGAGTGATGATGTGGGAGATGTTGGGAAGATAGAATTGGAAAGACTTGGGAGCGGGCTGGATGTTGAAGTTAGGGCACTGCTAAGAATTGTGGATCATGGTGCCATGCTGTAATTGTCAGCCTTTGTTATTATTTCTATATTATCTATTAATAAATATGGGGATTTAGACCCATCTCGGCTCTCCCGGGAGGCGGTCAGCCTCTTGTGTTCTCA
>JAJPUD010000924.1:140668-157114 GCA_023553655.1 Myrmecobius fasciatus
CACACACACACACACACACACACACACACACACACACACACACACACACACACACCATGTCTGAAAGAAGGGGAGGACCTCAGGTTAGATGGCATTTGGGAAATTGCAGCACCATTCATTTCAATGATCTCACGTTGCTCTCCCTTCCCATCTCCCCATCTCCCCCTCTAAACATCTTCTGTTGCTGTCATGTGGGTGTGAATCAGGGAACGCCTTAATACCAAAAGATTCAAAATTTCAGGTGACCCAAAGGTCCAATAGACATCTTTTATGAACAATGACAAGTAAAAGCCATTATCAAGGACATGAGCCAGGGCAACTGTGGGTAGCCTGAAGGTTGCTTGGGTATTATAGAAAAAGTAAAGGAACAGAGAAAAGTCTTCAGTGTTTGAGATAAATAGTCTCTCTAAAATTTATGGCCAGATATGGACGAGAGTTTTAAAACCCCTGAGACTTTGCAATATTTCAGCACTGGAGAAACTTTTGCATTGATAAAAGCACATGTAGCTAGAGCCCTGCGTCTGGAATAAGGAATATCTGTGTTGTAATCCAGTCTCAGACACTTAATAGCTATGTGTTCAAGTCACTGAATCTCTATCTGCCTCAGTTTCCTTAACTGTAAAATGGGGATTGTAGTAGGAGAAACCTCCCAGGCTTGTAGTGAGGATCAAGTGAAATATCTGTAAAGTACTTAGTTCTGTTCTGGGACATAGAAACTTCAATACTTGCTCCCTTCCTTCCATATTGAGTGTTAGAATAAGAGAGCTTAGAAGTCAGCCTATCTCATTTCAGGACATCTCTACTTGTTATATTTTTGAACAGCGGGCCCAGTCATCCCTTCAAATCACATCACAGTGCTGAAACTTTTTTTATTTCTAAATAAGGTTGAAAACATGGCTTGGATGATTATCCTTTTGATGGCTTATTCTTTGTGCAAAGAAATCCATTTTGTTCAATATTAAAGGATTAATTTTTTGCATGCTTATGGATTTTTAATTGATATGTTCAATTAGCAAGCATCTTTCCTCACTGTCAATCAAGCCACAATCATTTATCAAGTGCTTCTACTATATGCAAGGCACTGTCCTGGGCATATAAAGAAAGGCAAAAGACTTTTTCTCCAGGAGGCAACAGAACAACGGGGGAGATAGATGCAAACAACAAGATTCAAGTAAGACGTCTCAGGGATAAATTGGACACAGTCAGTGAAGGAAAGATCAAAATTAAAGGGGCTCAGGAAAGGCTTCCTGTAGAATGTGGGGATTCAGCTAGCATTTGAAGGAAGCAAGAAAAGCCAGAAGGTAGAAATGGGAAGGGAAAACATTCTAGGCAGGGGATGGGGCAACCAGTCAAAGTGCCTAGAGTCAGGAGATGGAGCATCCGTTTTAGCCCCACTCCTCAAACTAGACCAAAAGAAAAACAAAACCCTGGCAACAAACACACGTAGAAAAGTCAATCACATTTCCACATTGGTCATATCCCCAAATTCAAGTGTCATCATGCATATTTAGCCCATCACTGTCAGGAGGGGGAAGCCATCTAAGTCACAAGTCTTTTTTAATCATGGTTAATCAGTGCTAATCAGAATTTTTACACCTTTAAAAATATTCATTTTAATAATGTTGTTTTTAGCACAAATTGTCATTCCCTTTGCTCTGTGTCTGTTCAAAGTTAGGTTCTGGTGATGTTTCCTCCCCTGCCTCTTCTAATGGGCCATCTTTTACAAGCATCCCTCAATATATATAAAATAAAAATCTCTCCATTTCTCCATTTTCTTTCTTAGCATAAACATGGAAACATTCTCAGCCCCTCCAACTTATTTGACCCTCTTTCTGATTCCTGTTGACATCACAGTTCTTAGGGCATGCAAACACTCCATCCTTACAAAATCTTTTCCAATTGTTTGCTTGTGTTTACCTCTTTCGATTTCTTTATTTCCAGATTTGTATTTCAAAGTTTCTACACAGTTCTACTCTTTTCATCAAGAATAATTAGAAATTCTCTATTTCATCAAAGATCAATTTTCCCTTGTAGAATTATATTCAGTTTTTCTAGGTAAATTATTCTGGATTGTGAATCAATGTTATTGTCTTTTGGAATATAATATCCCATGATTTTCACCCCCTAATGGTTATATCTGAAAAATCTTGTGTGATCTTGACTGTTGTTTTTCAGCACGTAGACTCTTTCGAGCTATTTGCAAGTAATTTTTTTACTTTGACTTGTTATCTCTGGATTGTGGCTATGACATTCTTTGTTTTCATTTTGAGATCTTTTTCAGGAAGTGACTAGGAGATTTTTTTCATTTTTAGTTTTATGTACACACTCTAAATGATCTGGAAAGTTTTACTCCATGATTTATTGAAATGTGATATCCAGGTCATGGCTTTGGGGTGGCTTAATGATTCTGATTACCTGTCCCTGGTTTATTTTCCAGGTCAATTATATTTAGTATGATATACATCAGATTTTCTTCTATTTTTTCATGCTTTTGACTTTGTTCTTGTGCTTCATTGAGTAATTAACTTCTATTTGGGTCCATTTTAATTTTCAAAGAGTCTGTTACTTGAACAAATGCCTTCTATTTCCGAATCTCTCCATCCTAGCTCTCATTTCTATTTCAGTTATTTCCTTTTTCATTCTCATTTCATTTACAATACCATTTTAAATTCTTGAATTATTTCTTCTATGGATTTTAATTGATCTTGTAGGTTTTTGGGGTTATTCTCATCTTCTCTGTGTATATTTTAGACATTAATGGCCTCCAAATAGTTCTATTTACTTTTTAGTCATTCTTCTAATTATCTGCTTTGAGAAATCTTATTTTGCTGGTTATTTCAGAGCTCTTTTAGGTCTGAGTCTGTAAATCTGGCCCTTCTGGGAATCCCCCCTCTTCTTGAGTTGCATTCCTGGGTAGGGGATTGAGTCCAAGATCAGTCCTATATGCCCTTGCACATATTGAGTCTGTATCACTTTTGTTCCACAGCTATCATCCTGCTCATGCGGCTGCTGGCGAAATTTTTTATTTAGTCTTGGAAAGATGAAACAATATAAATTGGATATAATTTGTCCTTCAATTGTCTCATCACTTCTTGGTTCATAATTCTTAGAGTGTGGTGGGGAGAGGGACTGGACTGTATGGTTTCCTCATACTCTGCCATGTTGGCTCCCATTCATTTCTATGAATTTAGATTCAAAGGACCTGGATTCAAGGTGTGATCACTATGAAGCCTTGAGTAAGTTAGCTCTTGCAATAAAACTCCATGAGTCTAAGTTACTCCCCTTCTCTCTAGAATGCATATATAAAACGAAGGGTGTTTAGAATAGATAATCTTGAAAACCTAGTCGAGCTCCAAATCTGTGAACCAGACAAGGGAAATTTTACTTTGAATAAATGATTTAGATTCAGGAGAAGAGCTGTTGGCCTTTCTCACCTTGTGTCTTTCAAAACAACAGAAAGCCAAAGACCCAATTCTTCTCTAATTTTAGAGAAATTTGGCTTAAAAATCATTTGTGAACACCTTGGTGAGAGAGTGGGTCAAAGAGTATATGCTGTCCTTACAATACTCCTAGAGACAATTAGAGCACATATTAATGTCCCCTTTTTTTCCCAGCTAGATGATGTATCATAAAATCATAGATCAAGAAACCTAGAAGACATTTTAAAAGTCATCTACTCTAACTCCTTTATTTTTACAAGTGAGGAAACGGAGGCACAAGCAAGTCAGATGACTCACCTAAGATCATACAGACTAAAGAAGTCAGAGCTTAGATTTGAGTCTAGGTTCTTGGACTCCCAACAGCACTTTTCCTGCTGCTTTCCATCTCATCTCATTGCTTCTTTAGAAACTAAACAGTGAATTTCCTTTATAAGCTGAATAGTATAAGGTGTTTCACCTCCCTTCTCATTCTACTGGTCCTGCTAAAATCCTCCTCATTACAAGTCATAATCATTAGTATCTGGATGGACAAGCAGAATTTTCAAGGTTGGATTCTTTCTCCTTTTTCCATTTCTTTTTGCCTAAGTCCATCTCTTCAGATAAGTTTGGAAAAAAAAAAGTCATGAATAAAAAGGCCTGTTTTTCCTCATTACCGAAACACAATAGTGTGATCTCTGCTGCATGCTCTTGGTGGGGATGAATCATCATTTGGACTAGGAATAAACCTTCAAAGCTTATTCAATGATCCAGCTAATCTAATGGAGACAAATCTGTCTGATTTCTCTCAATTATGTCATCCCTGTGTACATTGTAATAGCTAATACCCATTTTCCTCCTCTGCAATAACATAAAATTTTATTTTAGACAATAAAATTCAATTTATCTCTTAAGCACTTTTGCATACAAAAAAAAAAGAAAGCAAAATGTACGAAGCAACATCTCTTTGTGCTGTGTTATATGGAGCGTGGGCAGTTTTCTGTGATGCTGGCTTCAGGTTACAAGACAATGCAGAATGCCTCTAGTCAGCCAACCATTTGGGATAACAGAGAATGAATTAAACCCCAAATAAAACTCACAGGACTTGACTCTTTGCTCTTTTGAAAGGGAAATCAAATTATTGCATGGATTATTTGCCTCTTGTCTCAGCAAGCCAAGGAATATACAAAGTTGGGACTGGTCCTGCCCAAAGATGGTGTTCCTGGTTATGAGGATCAAGGGATGGTATGGCTATGAAGAACTGCAACAACCGAAACCATTGTCAATAACAGTAGTAATGGCAATCAGGCAGAGAGAGTTTCAATGGTCAGCAGCTTGGCCACACCTTGGAACCTGTCCGCTATATGATTCTTTTGGACTTTTCTGAAACTTAAGGTTAAGGGTCAGCCCAGGGGACCACTGAGATCCCTTTTAGCTCTAAACCTGTTCTCCCTGATACAAGGCGATTTGAGGAGGGAAAAAGAACGGGGACCCGGGAGAGGAGGAGGCAGAAGGCTTTGGAGCTCAGGTTTCCTCAGCTTCCTCCCTAGTGAATAATAATACTTGTACTACTTCCTAGCAGGCTTGTACTCTTGACAAAATGTAAAGGGTCAGAGCAACATGATGCCCATATTCGTGCTATGATTGCTATTAGGAGCTCTTAGGGTGAGTAACGGGGCTTTGAAAGACCATAAAAGAGTCATAATGCTTTACCATTCTTCTGTTTTGAACGCTGCAGCCAGTCTGTTGATCATTAAAATGTATTTTTTTTCTGCTTGTTTTCCTGGTATGGGGAAAGGGTGACATGTAAATTACAGAATCGTAGAACCCTGAACACAAATTCAACCATAAAAACCTTTTGCTGCCTCTCACAAGTCACAGCATAAATGGACTCGACCCTCTACTGATAAAAAGTATAGACATTTTCTCATCTTTTTTCCTTTTATTCAGTATTTCTCCCTTTCGAGGAGTCTAGCTACATGGAAATAATGACTCAAGGTATCCCAAATGTTCTCTGAAACTTTTTCTTGGTCCCAATCTTGTAACACCAACAAGGTTTTCAGATTTCTGATCATTTGGTCAGATAGACCATTGGCTATCCAATTGCAGTGGTCCCACCTCCCCAGGTGTAAGCACATTGTAAGGCCGTGATACACAGCTAACATCATAGCTGCCGTGGATATCTTGTTACCCCGACTTGATTGTAAGCTTCTTGAGGGCAGGCGTCGGCACTGTTAGGTTCAGGCAATTTGACTTTGATCTTTGCTTCTTCCACTTACTAGCTTGGCAGTAAATTAAATAAAATTAAAAATTAAAATTTTAGCCTCCTTGCAAACAAGAGCTGATGGTATGGCCTTGTTATGAAAGGATCACAAAGCAGGAATAATAACAACAATGACAGAGAGCTTGCCTTATAGGGAGCTTTAATGTTTGAAAAGGGCTTTACTGCCACCTCGATTGCTTTTCACAATTTCCCTGAGAAGTGAGTGCTGTTTAGCTGAAAAGCATCCCAGCCGTCACCGAGTCCATCACGTCGCTTTATATCTGAGGAAACTGAGTTACGTAACTTGTTTAGGATCACTGGCTGGTAAGAGGCAAGTAAGACTTTCCCCACTCCATTGGGCTGTCTCTCTCAAGGCTGGGTGCAGGGAAAGTGCTTGCTGGCATTAAAGCTCTTGGCAAACACGAGCTATCTATGATTAGAGCTGGAAAGAGGATGGGATTGGGACTGCTGTTTATTCTTTTTTCTCCAAGGGGACCATGACATCAGGGAGGCGATGACACGACCCCTGGTTTCAGGGCTGGAGGGCACTTGTCCCGCTGTCTTACAGAGGAGGAAACTTAAGGTTAAGAGTAGCTAAGGGGATGCCTCCAAGGTCAACCAGGGAAAGGACAGAGCAGGACCCAAGACAGAGGTCTTTCATCCAGCCCAACCCCTCATTTTGTTGCTCTTAAGTCATTTCAGTTGTGTCTGACTCTTTATGATTTCACTTGAGCTTTTCTTAGCCAAGATACTGGAGTGATTTGCCATTTCCTTTTCCAGCCCATTTTACAGGTGAGGAAACTAAGGCAAATAAGGTTAAGGAGCTTATTTCAGGTAGTATAGCTAGTAAGTATTTGAGGCTGGATTTGAACTCAGGAAGATGCATCTAGCATCCTATCCATGTCACCACCTAGTTACCTCAACCCCTTTACAGAGCAAGAAACTAGGTTCATATTTAGGTGACAGCTAGGTGACTCCAGAGATAGATAAAGTGCTGAACTTGGAGCCAGAAGGACCTGAATTCAAATCTTTTCCCAGAGAGTGTCTACCTAGGTGAGCCTAGGAAAATCACTTAATCTTAAACTGTCTCAGTTTCCTCATTTGTAAAAGGCACCTGTCTGGTTTGGGTTATGCTAAGGATCAAATGAAGTAATATATCTGAACATATCTAAATTGCTTCATAAATCTTAAGGCTGAAAAGAAACTCTAGCTCTCCTCATCCTCATCATCATGATCATCACCATCACCATCATCACCACTATCTTCTCCTTCTCCTCATTATTATTTTACAGGACAGTGGAAAAAGTTGTTTATTTGTCATTAAGATTACCCATTTTCACCAGAGGCATCTAGTTTGATCCATACCTGAGAAAGAATCCTTTCTAAAAAGCTTCTGAAAAGTGTGGGCACCCCAGATTTTGCTTTCAGTGAGAAGAAACCTGCTACATTCTGGGGCAGCACACTCCCTTCTGAAATAAATCTAAAATCTCAGACAAAATAGTGATAGTATTTCAGTGAATCAAAAGTCATCTAATCCAATCTCCTCTTTTTTTACAAGTATGGAAACTGAAGCACAGAGAGGTGAAATCACTTGGCCAAGATCCCATAGGGTAGTAAGGATCAAAACTGAGATGGAAGTCCTGGGTCCTCCAATTTAAAATCCAGTGAATGCTCTCTCAAATGTAGCAATCTTTTTCTTTTCTTTTTTTTTTTTTTTGATAAGAATAGATTGAACTCTTTGCAGTCTTTATCCGTTGCTCTGTGTTCCATCTTTTAGGAGCAAATAGAACAAACTGAATCCCTCTTTCATGTGCTCCATCTTCAGATACTTGACTTGAGGGCTTGGATTTGAATCCAGACTGTGCTACTGCTTTATGTGAAATGGACTAAATTATTTAACTTTTCTGGATTTGTTTCCTCATCTCCAAATAAAGATTTTGGATGAGATGATCTCTCAGGTTCCTTTTATTCCAAGTCTGTGTTCCTATGACCCTTCAAATCTTTAAAAATAGCTATTAATTGCCTTCCAAGTCTACTTCTCCAAGCTTGTTGTTGCTATTCAGCACATTAGAAAGAGTGCTGGATGTGGATACAGAGGTTCAAGTCCTGGCTCTGTCACTTAATACCTGTGTGATCTTGGTCAAGGGACTTAACTTCTTTGTGTCTCCATTTTTTTTCCTTTCTCCCTCCCTTCCTCCCTCCCTCCCTCCCTTCCTCCTTCCTTTCCTCCCTCTCTTCCTTCCCCCTCCCTCCCTCCCCTTTCCTCTCTCCCTTCCTTCCTCCTTCCCTCCCTTCCTCCCTCCTTCCCTCCCCCTCCCTCTATCCTGCCCCCTCCCTCTCTTCTTCCCTTCCTCCTTCCTTCTCCCTGCCTTCCTGTCCTAAGATCCCTTCCAGACTTAGCATTTTGTGTTATAGGGTCCTTGCTAGCTAGAGCATTATAAGTTCTTCTATTCTCATTTCTATGTCCTTTATTCTAAATCCAGTTCTGAGGTCCTATTTTTCATATTCCTTCCACTTCTTGCATGCTATATATGACCTAAAGTTCCTCTCAGCTTTAGCATTTTATGTTCTGGGGTCCCTTCTATCACTAAAATTATAAGATCCCTTCCAACTCCTATTTCTGTGTCCTTTATTCTAACATCCCTCCCAGCTCTAATTCTGTGTTCTAGGATCTCACCATGCTCTAATATCCTATTCTCTTGCCTGGGTAAACAAGGGAATTAAGCAAAAAATTTCAAACCAAACTTGCTTGCATATTCAAAATGATTGTAGAAACGAATATAGAAGAGCAAGAAAAAAGAGAAATATTTCAGAACCTTCTGAAGCCATCCTCTAGACGTTTCCAACAAAGTGAAAATAGGTTACTGAGCAGCTCTACCACCTGCTGAAGATGTGACAGCATCTGGGTGTTTGGGAAGCTCGGAAATAGCACAGTCCTACGGCAATATGGAAATGAGAAAAGAAAACTTTTCCAATTGAATTGTGGAAATGTCACCTGCAGAAACGACGGAACACTAGGTTACCAGGGCAATAATCACAGTTAGCATTTTGAAAAGTTTGGGCCTGATGGCGCAGACATTTGAGACTTCAGAACAGAAGAATTCGGTAATCCGCTGAATGCTTATGAGAAGTTTCCTGAGAATCCTGCAGATGCCAGGAGCACAGCCTGCTTTTGTGACATATCAAACCCTCTCACTCTTTTTTTTTTAAATTTTCAATTGTGTTTTATTTTTCAAATACTTGTAAATATAGGTTTTGCTGTTTATTTGGGTAAGACTTTGTGTATCAATTTTTTTCTCCTTTTCTCCTTTATCAAGACAGCAAGTAATCTGATAGAGATTAAATATGTGCAATTCTTTTAAACACATTTCCACATTTGTCTTGTGCAAAAAAACCAGACCAGAAGGGGGAAAAACACGAGAAAGGAGGAAACAAATAAAAAGTGAAAATGCTACATTTCAAACCATGTTCAGTCTCCCTAGTTCTCTCTCTGGATGCAGATGGCACTTTCCATCCCAAGTCTATTGGGATTGCCTTGAATCTCCATATTGTTGAGAAGAGACAAGTCCATCCCCGTTGATCATCATGTAATTTTGTGGTTGCTGTGTACAGTTGACTCTTGATTCTGCTTGCTTAACCCAGCATTAGTTCATGTTTAAGTCTTTCCAGGCTTTTCTGAAATCAGCCTGATCATTATTTCTTATAGAATAATAATATTCCATTAATTTCATATACCATATTCAGCCATGCTCCAATTGATGGGCATCCATCCAGTTTCTAGTCTCTTGCCACTACAAAAAGGGCTGCCACAAATAGTTTTGCACCCATGGGTCCTTTTCCCTATTTTATGATCTTTGGGATACAGACCCAATAGAGATCAAAGGTTTTATAGCCCTTTGGGCATAAGAACCCACTTACTCTTGGTAAAAATGGTGGAAAAGTCATTCCATCCTTGCAGGATAAAGTCATAGATAAGAAAGTCTGAGTTATCCAGCAGCCTCCTTTTCCCCCCACCCCAAGAAGGAAAAGCCTTATTTCAATGTCCAGAAGAGATCTTGCAGGTTTGCAATTCTACGTTCTGGTCTGGGGGGCACAAAGTGACCATGTTGGGTTTTTCATCCATTGGAAAGATGGTCAAGCTGAGCTTGACATGGAAAGCTGTTCTGGTTGCCTTTCTACTTTGGCGAGGTCTTCCTGGCCCTCTTCTCTGTGCTCTCTCTTGAGATGATTCCATTCACTTTCACAACTTCCACTCTCACTCCAATTCCTCTCTTACCTTTGAAGTACTGGTACAAATGTCCAGCTGTCTGTCTAGAGTGATTTATCCATCTTAGTCCAAAAGCTGATTCTTGAGCATTCTGCAAACTTTATTTTGAGAAATGTTCATTTTCCCTCTAATGTCCCTTTATGTCCCCACAGGGCTCCTCTCTGAACCCTGTTTCTTCTCTTGACTTTCCTCTTTCTGTTAATGGCAGTCCCATCTTCCCGATCACACAAGCTGGAAACTATCTTTTGTCTACTAAGATCACGGCTCACCTACCCCGCAGGGACTCTGGGAATAGAGAGAAAGTAGAAAATGGAACGGACGGTGTGCTGGCCGTGGATGCAAAACTAGAGCCTGACAGGAAGTGGGGGCTGAGTGAAGGGGAAGAGCGAAGGATAAATCTGCAGTGTCAAGAAAACCTCCAAGTTTGGCCTCTTCTGCTCCCTCCAAACTCCAGCACAAGTGCTACCTCCTGAAGGAGGCTCTACCGGCCCATTCACTGTTAGAACCCAGTTAAAGCGTTCTCCCCACTGTTAGAACCCAGTTAAAGCGTTCTCCCCACTATTGGAATCCTGTTAAGGCATTCTCCACACTGTTAGAACCCAGTTAAAGTGTTCTCCCCACTGTTGGAATCCTGTTAAGGCATTCTCCCCACTGTTAGAACCCAGTTAAAGCATTCTCCCCACTGTTGGAACCTTGTTAAGGCATTCTCCCCACTGTTAGAACCCTGTTAAGGCATTCTCCCCACTGTTAGAACCCTGTTAAGGCATTCTCCCCACTGTTAGAACCCAGTTAAAGCGTTCTCCCCACTGTTGGAACCCTGTTAAGACGTTCTCCCCACTGTTAGAACCCTGTTAAGGTGTTCTCCTTCCCTCCCAAACTACTTCAATGTGTTTTTTTTATGTATTCTGTCCATGTTAATCTGCAGATTTATGTCGCTCTTTTCTAGTAGTAT
Organism: Myrmecobius fasciatus; assembly: GCA_023553655.1. Lineage (NCBI taxonomy): Eukaryota > Metazoa > Chordata > Mammalia > Dasyuromorphia > Myrmecobiidae > Myrmecobius > Myrmecobius fasciatus. The sequence goes on from JAJPUD010000924.1 coordinate 151,567, forward strand.
AAAAGCTCCTCGAGGGCTTGCATTGTTTTCCATTTGCCTTTGCATCCCCAGCACTAGCTCAGTAGACACTTGATAAATGTTTATTGAATTAATTTGAATTAAAGAAAAGCACGGCACTATGGCTGTCCTTGGAAGAGCTTACTGATAGACCTGTCCCTCCTAGTCAAAAACACTCCAGAAATGGGTAGGCAAAAAGCACCACATGGTGCGTCTTTTGTTGGTCATTTCAGCTGGCTTCATATGAACGGACTCAGATGAAATGGGATATTGGGATGGATCAGAGAGCAGGATTTATAGACACTTAACCGGGAAGACCAGGAGTCTCTATTGCAGAAAGAAATGGTAGCAAAGTAGTTGGCCCAGAGGGGCTTCTATTAAGCTGTGCTACAAGAAGTGCTTCATTCATCCAGTCCTCCATCCATCCATTTATATATTCATTCCATAAACCTTCATTAAGAACCTACTAGTGGATATTGAACGTCTTGTGCTGGGGAGATGATGAGAAAATGCAAAGATAAATAAGAAATCTCCCTGGCCCTCCAGGAACTCACAGGGTGTTAGAAATGGCCATCTAGCCGGCAATTTAATAGCATCAGGGTGGTTGTAAAACTGGAATTGATGATTATACCTAGGTAATAGGAGACAAGGACTTGAGGGAGAATTCAGTAGTGCTCTTAGGGTGCATTTTTTTCTTGTAAGTAATTTAGAACTGGTTCTGCCTTAGAATATATTGAAATCCCTTTTCTAAAGTGAATAATAGGGGTCTTCCCTGGTGCCCAGAAGGAGGTGCTATGTGAGATAGAAATAGATATTTCTCTTGTGCTCAACAAAAGATTTTTCTTCTAATATTCCCTTGGATTTATCTTTAATCATTGGGAAGGAAGTTCTTCCTTCCAAAGCCTCTCAGTCGCCCATGGATGTGCTGGATCTCATGTTGCCACTCTGCTTTATCATTAACCCTTTGGGCCCAGAATAGAGCAAGAAATGGTGGATGTTTCCCCTTCAAATTCTGTAACAGACCCTCCTGATGTTTTCTCAGCTTTTATCTTCCTTTGGGGGCAGGGAGCTCCTTTGAATCCACTGGTCAGTCAGGCAACAAGAATTTCTTAAGAACTTAGTAGGTCCCATGCACTTAGCTCCGGGATCCAAAGAAACCGCCCTGCAGAAGCTCACGTTCTGACTGAGCATCATGCAAGCAACTAGGTCCTAGGGGAGGTTTGGGTAGAACAGAAGGGAATCTCGGAAGGAGAAGAACTAGGGAAGATCTGGTGCAGAAGGAAGCTTCTTGGAGGGGAAGGAAGGAGGCAGAGTCACAGACAGAGGGCACTGTGGGCATGAGGGCATCGAGGGCATGAGGGCATCATGGGCACGAGGGCATCGTGGGCATGGAGACGGCCTCTCCTGTGTGAGGAACTGGAGGAAAGCCAGTGAGCCTGAACGGTGGAGTCTGTGGCCAGGAGGGACGTCCGAGACAATTGACCGGTCTGTGCTAGCCACCAGCAGCAGCCTCCAGGACGGAAGCCCTCATTTGGGGGCATGTGGGGCAGGTTCCTTGTGTCTCTGATCAGCCGCCTGCCCTTCCCTGGGGACAGACAGGCATTTATTTTGCTAACACAGCAGCGACATTTTGGTCTTCTAGAACAAAGGGCAACGACCAAGGGTTAAGGAAACGGGAGGGAAGTCCCTTCCCAGAGAAAGGACACTCTCAGGGAGGGGAGGTAGAAGGGAAGAGGGAGTTAGCAGGTCCCCTTCCCAGCTGACAAGGGAAAGAGATTGTGCAGGGGATGTCAGAGGGACAACAAGAAGAGCTGTCTGATGGGAGCAATGGGTTACTATCCGAGAATAGGAGACAAGGGTTCAGGCTGCATTATAATTTTTCATAAAAATAAAAATAAGATTATTTGCTACACTAATGATGGTGCCTGGGATTTACATAGGACTTTCTATAGTTTTCATATGTAGGAGCACATACATCATACACATGCACACAGTGTGCACACATGTGTATTCTACATGTTGAAAAAGTTATAACATCATACATGCATAAATACATGCATACAAAACTCACGGACAAAGCCCTGAACCGAAGAGATTCCCTTTAGAGGGAGTGTATTCACGTATGCTTTCTTTTGCAGATGATGTCAGGATATTTTGCCAATCAATCATAAAACAGTACCTAGTCTGGAGCTCATGAGCTTCCTCAAGGAGGTTCCCTTTCTCTAAGAAGATCTCGCAATTCATTCATACAAGAAAAGCCCAGTGGCTCTACAAACCAAGAAGGGTAATTTGATGTAAGAGATATCATTAACAACAGATCTGGTCAGAAAAGGACAACTGTGGGAGACACAAGGGATAATACATGATGGATGGTGTCTTTTCCATCGGTATAATGAAAATGTCTCATATTTAAAGCTGGAAGAGACTCTCAAGGCCACCTTATCTAGTTTGCATTTCATAGGTGAGGAAATTAAGGTATAAAGGGTCTGTGACTTGGGTAAGGACATCCTAGCAGAGGCAGGATTTAAATTTCTGACTCCCAATCTGGTCCCTTATCCGCCATGCCATGCTGCCTTGAAATATTAAGATACTTGAGGAAGGCCTCAAGAAGTAGAGAATGGTCGCTAGGAAGGATTAATAAAAGGGTATATCTAATTGTATGTATATTAATAAAAGGGTATATCTCACAGGAAATGAGAAAACTGGAATGGCCTGTGCTCTGTACTGGTGGGCAGAGTACTCAAGAGGATAATATAAATATAAAATAAATAAAATAAAATAAAAATACATGTACTTCCTCTATCTTGGAACTATAGTAAAGAAATCAATTTATAAATCTGTCATTCTACAAAGTGTGAGGAAAGTAATGGTGTCACTTGGAGTCAAAGGATAAATGAACCTTGGGTGCAAAGGAACCCAAGTGTTGTTCTACCTCTATTCCTGTCCAGAGTTTCAGACGAGTGATTGCTCAGCTTCTGGTTGAGAAGATAGTACTTGGATTAGGTGAAATCCAAGCACCAGTTGAACACAGAGTTTTTCCACTCTGAGGTACAAGCTTTAGAATTTAGAGAAAATTTGATTCCTCTTCTCCCCCCTCCTCCCAAATAAAAACAACCTCACAAAACAAATCCCCTTTCATTTGTCTTTGCCAATATGATATTGTTGTTGTTCAGTCATTTTAGTTGTGTGGAATTCTTTGACAAAGATACTGGAGGGGTTTGCCATTTCCTTTTCCAGATCATTTTGTAGATGAGGAAACAGAGAAATAGGACTTGCCCAGGATCACACAGCTAAGTAATTGTTTCGGGATATAATCTGCCCACTTTTTTCTTCCTGAGAAAACGCACCAGAATTCAGTCTTTTCCAGAAGGCAGGGCTAGAGAGTGATAGACTTTTCCAACTTGCAGTTTCTCACTTGATTGGGATGAAAAAAAAAAAAAAACCCCACCAACAAACCCTTCCTATTTCACAAGCTTTCACTCCATAATGAAATTTTTGATTTCTATTGCCTTGGACATGGGTTGCTCGAGAGCCCCCCCACCTTTTCTCCACATACAGACATCTTATTTGATTTGACCCAAGACTGAATCACCAAATTGAATCGGAAGGGAATCGGCCTTCTATAAGGGTACTGAATGAATGCATTATGCTAACATATGCTGAACGTTCAAACGGAAAATGCTGCCTTGGAAATTGTCTCGCTCCCACCTCCTCCATTTGGGGACTGAGAAAGAGGAGACTTTAGCTTAATAAAATGTGGCGTGTTTGCGGTGGGGCTTGGGCGAAATCAAGCTGCATTAGGTGGGATGGACGTTCCAAGTGCGATGTAACAGATGGATGGAGAGCGGGGTTTCCATCGAGATGGTCCATTAGTGTTCCGCAGCCAGGCAGAGAGAAACGATGACCCAGAACAAATCAGGAAGAATGAGGCCCCACTCGTGCTCCCTTGCTCTGCACTGGGACCCACACTCATCATCTCTAATTAGAAATGCCGGCGGATTGGCCAGGAAGTGCAGAGGGGCTTCCATGAAATCTCTGGGTTAAATGCAAACAGGACCGAGAAGAACGGGCCTACTTTTGGCACCCTTGGCCCAGCAGCAGGCTTCTCGGCAGTGGAAGGAAATCCATCTGCGAGCGGTCCAGGCCACGATTCACCATTACCCTCCAAGAGCCTGGGATGACTCTTTGTCATCAGTATTTAAAGCAAGCCTCGTGCAAGCCCCGCCATTAGCTTCCCTGTGAGCTGGCTTTCCAGTATGCTGTCCTTGACCCTGGGAACAAAAGTGGGGGAGGCGGCAGAAAGCTGCACGGAACGCCTTCATTTTTCTTCATAAACTGGGCCATGAAGCAGCCAACCAACCGGAGCACCGGCCAGGCCAGTGGGGAGAAGCTTGGGCTTCGGCGGATGAGAAATCGCCGGGCTGCTGGGGATGTCTGCAGGGATGCTCGGCGCTTGTGCCAAGGGTAAGGAGCTCAGAGAAGCCTCCTTCCTGCCTGCCTGGTCCCAGCTCTTGAGTTGCCTCTGGCTGTTACAGACTCAGGGAAAATCAGAGACCCTACAACAGCTTTACAGACAAGCCCCAAATCAACCCAAACACACAGCTCCGAAGGCAGCCGTAGAAACAGATCCCCCGAAAGACTTCTCTTTCCACCAAAAGGACACTCGGGTCATTTCTCAGCAGAGAAAAAGGAGGCACGTCTGCACTGGAGAGCTCTTTGCAAATTCAACCCATGATCTCAATTCTGGAAGTCAAAGAGACGTATAAAGATATGGATCTATCTATCGATCGATTGATCAATCTATGTGTGTATATATATATGTGATATAAAGAAAGGTATGTTTACAATTAGAGCTCCCTGAAGGTGGAATATAGGCTTTAAAAAATCTTCTCTAACATGATTCTAAGTCCAAAGCTAGTGGGTTCCCCAGCGGCAGAGTTCTTTATGGGGAGTCTGATTGACCCCTTGTCAGGAACATTATTGGAGGGATTCCTACTTCTCTGCAAGTTGGCCCAGAGGCCATCTCTGAAGATCCCTTCAACTTTGGGATTTGTAGCTCTGTGAGCATCAGTTTGACCCACCCCCTCCTTTTACTGGCAAAATAATGGCTTACATTGATAGGTTGTTTTGCATCAATTTCATTTTATCGTTAGGACACCCTTGAGAGACCCACACTACATGTATTATTCCTTCCCTCTTTTAGTAGAGAAAATCAGATTCACTGGGGGGAATGGAGTTTGATCCAGTTCAAGTTCATACATACTTATTAAGTGATTAGAATCTAGGCAAGACATGGGGCTAGGTGTTAGGAATACAAAAATAAAAATGAAACTATTCCTACCCTCAAAAAGAAAGGAAATGGGGGGGGAATACCCCATGTCCATGCATTAGTATAAAGTTATGGATGGTTTAGAGAGAATTGGAAACTGAAAACCAGTTTATGGAGGAAATACTTACCTGAAGATGAAGATTTTGAAAGGCAGAAATCAAGAGAAAATGCATTCTAGACCTGTGGGGTTGTGTGTGTGTGTGTGTGTGTGTGTGTGTGTGT